>LPNX010176719.1:565461-606244 GCA_001517045.1 Pseudotsuga menziesii
TACCAACAAGGGAGAAGAAGTTGTTGGGGCTAGAAAGAAAGAGGCTACTGTTGTCGGGAGATCATCTTACTGTTTCAGGGTTTTACTTTTGGTGTTGATTCTATCTCTAAGGAAGTTGCAGGGTTTTCTCCATTTATGGTTTCCCTGAGGAAAAACATTGTGTTCATTATCTCTTGTGTTTGATTGTTGTGCTTGTTATTCTCTTAGTTAAAGATCCTAATATAATGCTAGCTTGAATGATAAAAATCTAACATGGTATCAGAGCTAACTTGAGAAGAAGACATTGTGCAGCTACGGGAACTAGGGATTCCTACTTTTTGGATATCTCTCCACAGATTTTAAGCAAAAGAAGGTTGGGCTGTCACTCCTCCATAGGGCGCATCTTTCTGTCGAAGTAGAATCTAATTCAAGATCAAAGCATTTGGTTGGACATAACTTTGAAAAAGTCAAACCCTAATCTGCTCCTGAACCAGCACTGCAGAAATTCAGCTCCAAATCCAGATCTGACATCTTGACTTGGTAAGATCTAAATCTTTTGTATTTCCATTTGAGGTTCTCAGTTAAGATGTCTCATCATACCAAGCTTGATGAAAAGCTTGAGGGAGCTGATAACTTCCAATCCTGGAGGTATAGGATCTCCCTGGTCCTGGAAGAAAATGAGTTGGACTCCTATATCAATGAGGAGGTTTCAGTTCCAGAGGGAGATGAGGCTAAGGCCTTACACAAAAATAAGTTGGTCATGGCTAAGAGGATTTTTGCTGATTCAATCAAGGATCACCTCTTACCGACACCTAAAGCTATGTTTGTTGCCCTGACCAAACTATTTGAAGGAAAGAACATAAACCGGAAGATGACCTTGAGGAACCAACTGAAGAATGTAAAGATCCAGAATGCAGAGACCATCCAGTCTTACTTTATAAGGGTCTCTCAAATCAAGGAATAGCTAGAAGCAGTAGATGAAGAAGTGGAGAATGCAGAGATTGTAATGACCAACTTGAATGGTCTCCCTAGATCATGGGACTCCTTTATTCAAGGAATCTGTGCCAGAAAGAAGCTAGTCAAGTTCAGTAGACTATGGGAAGAATGCTCTCAAGAAGAATCTTGAATAGCAGCTCGAGAAGAAAAGATGGGAAGTGAAGATCAAGATCTCACAGTACACTCCAAGAAAACTAGAAGAAGTTCTCATCACCCCAAAGGTAAGCACTTTCACAAAGATAACACTAGAAAAGATTTGTCTAGAATCATATGTTATACATGTGACAAGAAAGGACACTATGCTAGAGAATGTCCTAGAAACAAAATGTCTCTCACAAGAAGAAGGGAAACAAGAGAAGACATCATGCTCATCCTGCAGAGGATGATGAACCTTCCACAAAGAGAATCAAACATGAAAGTGATGAAGAATATGTTTTGATTACCACTCTCATAGGAAACATTACACATGGAAGCAATGATTGGATTATAGACAGTGGGGCTTCCAAACATATGATAGGATTCATATGACAGGATTCAAAGAATCCTTTGTGAAACTATCAGAACATGAATCACCACACAAGGTGAAACTTGGAGATGACTACCAATATCCAATAAAAGGTAGTGCGGAATCCTCCTATAAGCTAGACTCTGGAAAGTCTATGACAATGAAGGATGTATTGTTTGTACCAGGACTAAAGAAGAAGCTCCTCTCCATATCTGCATTAGATGCAAAACGCATGAGGTTTGCATTTATAGATGGCCAAGTTATCATGTGGCCAAAGGGAAAGAGTATTAATGATGCAATAGTGATTGGGGAACAAGAGGGAAGTCTATACAAATTGCAGGGCCATCCAGAACAAGCCTTGGTCCATGAAACAGTAGAGCCAAATGAACTTTGGCATAGAAGGTTTGCACATGTGCATTACAGAGCACTACCACTTGCAAGCAAAGCTGTTGAAGGTCTTCCAGAAATTCAAGCAAAACATGATGGAGTCTACAAAGGATGTGTGAAAGGAAAGAACACAAAGAAGACATTTCCAAGTAGCGAGAGCAAGGCAAAAGGAATCTTGGAAATCATCCACTCCGATGTATGCAGTCCAATGTCATCAAGTTCATTAAGCGGGTATGTATACTATGTTTCTTTTATTGATGATATTTCTAGGAAGACATGGATATACTTCATGAAGAACAAAGATGAAGTATTCAGCAAATTCAAGGAATTCAAAGCCTTGATTGAGAACCATAATGAAAAGAAGAGCAAGACCTTTCGATCAGATAATGGCGGAGAATTCACATCAAATGAATTCAAAGAGTTATGCAAAGATTTAGGGATTAAGAGGGAGTTAACTAATCCATATAATCCACAACAGAACGGGGTTGCAGAAAGGAAAAATAGAATGATCATGGAAGCTGCAAGGGCTATGCTTCATGATCAAGATCTCCCCATGCATCTATGGGAAGAAGTTGACAGAATAGTGGTGTATGTACAGAACCGTACTCCACACAGAGTACTCGAGAACAAGACACCTGAAGAAGTCTTTTCCAGCAAGAAACCAGAAGTCAACCATCTCAGAATATTCAGTTGTCCAGTGTACATACACATTCCGAAAGAAAAGAGGACAAAGTTAGATCCTTCAGGAAAGAAGGGTATATTTGTGGGATACTCTGAAAGCTCGAAGGCTTACAGAATATACTTCCTAGGATTCAAGAAGATTGACATCAGTAGGGATGTAACATTTGATGAAGACTCAGCCTACAACAAATCCAGAAAGAAACCTACTGAAGAAATTGAAGAAATTGAAGTACCCAGAATTCATGACACAACCATGAACGAAGAAATTCAAGAAGAAGATAGAGAATTAGAAGAACCTTAAGAACCTATAGATCCACATAAGGAGAAGAATCCTCACGAGAGGAAACCTGCTTGGGTACGAGAAGCTATCCAAGGTGTGGAAAGATATGGGGCTCTAGAAGAAAATCACAAAGAAAGAAAAAGAACCAGGTCCTACTCTAGTTATGTAGCCTTATTATGTGACTTCATCGATAAAGAACCTTCCAACTATGAAGAAGCAACAGAAAGGAAAGAATGGAAGGATGCTATGATTGAAGAGTATTAATCGATCATGAAGAATGATGTTTGGGATGTTGTGCCAAGACCAAAAGGGAAGTCTATTGTAACTTCCAAATGGATCTACAAGATCAAGCATGCTGGAGATGGTAGCATAGAGAAATATAAAGCAAGATTTGTGGCTCATGGCTTCTCCCAAGAAAAAGGAATAGATAATGAAGAAACTTTTGCACCTGTAGCTAGATACACTTCCATCAGATCAGTACTTGCTCTGGTTGCAGTGATGAAATGGAAGACACACCAGATGGATGTCAAGACTGCCTTCTTGAATGTTGTATTAGAAGAGGAAGTGTATGTGGAGCAGCCACTCAGTTTTGAGACACATGACAGGGAGTCTCATGTGTGTAGATTGAAGAAAGCCCTGTATGGTTTGAAATAGGCACCCAGGACATGGTAGGACAGAATTGACAGCTTTCTATCCAGTTTGGGCTTTACCAAGAGTAAGGCAGATTCCAACCTTTACTAGAAGGTTGAAGATGGTAACCCAGTGATACTCCTATTGTATGTAGATGATATGTTTGTAACAGGTATGGATGGGTTGATTTTTTATACGAAGAGGAAGCTTTCTGTCGAGTTCGAAATGAAGGACTTGGGTATGATGCACTATTTTCTAGGCGTGGAGGTGTGGCAGAATGCAGATGGAATTTCCATGGGACAAGGGAAGTATACAGTAGAGATCCTGAAGAGGTTCAGGATGATGGATTGCAAAACCATGACCACACCTATGGCATCGAACCTGAAGCTATTGAGTGATGCTTCATCAGATCCGGTTGATGCTACGATGTATCGTCAGATGATTGGGTCCCTAATGTACCTGACGAACACGAGACCATATATTTGCTTTGCTCTAAACACCTTGAGACAATTCCTGACAAATCCAAGACATGTTCACTTGATTGCTGCAAAGCATATTCTGAGGTACCTGATAGGTACAGTTGATTATGGGCTCAAGAATGAGGTGAATAAAAAGATTAACCTGGAAGGTTATGTTGATTCAGGTTGGGCAGGTAGTGCCATCGATAGGAAGAGCACTTTAAGGTGTTGCTTCAGTATGGGATCAGGTGTGATCTCTTGGTTTAGTAGGAAGCAGTCTTGTGTGACACTGAGTACAGCTGAAGCAGAGTATGTTGTAGCTTGTTCAGCTAGTTGTGAGGTAGTATGGCTAAGGAAGCTATTGTCTGATTTATCTAATCTCCAGTTGGATGCTACTTGTATATATTGCGACAACCAGAGTTGTGTGAAGTTGTCAGAGAACCCGGTGTTCCATGACAAGTCGAAGCATATCGAGATCAAATATCACTATATCAGGGATATGGTGCAGAGAGGAGCAATGAAGCTCCAGTATGTTGCGACAGACGTACATATAGTTGATGTGTTGACAAAGCCATTGGCCAGAGTGAAGTTTGAATACTTTAGGGAGAAGCTTGGTGTTCTCCAGATTGAGGTTCCCTCTAAAGGGAAGTGATGAGTCCGTGAGCAATTCTGTCATGGTGAGAGGATTGGTTCCTTCCATGTCAGATATAAGTGCAGGTCCATTCTGATGTGATTGAGGGATGTGTTCCCACTTGATCAGATATAAGGGCCGATGCCATTCTCTGGGAGAATGGAGGCACCTGGTCAGTTACCAGGAATCCTTAGCCTAGGGCTGGGAGCCATTCTGATGTGACTGTGGGATTGGTTCCCACATGATCAGATGTAAATGCAAAGCCTTTCCACAGATGATAGTAGGTGTGTCCTGTCATGCTGGTGGATGTGAGTGTTGTGCCTTTTCACAGATGGTAGTAGGTGTGTCCTACCATGTTGATGATTGTAAGTGCTGTGCCTTTCCACAGATGGTAGTAGGTGTGTCCTACCATGCTAGTGGATGTGAGTGATGTGCCTTTCCACAGATGGTGGTAGGTGTGTCCTACCATGCTGGTGGATGTAAGTGCTGAGCCTTTCCATAGATGATAGTAGGTGTGTCCTATCGTGCTAGTGGATGTGAGTGCTGTGCCTTTTCACAGATGATAGTAGGTGTGTCCTATCATGCTGGTGAATGTAAGTGCTGGGCCTTTCTGACAGGGTCGTGGGATGCGTTCCTGCATGGTCAGATGTGAGTTTTAGGCATGTCTTTCTGACATGGTGTTGGATGTGTTCCTCTCATGGTCAGATGTAAGTGTTGGGCGGGCCAATCTAACTTAGGATCAGATATAAATGTTGAAGAAGACCTACATGGAGTCTAGGCCTACAACCAGCATGAAAAAGGGCTAGCTCTGTAGAACTTCATGTGACGAGAAGAATCATGAGATAGCACCCGTGATGATGATCCAGCAGTGATAATCCAGATCTGATGATGAAGATGACTTGAAGACGAAGATAACTCAAAGATGAAGGTGACTTGAAGATGAAGATGACTTGAAGATGACAAGGACTCAATGATGATCCAGATGATACAGAGAAGAAGACTTGTGTTGCTAAATTGTGTCGAGACAATACCTTCCTAGTTAAGAGGGAGTGTTGATGTATTTGTAACTTCGGAATGTATTCATCCGTATATCTTATGTATTGTACCCCAATGTTTATTTCAGGATGTGTCTGCAATGTATTTGAGTCATCTCATGCCCCGATGTTCCTATTGGGAGATTCAATAATGTAAACAAGTCATGTCAAGTCATTGTGGGTAACCCTCCTATTGATCAAGGGTTAAAGTCCCCACTTCCAGGGCCCTAGGGCTATTAGACTCTCCTAGTGAAGTCGGCCCTAGTGAGTTATTGTCAAGTCAGGAATTAGTATAAATAGAGAGTGAGTCTCTCTATTTATCACACACTCACTCACACTCAGTTGTAGCGCATAGCTAAGGGATAAGAAGTTGTTGGAGCTAGAAAGAAAGAGCCTACTGCTGTTGGGAGATCATCTTACTGTTTTGGGGTTTTACTTTTGGTGCTGATTCTATCTCTGAGGAAGTTGCGGGGTTTTCTCCATTTATGGTTTCCCCGAGGCAAAACTCCCCATGCTCAAATACATTAGGGGAAGCACCACACGCTGCTAGTCTGAGTCATCCTCCTCTGACTCTATGTCCTCCCCAGTGTCCTCATTCTCATTTGAGATATCCTCCTCCATTGACACATCACCCTATTCCGCCACTTTGACATACTCAGCAACAACCGCAATCCTCCTCATTAGAGAGATACACTCCGGAGGAGCTCTGTAGCACGCGACGATCAGATCGTCATCTAGGTACTANATCCCCCTATTCCGCCACTTTGACATACTCAGCAACAACCGCAATCCTCCTCATTAGAGAGATACACTCCGGAGGAGCTCTGTAGCACGCGACGATCAGATCGTCATCTAGGTACTACCACCAAGTGTCGTTGACCCCCAGTAATAGCCTAGTGAGTCCAATGTAGCACTCTATTGCCTACTTTTTCCATGAGCGGGTGGATCTAACCCCTCCACCTTGCCCCTACATCGCTAGTACCCTACTGGAGGGTGTGGTCCCACGTCTACACATGCACACAATATATCATCAGTATCTATCACATGTATGATCTAGCTACCACTATGTTAGTAAACTATATATGCCTCAAACCACATAAAGTCATGTATACATACCATGAGGTCCACATACCTGTCCAGGAGGTCGAGGCATCTCCGCATCTCCCTGGTAGTCCATCCCCGCGTATGGATAGTCCTCTATGAGGGTAGGAAGTTGTCACCACTATAGAAAAATATCTTGGGTGAAGAAAGGACCCACCAAGCCACCTACATCCCTGATCATCATCTCACACTATCGCCACATGCACAGCTCGCGAGGTCCCCCGTCACCCACCGCCATATGCGGTTGCATTGTTGGTAGTCGCTCAAAGAAGAATGAGCACAAAAATGATGGGAAACATAAATCCCCATCCACCAAGCTTCCCCAGTTCATCCCATGTCAAACCATTGTCAATTACATCTAGGCCCACCCATAGTAGGTTCCCCTTCAGCACACTCTCAACCATCAGTAGTTGGCCGCCTGAGATATTATGCAGACCTTTCAATCCTGGTATCCGTAGCACCATCACTGCCACTGCCCTAGTCTCAAGACTCTAAATGTCGCACACCATTATGTACAACGTATGCACATAAGTCAAGGCATAGAAATGCATGGCGCATAGGTCTTCCATCAACACCCCCCTCGAGATATTTGGTGAGATATCGTCGATCACGCCCAGCAGTGGGAGGCCAGTCAAAAAGTACACATCTCGAAGGGTGATCTCCAGTTACTCACCCTATATGATGAAGCACTTTGAGACTTTATCCCAAAAACTTACTAGCTTGTTCAATAACAACTTTGATGAACGCATCGAGGGGATCCAGAAGAAATTCGGTAGCCCACATCGAGTCAGTGTATCCAACATTGCTCCATCCTCCTCTACCTCATCTCTGAGGTCCCCAATGTCTCTCTCTCACCATCCGATTCGAGGAATCCTACACATCCAAAAATTCCTTATCAGGCCCAGCTGCACAAAATTTTCCATTCTATGTTAGGTCGCACCTGTTGGGCCTTTTGTGCGACCCAAGTCGCGCAAAAACACTAGACAGGTGCGACCTGGGTCATGCATGTCTCCTGAACAGGTGCGCAACCCAGGTTTCCCTGACAGGCGTGATCGAGTCATGCCTGTATTCCCTATAGGTGTGACATGGTTCATGCCTTTTACCTCAAAAAGTGTGACCTGGCCCCGCGAACTCTTCGGGCTCAATCGAGGCTCCCATAATGACAAAAAACCAAAACTAAACCATTGAAATTAACGGGCTAGGTGAGAGCTCTTACCTATAACTCACAGCTTAGAAAATCGTCAGTCCAATCAGAAGAATTCAACAACTTTTCTTTGGGGCCCTCCACTCCAACTCAACACTACACAGTGAAAATGACATGTGTCATGTGGTCCCCCTTGTTTATAGGCCTCCATTTGGTCAACTCTTTCTTTCGTGCACCACAGAGTCATCCAACGTCCATTTTTCATGTCGTCTACACCGTTGAGTTCGGTTTTCCATCCTCTGTCCACTCATGAGACCCACGTCTTGTGCTCTCCCTATGTTTTTTCGGGCCATTTACTAGAGTTACCTGGATTTGCATGTGACCACGCAAGACAAACCTTGTATGTATTTCCATGTTCACAAGCCATCTGTCCATCCATACTGGAAACTTGGCCTTATTTTACTGCCATTCATTGTCCCGCAAGGAGGCCCCACCAGTGTTCCACTGTTATTTTTTATTCATATCATCCATATTCACAACATCATCCATTTTGGCACATCAAACACTGCCTTCTTGCTTGACCAACCATTACGGAGTTTCTGTTAAGCTCTTTTCTGAATCCTAAAAGAATGAAAATATTGTCGGGCATGCTTGCTTCCTTTCACACTGATTAAATTATTTGAAAGGGCGTCTATGTGGCCTTGTTTATCTCCTTTTTTGGACTATGTAGACTATTTAAAGAAAAGGATCGCCCTGGCACCTTTCAGCTAGGAACATTTCCCTTTGTATCCTTTTATGCTTTATCGGACACTGGGATTGTAACTTACAAAAAATTCTCACTTATGGGTTGTATTTAAGCTCTTTTCCATCCTTGTGATAAAGAAAAGATCATCGAGCAAACTTGGTTTTCGTTCATGCTTGCAAAATTATTTGAATGACCATCCAATCCATATAGGTTTAACCTGTTTCGGCCTGGTTGGACTACCTATAGAAAAGAAGTCTCCCAGCCCCTTTCGGTTGGGGGCACTCTCCTTTGAACACTTTTATCCTTTTTCGTACTTAGGAGGCTATTGTATGAAAAAGAGACCCACTGGAGTCTTCTTCCTGTTTTTAGACTCTCTAAATGTGAAAACACCATCGAGCATTTACTGTCTTGGGATCGACAAAAATCCATGAGATAGTATCATATTGAGCATACTTCTATCCCTTCTTCGAGCTCCTTAAACTATTAATAAGGACCAAACGATGCCTCTAGGTGCCCACATATATCTCATATAGTCTCCCATTATGGCAGCTTTCCCCCCATTATGTCACCTTTGTTCAAATTACTCTACAATGGGTCTCCCTTGGATCCCCTGGATATCACTTGTCTAATTACTTCCCCTAGTATCTGCCCATTGCAGTCATCTCCCCGGTTCCACAACTACGATTCCCTACCCATGAGTCAATATCATCTATTGCTAGGTCATCCCTGTCCTCATACTCTGAACAAAGTAAGTTTGAGTCCCCCATACTCCCCTTCCCCTATTCCCCATTTAGTGTATAAGTCCCCTTCATGTTCCATATCTCTAGTTGTCCCCCTCACGCTTCTATCAAGGAAACCTCATTGCCTTGGTAGTTGCAAGTCTCCCTCTATCGACATCAACACATCTATTCCATGGGATAAACCCAAAGATCCCTATATCCTGGTTTCATCCCATCGAGGCCACCATCATGTACTGCCATTTATATATTTGTATTGATAGGATCTCATTTTTTTAGCCTTGATCGCCATTTGTATATTGAGACATTGATACGAGCATGGGTATGCCCACCTCATCCATATATATGTCTAAGATTATATATACCTCATCCATTTTTTATAAGTAATACGAACCAAAATCCACTGCAGTTTGAATTAGGAAACTTCGACTCCTCCATGGTTCCCTCCAGTTTCTCCATCGTTGTCATCATTTCTCCATTGATCCTATGATATATGTCGGCCATACGATGAGATCCTACCCTCACACATCGTGGGGCAATCTGTTAACACCAAAAATTGTTCACATAGCTCTCTATGGTCCAAACCATAATTACACATCATTATCCCACAATTATTTCCTCCATTTTGACCTTCACAATTAAAATTCCACCAAAAATGGTCCAAAATATTTTTATTCCTTCCCCCATAAATACATGGAAGTTGATCATTTATTGTGACATATCCCCACTCTCTCCAAAGAGGACCAAAAAAACCTAAAATGAGAATGGGTCAAAAACCATTGACAAATACCATGCACAATAAAATACTATGGGTCATTACCATGGGTCAAAAAACTTTGTATCATCCTATAAATACATTGTGAAGGTCTCCCCATGATCACTTTTATACTTTTACACTTTTCACTTTTCACTTCTTGTCATTCATTCATTTTCCGGAACCTCTTTTCCATCACATCCTTTAGCCACACTATCCCACGTTTCACGTCGAGTTCTCCCCATGCAACCCTTAATCCCTTTCCCAGTGACAACCCTTTGTTGGAGAACACATGGAGTCCAGGATTGTGGGAAGCCTATGGGCCACTTCCTCAAATGACTACAGTGGCCCATTTCAAAGTTATCTTTTTATTTTTGCATTAGTTATATTAAATATTATTGTTGTTGTTATTGCTTGTTATTGCTTATTATTGCAAGTTGAGGTTGAGGAATCCCTCACACCATGAACTCTACCCTATGATCCGGATGATCTAGGGTAGGAGGTTTTGCACGTAATAGGGGATAAATCCCCACTGCAATGGGGAAGACAAGAAAAGGAAAGAAGAAATACTACCATATACTTCGGGGGAAAAGGTAACGGATAGTAAGATGGATGGGATGACCAAGCTCATTAAGAATTTATCCAAAAAAAATCAATAGGTTGGAAATGGAAAATAGAACTCAAAACATACCTATTCAAGAGGATGATAATCAAAATCCCAATCAGTTTAGAAGGTCATTTAATCCTAGGTTCTTTCCTAAAGATAGGAGGAATAATGAAGAGCAAAAAATACAAGCTCCTCTTAAAAAAAAATTGATACAAGATGATGAATATAATGAAATAAATGAGTTGGAGGTTGAAGACTTAAATCCAGACATTGATCAATTGGACGATATGCCTTCTTCTAATTTTATAAAGAAGTCTAAATATCATTATGCAAAAGTTGATGATTATCATGAAAAAGATAATTTTGAACAAGTTTCCTATATCCCATATATTTTCCAAGCAATGCAACATAAGACTTATGGTCTCAGATTTGGAATAAAGTAGGCTTCACAAGACAAGCAGAAAGCAAGGAATGTTCCTACAAAGCAAGGGTTGTCTCTTAAGAAAAAACAAGATCAACAGGGAAATAAATATAGAGTTGCAGATATGGAAGATGTAGGCACATTTTCTATTGGTTTCAATCTTGAACATGAAATTAGCAAGATTAAAATTCATATTTAATCTACTGAACTTATTAAAAATCAGTAATATAGAGGGCCTACTCTCAAAATATGAGATCCTCCCTTCAATTCTATCTCTTCAATTGTGATTAATTTACAAGATGAAAATACAACCATTATTTTTTGTCCCAAATCATTTGATCATCCAGACAATAAACCAGACTACCCTCCTCTATTTTCTATCACTCTTACAATTCATGATCAAATGTTACATAATTTTCTTCTAGATTTTGGTGCTTCACACAATCATATGCCTAAGGTAGTCATGGAAGCTTTAGGGCTAACTGTCACTAAACCTTACCATGATTTGTCTACTTTTCATTCCAACCCAGTTAAGTGTCTTGGGGTTATTAAGGATCTTGTTGTCAACCTTACACAATTGCCAATGAAAAGTGTGTTAATGGATGTTGTTATAGATGATACTGATCCTAAATTTGGTATGATGTTGTCAAGGTCATGGGAAAAGAGGGTAGGAGGAACCTTACAGATGGATCTTTCTTATTCTACAATTCAAGTATTAGGAGGGGAGTACATGAGACTTTATAGGGAGGTACACATTGCTTATTTGGTAAGTGACAATAAAAATCCCACAGATCATCCTATCTATGCAATTCAAGAATATATGGGTTCTTGTATGTTACATTTAAATTTTAGATCATGATACTACATGTATTTTACAAGTTGAAAAAGATCATACAGTTCAATATGAAATGGAGGTTCAAGATTGTTTATGGCAAATGTATTTTGATGGTTCGTCATGTAAGGAGGGAGCAGGAGCAGGTATTGTACTTATTTCTCCAAGAGGTGAGATTATTTATTTGATGTATATGCTTGAATTCCAAACAATAAATAACATTATTGAATATGAAGCATTGATTTTTGGGCTAAGGGTTGCAAAGGACTTAAACATTCAGTAGTTGACTGTGTTTGGCAACTTCGAATTAGTGGTTCAATAGGTGAAGAATGTATATCAAGTCAAACAACAATTGTTAAAATTATACTGGAATGAGGTATGAGATCTGGTAGATAATTTTTTCTTAGCTTTTAATATATATTTCATCCTAAGAGATCATAATCAAACAATAGATTCATTGGCTTTGGCAGCAGCTTACTTTAAGGTTCCAAAAGTAACACAACTCAAGTATCCAACTAAAGTAAGGTACAGACCTTAGTTCCAGATAATATCAAACATTGGAGAGTATTCCATGATGATCAGGAGATTAAAAAGTTTTTAGAATTGATAGGCGAGTTTTCCACTTCACTAATTGATCAAGATCAAAATGTTGAGTTGGATGAAAGTGCTTCATGTACAAAAAATTAAATTAGAAACCACAAGATAATTGAATTAAAAGGAAATTTAATTCCCAACGGGCTTGTTCCCCTTGAAAGATTGTTTTCAAAAGATGACACTTTATTAAAGCTTGCCATGCAATCTTTTGAAAAAAATGTCTTGAGTTGTAATATTGGTTCTATCGATGAGCCCAAAATGATTAAAATATCCAAGACACTTTCATAAGAGGAAAGGAACAGGTATATTAAATTGTTGAAAGAATTTGTTGATATTTTTGTTTGGTCATATGAAGATCTAAAAATTTATAATACCAGCATATTCCAGCTTAACATTCCATTAAAGCCCAATACTAAGCCTTTCAGACAGAAACTTAGAATACTTAATCCAACATTGCTACCCGTTATTGAAAACGAGGTCAAAAAATTATTAGATGCAAAGATTATAATACCTCTTAGATATTCTTTTTAGGTAGCAATTCTATTGCCAATACGTAAGAATAATGGGGAAATAAGGCTTTGTGTATACTTTCAGAATTTGAACAGATGCTCCCTTAAATACAACTATCCATTGCCTGAAATTGAGCAAATTTTATAGACTGGTGGGTTCTAATAGGATATCAATGATTGATGGATTCTCTAGCTATAATCAAATTGTTGTGCAGCCAGAGGACAAAGAAAAAATGACCGTTACTACTCCTTGGGGCATGTTTATGTATGACAAAATGCCTTTCGAACTCATGAATGTTGGTGCTACATTTCAAAGGGCTATGGATATAGCTTTTGTTGGTGAGAAAGAAACGTTTGTAGTTATATATATCTAGATGATATTATAGTATTCTCCAAGTCTGATGATGAACATCTAAAGCATTTCAAACAAACTTTTCTTAAGTCCAAGAAATTTGGATTGTCTTTAAATCCAAAGAAGTCTCATTTTTCCACGGAGGAAGGTAAGCTCTTAGGTCATAATGTCTCTGTTGAGGGGATTAAAATAGATCCATAACATGTCAAATCCATCTTGAAGATCAATATTCCTAGAAATAAAAAATGAGATTCAATCTTTCATTGGAAAATAAAAAGTTTAAGGTGGTTTATCCCTAATTTTGCAAAGATTAATAAACAAATCACAGATATGATTAAAAAACACAGGGAAGTAAAGTGGTTAGCTGAGGCTAGGTTGTCATTTGAAAGGATAAATAAAGCACTCGTAGAAGCACTAGTGTTGGTAAGTCCTGATTTTACTAAATATTTTTCATTTTTTGTTTGCATTTGAAGATACTATAGTTGTTGTATTATTGCAAAAGAATTTTGATAGTTTAGAACAACCAATTTCATTCTTTAGTAAAACATTGAGAGATTCAGAGCTTAAATATAGTACAATGGAAAAACAAACCTACGCATTGGTCAAAGCTCTAAAATTCTTTAGAATTTATGTTTTGCATTCCAAAACCATAGCTTATGTTCCAAGTGCAACAGTTAAGGGAAATATGGTGTAACCTGACAGTGAAGGAAAAAGAGGATCTTGGATAGCTAAAATCATGGAATATGATGTTGAAACTAAACCTACAAAATTGGTAAAGGGACAGGGTTTAGCTAAACTTCTTACAGACTCAAATTGTCAGGCTTTAGATCTTCATTTGATAGCAGATCAGTCAGTACAAGGATCACCAACATAACAGAGTAAGGAAAAAACTTATGACAAATATCTTGATTCCCCATGGTATGGTAAAATTGTTTATTTTCTGCTATATATATAGTGTCCTCCTTACCTGAACAAGAATGAATATAGATCATTGAAACTCAAGGTCGTGAAATACGTTTTAATTGATCAAATTTTGTATTGGAAAGACCCTAGTGGTATGTTACTTAAATGTTTGGACAAGTCTAAGATCGATTCAATTACTGTAGAATTACATGGAGGTGCAGGTGGAGGTCACAAATAGTGGAAAGCAACAACATTAAAGACTATAAGAGTAGGATACTATTGTCCCACCATGTTTACAGATGTCTATTATCATGTGAAAGCTTGCATTGAATGTCAAAAATTTGTTGGTAAGAACAAGTTCCAATCTCTACCTCTAAAACACATTGAAATTAATGCTCCATTTCAGCAGTGGGGTTTAGATTTTATAGGTGAGATCCATCCTCCCTGAAGTGGCCAACATAAGTGTATTTTAACAGCCACTGACATTTTTACCAAGTGGGTGGAAGCAATTCCCACAATAAGAGTAATAGAAAAATTCATCATCAATTTTCTTCAAGAAAATATTTTAAATAGATTTGGATGCCCAAGGAAATTGGTGACCGACAATTCTCCAGCCTTTAAGTCTAAAACTATGATAAATTTATGTGAAGGGAATAACATCATACTGAAGCACACTACACCTTATTACCCTCAAGGAAATGGATTAGCAGAGTCTACAAATAAGAGTATTGTTAACATCATTAAAAATATGTTATTCCAAAATAAAAGGGCTTGGGATACCATGCTAAAATATGCTCTTTGGGAAAATAGGGTGACTACAAAAAATGCCATTGGAACATATCCTTTCCAGCTTATCTATGGTGTTGATGCAGTATTTCATGTTCAATTAAGTTTTCCAGAAATTAAGTTTATACAGGGCATTGAAGAAGAACCGAATGAAGTTAAGAGAATAATGTTTTAGATAGTTGAAATGCAACAAGAAATAGAAGCGTTAGTAGAAAAGGTCAAGGCTTATAAGAGGAAAGTCAAAGAAAGATTTGATATAAAAGTCAATAAATACACTTTCTTAATGGGTGATACAATACTTAGATGGGATGCACGTACAAATGAAAAAGGTAATCATGGAAAATTTGAGTAAGCATGGGAGTAGTATTGATACTATGGAACCTTGATCACAACAGGTAGCTTAGTTGGGATTGATCATCCTTAGACTTGATCCCGCAATTCTGAAAGGAAGGATCATATTAAATGTTGATCATAATGGACTTGATCCCACAATTCTGAAAGGAAGGATCATCCAAGATGTTGATGTTCGATTAATCATCCTTAGACTTGATCCTATAGTTCCAAACGGAAGGATCATCTTAAATGTTGATCTTAATGGACTTGATTATGTAATTTCGAATGCAAGGATCATCCAAGATGTTGATGTTGGGATTGATCATCCTTATACTTGATCCCATAATTCTGAAAGGAAAGATCGTCCAAGATGTATATGTTGGGATTAATCGTCCTTATACTTTATCACGTAATTCCGAAAGGAAGGATCATCTTAAATGTTGATGTGGAAGGACTAATCATAATTAGACTTGATCCCATAATTATGAAAGGAAGGATCATCTTAAATGTTGATGTGAAAGGACTAATCATCCTTATACTTCATCCCGTAATTCCAAAAGGAAGGATTGTCTTAAATATTGATGTGAGTGGACTTGATACCGTAATTTCGAAAGGAAGGATCATCCAGAATGTTAGTAGTGGACGTGATCCCGTTATTCTGAAAGGAAGGATATTACAGAATGTTAGTAGTGGACTTGATCCCGTAATTCCAAAAGGAAGGATCATCCAAAATCTTAGTAAGTGGACTTGATCCCGTAATTTTGAAAAGAAGGATCGTCCAAGATGTCAGAGGTGGACTTGATCCCGTAATTCTGAAAGGACTCGATCGTCATGTGTGTGTATGTGTTAGTTGTGATTAGTATTGGTAGCTCTGCAAAGACTTGATCCTATAATTCTGAAAGGAAGGATTGTCTGAGTACCACAGATGTGTTGTCCATGATCCCGTAATTCCGAAACGGAGGATCATGTTGGTTGTTTTACCATAGATGATGTTACTCCGGCCTTGAGTTGTTGATGATGATGTCACATGTTGTTGTTGTTATCCAGCTTTATGATGATGAGTCAGCCTTGTGTTTTCATTGTTGTTGTTATTCCAGCTTTATGCTGATGAACCAACCTTGTGTTGTCCTTGTTATTTCTATTCCAAATTTATGCTGATGAGCCAGCCTCATGTTGTCGATGCTAGTGATGTATCAGTTTTTATGCAGATGGTGATTCAGTTCCATGTTGCATATGATGATGTTCCAGTAGATGATGATGATGCTCCAGCTCCATGCTGCAGATGATGCTCCAGTTCCATGTTGCATATGATGATGTTCCAGTTCCATGCTACAGATGATGATGCCCCGGTTCCATGTTGCATATGATGATACTTCAGCTCTGTACTGAAGATGTTGAGGATTATACTTCACCTCTATACTGAAGATGTTGATGATGATACTTCATCTCTATACTGAAGATGTTGATGATGATAATTCAGATCTGTATTGAATATGTTGACACTCTAGATCCGTGTTGAAGATGATGATTTTATTCAAAATTTTTGATGATTTATAGATATACCAGATGATGTTCCAAAAGATGATGTTGATGATGCCTCCTCTCTCTCCTTCCGATGATGTTGTGTCGAGCCACACCAGTTGTTGTTGTTGTAAGTAGAATACCCTTCTTGTTAAGGGGGAGTGTTGAAATAATGTAACTTCGAAGAATATTCTACTTGTACTTCACCTTATTATTATTTCGGAGATGTTACTGATGTAAAAGGCCATGTAAAAGTCATGAGATAAACCCTCAATTGTAAGTTGGGTCAATAACACCCAGAAAAGAATAATATATTTATTTTTGTGGTATTTCCTAGGTAGGTCGGCCCTGTTAGTTAGACAAGTCGGCCCATTTAGGAAAATGTCGGTTGGGAAGATCGATATAAATAGGGAGGCGCCCTCCCTCATTTGTACACGCTCACACACACTTGTGTTGCACAATAGAGAGAGAAAGAAGGAGGGAAGAGAAGGAGGAGGGCTAGTGTCTTTGGTGTTTTGGCTCTTATGCTTTGGGTTTGGTCTCTTTATCTATGAGACCTTGTTCTTTGTTCATTGCATACTGGTAATCTATATTGAGGAAGTTTTGCTGGGTTTTTCTCTTTAGGGTTTTCTTAGGATAAATTATTGTGTACCTTCTGATTGTGTTTCTTTCAGTGATCCTCTTTATGTTGTTATTATGAAAATGTATTAAATGTTAATCAAGTTAGGACTTAATATATGACAACATATAAAACTTAACATGGTATCAGAGTCGGCCTAAAAAGAGCAGCTTTCATGAGGTAAATATCCCTCTCCTTCTCCAGACAAGAAAATTAGGGTTTTCTAATAAAGTGAAAATTTTCAGTGCAAGTGACCCTTGTAAGGGCGCCCCTCCTAGTCGCATCTTTTGCACCAAGATCAATTTTTCAGTGGGCATATCCTCCAAAAATTCAAGCCCCGGTTTGGCTTGAAACCAGAAAACCATAAACATAACCAGAAACTGCAGTCCAGGATCTTGCAAGCTCAATTTCAAGGGTTAGAATTTGGATTCTTCATAAACTGACTGTACCATCATGCTCACCTCAGTCAAGTGCATCTTTTGGTGAGTACAGATTTCATTTCTGAGAAATTTTCCAATTTTTGTCAATTTCTGATCTCTAGGATAAGATGTCTCCAAGCACTAAGCTTTGATGACAAGTTGGAAGGCATAAAAAACTTATGTTCTTGGAAATACATAATAGGACTCATTCTATAAGAGAATGATCTTGCAAATTTTGTCAAGGGATTTGTGCCAGAGCCCGAAGAATATGAAGCAAAATAAAAGTACAAGAAAGACATGATTAGAGCCAAGAGGACCATAGATTATTCAATCAAGGATCACTCGATTCCTTAAGTATCCTCTAAGGATACACCTAAGGAGATGTTTGATGCCCTATCGGAAATGTATGAAGGAAGAAACATCAACTAAAGGATAAACTTGAGAGCCCATCTCAAAAGTACAAATATGAGCAAGGGTGAATCTATCCATGAACACTTCACAAGGGTTTCTCAATTTAAAGAACAACTAGAAGCAATTGAAGACAAGATTGATGAAATTGAACTAGTAATGACTGCTCTCAATGGTATTACTATACCATGGGACTCCTTCATCCAAAAAATCTGTGCAAGGAAGGAAAGCCTAAAATTTGATATCCTATGGGAAGAATGTGTTCAAGAACAAGCTAGAGTAGCTAACCGAGAAGCGCTACTTAGAGATGATGACCATGCTCTAGCTACTCATGCCAGAAGAAGAAAAGGAAAGCATCATTTCAAGAAGGAAATCATAAGGGGTAATGTCCTCGTAAGAAGTTTCGAAGGAATAAAAAGGGACATTTCAAACATAAATACTTATCCTCTTATCAATGTTACCATTGTGATAAGATTGGACACATTGCTAGAAATTGTCTAACAAAGAAAGGAGAATACAAGAGGAAGAATAACAAAAGACATCATGCTAACTTAGCAGAAGACCTCCCAGGAAGTTAACAAAAGAAGAAGTTGAAGAATATGTATCTGTCACTAGAGGGTGTCCTATATGAACTGAGAGGTCACTTAGAAGCAACCTTGATCCATGATTCTACAAGATCATAGAATTCTTTCTCACATAAAACTATAAAATCCCTACCACATGTGAGAAAGATATTCATAGGTATACCAAACCTAAAGATTGATCATGAAGGATGCAACCTTTTATGAATATGCAAGTCGAGAAAGTGCCAACCTGAAGAAACATATGAAGAAGTTGTAGCTCCCAAAGCTGCAGAACTTATGAAAAAAGTTGCACCTTCTCATAATGATGACATTTTGGAAGAACGTGATATGTTGGAGCCCCAAGAACCTTCCCACATGAATATCTCCCACAAAAGAAAGCCAACTTGGGCCTGTGAGATTATTCAAGAAGCAGAAAGGTATGGTGCTCTAGAAGGCTCCACAAGGCAGAGCAAGAAGCCAAATCCATTTCCTAGCTATGTGGCTTTGATATGAGATATTGGTGACAAAGAACCTACTTATTTTGAAGTAGTTGTTCAAATTAAAGAATGGGTAGAAGATATGATGGAAGAATACCTATCCATAATGAAAAAAGTTGTATGGGAAGTAGTTCCCAAACCAAAAGGAAAAAGTGTGGTATCTTCCAAATGGATCTACAAGATAAAACATTAAGCCAATGGAAGTATCAAGATGTACAAATCCAAATTTGCGGCCCGTGGATTCTCTTAAAAGGAAGGTATTGATTATGAAGAGACATTTGTTCTTGTAGCAAGGTACACTTATATCAGAAGAACATATAAAACAACCTTCCTAAATGGTGTTATTGAAGAAGAAATGTACACATAACAACCACAAGGTTTTGAAGTCGAATACAGAAGAACAGATGTCTGTAAATTGAAGAAGGATATGTACGGACTGAAACAAGTTCCAAGAGCTTGGTATGGAAGAATTGATAGTTTTTTGACGAGCTTGGGATTTACCAAAAGTAAGGTTGATCCTAACCTTCACTTCAAGGTTATGGATTATGAACCTGTCATATTATTGTTGTATGTGGATGACTTATTCCTGATAGGTAATGAGAAGCAAATATTAGAGTGTAAGAAGAAGCTCGTTGTTGAATTCGAGATGAAAGACCTCGACTTGATGCATTATTTTATAGGGCTTGAGGTAGGGAAGATCCCAGAAGGAATCTTCCTTAACTAAGGGAAGTATGCAGTGGAAATCCTGAAAAGGTTTGACATGTTGGAATGTAAGGCCATGGCCACGCCCATGGATACACACTTGAAGTTGTTGGTTGATGCTTTGTTAGAATTAGTGGATGTGATACTATACAGATAGATCACTGGTTCATTGATGTATATACCTGGCCATATATATGCTTTGTTGAGAACACTTTGAGTCAAAATATGGTTGAGCCCAAACATGTTCACTTGGTAGCTGCAAAGCATGTGATGAGGTACCTAAAAGGTGCAATAGACTATGGTCTCAGTTATACTAGAGATAGAAATATCACTTCAGGAGGATGTTTCAGTCTTGGGTTATCCCTGGTCTCATGGCTAAATAGGATGCAGTCCAGTGTTGCTCTCAGCACTGTAGAAGCAAAATATATTGTAGCTTATTCCACCAGTTGTGAAGCCATATGGCTTCAGAAGTTGTTATCAGATCTATTCGATCTGGAGATGGATGCTACCATGATTCTATGTGATAACCAAAGCTGCATGGATGATAGAGAACCCCGTGTTCCATGATAAGACGAAGCACATAGAAATCTGGTACTTCTACATTCGTGACATGGTGCAGAAGGGAGCTATAAAACTCTAATATGTGAGCACATATGAGCGGGTTGCATATGTGTTGAATAAACCTCTGTCTCATGTGAAGTTTGAACACTTCCGAGACAAGCTTGGTGTTTTCTGTAAGGACCTCCCTTGAAAGGGGGATTAGTATTGATACTGTGGAATCCTCATCACATCAGGTAGCTCAATTGGGATTCATCATCCTTAGAATTGATCCCGTAATTACGAAGGAAGGATCATCTTAAATGTTGATCTTGATGGACTTGATCCCATAATTCCAAAAAGGAAGGATCATCCAAGATGTTGATGTTGGGATTGATCATCCTTAGACTTGATCCCGTAATTCCAAAAGTAAGGATCGTCTTAAATGTTGATCTTGATGGACTTGATCCCATAATTCCAAAAGGAAGGATTGTTCAAGATGTTGATGTTGGGATTGATCATCCTTAGAATTGATCCCGTAATTCTGAAAGGAAGGATTGTCTTAAATGTTGGTCTTGATGGATTTGATCCCATTATTCTGAAAGGAAGGATCATCCAAGATGTAGATGTTGGGATTAATCATCCTTAGAGTTGATCCTATAATTCCAAAATGAAGGATCATCTTAAATGTTGATGTGGAAGGACTAATCATCCTTAGATTTGATCCCGTAATTCCGAAAGGAAGGATCGTCTTAAATGTTGATGTGGAAGGAGTAATCATCTTTAGACTTGATCCCATAATTCCAAAAGGAAGGATCGTCCAGAATGTTAGTAGTGGACTTGATTCCGTAGTTCTGAAAGGGAGAATCATCTAGAAAGTTAGTAGTGGACTTGTTCCCATGATTCCAAAATGAAGGGTCGTCCATAATATTAGTAAGTGGACTTGATCCTGTAATTTCGAAAGCAAGGATCGTCCAGGATGTCAGTGGTGGTCTTGATCCTACAATTTCGAAAGGAAGGATCATCATGTGTATGTATGTGTTAGTTGTGATTAGCATTGGTAGCTTCGTAAAGACTTGATCCCACAATTCTGAAAGGAAATATTGTTTGAGTACCACAAATGTGTTGTCCATGATCCTGTAATTCCAAAAGGAAGGATCATGTTGGATGTTTTACCATAAATGATGTTATTCCAAACTTGAGTTGTCGATGATGATGTGACATGTTGTTGTTGTTATTCCAGCTTTATGCTGATGATCCAGCCTCATGTTGTTATTGTTGTTGTTCTTCTAGATTTATGCTGATGAGCCAGCCTTGTGTTGTCCTTGTAGTTGTTATTCCAACTTTATGCTGATGAGCGAACCTCGTGTTGTCGATGCTAGTGATGTATCAGTTTTTATGCAGATGATGATTCAGTTCCATGATGCATATGATGATGTTCCAACAGATGATGATGATGCTCTAGCTCCAGTTCCATGCTACAGATGATGATGCCCTAGTTCTATGCGGCAAATGATGATTCCCTAGTTCCATGCTGCAGATGATGATTCCCTAGTTCCATGCTACAGATGATGATACTTCGGCTATGTACTGAAGATCTTGATGATGATACTTCAGCTCTATACTGAAGATCTTGATGATGATACTCCAACTCTATATTGAAGATGTTGAAGATGATGCTTCATCTCTGTACTAAAGATGTTGACACTCCAGCTTCATGCTGAGGATGATGATGTTGTTCAAAACTTTTGATGATCTATAGATGTACCAGATGATGTTCCAAAAGATGATGTTGATGATGCCTCCTCTCTCTCCTTCCGATGATGTTGTGTCGAGCCACACCAGTTGTTGTACAAAACCCTTCTTTTTAAGGGGGAGTGTTGAAATAATGTAAGTTCGAAGAATATTCTACTTGTACTTCACATTATTATTATTCCTCCTTCGAGAGATGTTACTGATGTAAAAGGTCATGTAAAAGTCTTGAGGTAACCCTCAATTGTAAGTTGGGTCAATAACACCCATAAAAGAATAATATATTTATTATTGTGGGATTTCCTAGGTAGGTCGGCTTTGTTAGTTAGACAGGTCATCCCAATCAGGAAAATTTTAGTTGGGAAGATTAGTATAAATAGAGATGCGCCCTCCACACACACTTGTGTTGCGCAAGAGAGAGAAAGAAGGAGGAGGACTAGTGTCTTTGGTGTTTTGGTTCTTATGCTTGGGGTTTGGTCTCTCTATCTATGAGATCTTGTTCTTTGGTCATTGCATACTGGTAATCTATATTGAGAAAGTTTTGTTGGGTTTTTCAAGGATAAATTGTTGTGTACCTTGTGATTGTGTTTCTTTCAGTGATCCTCTTTTTGTTGTTATTATAAAAATGTATTAAATGTTAATCAAGTTAGGACTTAAGCTATGGAATCATAGAAAACCTAACACATGGTCGAGGCACGTATAAGCCTATGCAACGTTCGAGTCACGTATGGAGGGCATCCACGCTACATCAACAACTTCAAACCATCGATGTAAAATAGTAGGACGATTGCTAGAAGATAATCAAATTGACTATCGAAATATTACTACATGCAGATATAATGGTAAAAGCATGAAGAACGACACTCAATTATTTAATTTATCCCTTGTTTGACCTTTCATTGTCATAGTTATATAGTATTTGAAGTGTTAATTAAAGTATGAAGACATCTTTTTGAAATATGTGGTCAATTCCTAACTTTGGTCAATTCCTAACTTTGGTCGCGCCTATTTTGAGTTGAGAATATTATGGAAAATGTAAAGTAATGAGTCGATTCGATATAGTCAAGTTGAAGTTGAGTCAAAGAAAAGAAAATGTTGATGTCCTGTATTTGAGTAGACTAAGTCTTAATAAGGTCAATAAGTGACTTTGTTATAAAAACTTGAAGTCAATTAAGTCATAAGCAATGAGTTTGTGTTTAAAGAACATAGGGGTTTAAATGTGAGTATTTAAGGTAGGTGATCCCCTCCGCCATTTTAATCCAAGTAAGTCTCTAAGCAATTCAATCAGCCTTAGTCAACACCATTTTTTTTTCACTTGAGCACAGCCATATGAATTACAGAACAATTGAAGACAATTTTCCACACACATTGAGCATGCATAATAATAAACTTGAAGACATTTTAAATCCTCACTACAACGATATAAGATGATGGCATTCAAGCAAGAGGCATTAGACAATGCACAAAATGAGCTTAACACATATATGACGACACAAAGAACAATTGAATGTGATCCCTTTGGTGCAAATTTGTAGAGCAGTCTTTGGGTTGTGACCTTGAAGGCCAGAAGGTGGAGAAATGGTAGGTTGGTAGAGCGCAAAAGGTAAGACACTCACACCATGGATTGTTGTGTAGGGAAAGGGTGGTGATTCATAATAAAGACCCACTGACTGCATAGGAATCTACCAAATTGAAGATAGAGGTTGAAGAGTAACATGCCATGGTAGAACCTTGAATACATACATCTTCCTACCCAACTAGCAATTGTTGTGGCTGATTTACCTATGCAGACTGGTTTCCATGGTTGATGCACAATAAGGATCATTATTTCGGTAGGAGCAGAGATCGAGGATGTTGCTATACATCTCTTTGTTCTCTTCCAATTGAAGAATATTTTAGGGGTGGGGAAGATGTTGACGAGAACCCTTAGCCCCATAAATGTCATCATTATATAATGTATACCATACTATTTAATGTATGTGTAACTAGAACACTAAAGAACGAGTAGTTGGAGCGATGTAAAAAATCGGGCCTCTTTCCTCGATAATGGTGCCTTCTCCCCTCTTGGCTTGTTATTAAGGGTCTTACAACCTGTCATGTCCCTAACTAGTCCCACAAATGGTATCATTTTCCTAATGCTCAATTTTTTTGTGTACCAAATGTCACATCCATTTGTTTTTGCTTCCTTTTAACTAAGCATTGATCAAATACTGAATTATATTACAATATCATCATCTCTTTCAGTTTGTATTCCTCTAATATATTTTCCTCTAATAATTATACTTCTTAACCTTCACAAATTTGATCGATACAAGGTCGCCTCTGAAACTCATGTAGCCCATCAATCTTGTGCATTCAAATGATATAAATTTTTCCCCAAAAAAAAAAACCATAAAGCCTTGTTTTTCATAGGGTTAATTCTACTTGAAGTGTGCACCCTTCTAACCATTGAACTTTTTACCCAATCATGCATATCTAACACAAATCCCTAACAAATCCTACCTGGATCTAATCATCAATACAATTTAAGACATTCCTTTCACAACACTGTATTTTTGGACAGTTAATGCAACAAGCTTGGTTTGAGATTGACATGTGCAACAATAAATGCATTAAAAGCAACTTCTGACACCACCTATTGTAGTCACACTAATGGTAATTAGGCTCCACTCTTATGTCAATTGCAATATCCCAAGTATAGTTTCACTCCTATAAGGACCTTAACCTATACAAACACACCCCTTGTTCTACGATATATTAGCTCTACAGTTTTCCTGATTCCCATGACACCCAGTCTATCCCCTCCATAGATCCCAAGTTACCCTCAACACCTCATCCATAGATATTTTCTATAGAATAGTACTTTAAGCCTACGTAAATGTGGAGCTGTTTTGATTATTTCATGGACCTACAAAGTGACAAATATCAAACACAATTAAAAGTGAATAGAAATTGTTGAACTTGACTTGTTGAAATTGAAATGCATAAAGTACAATATTGAAACTATAGTTCTACTATGGTACACTAACCCCACCATCCTTAAGAAATCAAGGTGGCTTTGCCGGTGTTTAGGCAACATAGGGATTTAAACATGCACCATTTGTGCATCACTTTTTCATTTGTCCATTTAACTATGCAAGGTAGATTGCACCTTTGCTAGTTAACTACACGATTACGTAGGTTCCTTGCCAATGCATCCTTAATTTACCTGGATGTTTCTAAAAAAATTTGTCATACTGTTAGCACCCTTTCTAGGTTAAGTAGTTGGCAAGGGATTTAGCCAGTAAATGAACAAATAAACTTTGCTAATGAATAAGAATGATAAAATCGGTTCCAAGTTGAATGATGTCAAGGAATGGACAGTCTGGATACACAACGGACAAGATCAAAGGTCACAAATCATTTCCGCCAACGAAAAAATGGGATCGAAAGAGCGGAAAATACAAGTTTCAATTGTGAAAAATTGGTGAATATGACTTCCACTTTCCACAGTTTGAGATTCGACGGTTCAGAAAGGATTTTGCATAAATCAATGACCCAGAAAAAGCGGGAAGTTAAAAGGCAGAAACAAAAAGGCGGGAGTGGAAAGGGCCAAAATTTGGTCCTAAAAGTTGGTATTTCCGCCTTCTGATTTCTGCTAAATTGCAGAAAGGCGAAAATTAGAAAACATTAGAATTTGGTCGTAAAAGTTAGAACTTCTGCCTTACGCTATCCGCCATATCGACGGTCTGGAGATTTTTCGCCAGATCAACGGTTTGGAAGGGAGCAGAAAGGTGGAAAACATAAATATGAAGTTTTGGTTATGAAAAGTCGAAATCCCGCCTTCCATTTCCTGCAACCCACATATTTACCTCAGATCAACGGTTAGGAAGGTCTCTGTCTAAGATCGACGATGCATAAAAGGGGAACATGTGCACGAGTTAAGTAGACTTCCCAATATGCAAAACTTGGTAGGACCCGTAACTTTCATTGACCCAGATCAACGGCGGATAAAGATCCACGGCGAAGGTGGATTCCGCTGCTAGAACTTGCACGAAGAAAGTAACTTTCTAGATCAATAGAATTTGGTACAAAGCGCAGGTTTCAACAGTCCAAATTACCCTTGGTCTCAGATCTACGGTTGATATAGATTTCTCAGCGGCAACATGCACGAAGAATAAAAAATTTAGGGGCTGCAAAATCCCGTAGGACCTGCACATCTCAACAGTCACAATTTTAGGTGGAAAAGATATATGGTTGAGAAGCATTTCACCTCCAGAACATGCGAGGAAGATAAAACAGTTTCGGGCTATGAAATCTTGTAGACCCCACACCTTTGAATGACAGAGATCTTGGAGGATATTGGATCTATGGTCCAGGTTGGTTTTACTATGGGAACATGCACGAAAGAATAATTTTTTTGTGGCTGCGAAATCAAGTAGGCTTGACAGGATTGGATGACTGAGATCTTGGCGGATTTGTGATCTATGGTGAGAATTGGTTTCACAATGGAAAGGAGCAGGAAGTTTATCAAGTTGGCGGATTGTGAAATCGGCTAAAGGATGCATCGTTGGACGGTTAGGTTTTCTTGTAGATCAAGATCTATGACTGAGGTTTATTTTGTTGGTTGAAGATGTTGGGATGAAGGAAACCGTTGTAGGCTACCCAGAGACACTCTGAACTATCATTTTCATCCAGCAAGCTTGAGCCCAGGTGTCTAATTTTCCATTTTTGTCCATCACGCGCATTCCAACATGCTTTCCTTTTTTGTTTATGATCATGGTGAATCTGCCAGATCATACTTTGTTAGTATTTTGATTCCCATGCTGTAACTGAATATATGTTTTCGAGGTTGGTCTCGGGAGCTTGTTTATTGTATAAATGTAACCTCTACGGAGGAAGACGAGGTTGGAACCTATGAGGTTCTAGGTTATGTATTTTGAGATCTGCCCTTAATAAAAAATGACAGAGTCGAATGCTGGCCCGTTGTTGCAAAGATTCCTGTGTATTTTGTAGTTACAGTCTGTAGTTTCCCTTCTTAGGTGCATGTCTTCCTATTAAACTTGACATTATGTTTTCTTTCATATCTGGAATGAGTGTGTAATAGTTTCGGAATTCATATTGTTATGCTCTGGCTATTGTTTAAGATATTCACCCATATTTCTTACCAAAGTTGATGCATAATTCATCTTTTGGTGCTCTGTATTAATGGACCATTCTCGTTTCTTCTTTATCACTAAACAAACTGCTTTTTGATTGTAACCGAGTGCTACCTTGCCTTTGTGGAATTTCACCTACAAACTGTTCTATGATTCATGAATATTTGTGACACCATAGCCCAATGTATGCTTACCTTGTTTCAACCACAAACATAATCTGAATTTTATTTTAGTTTTATATATGGCCCTGTTAAAAATCAGTGACGGATCCCTCTTTAGGAAGGAGGAAGCCAACTTCCTTTATTAAAGTGGTTTTGCTGTTACCTTGGGATTTACCTTCTGCAACCTGTGTACATTCTAAGTGTTATCAAATTGACGTTGTTGTCGCGGATGAAAGTGCAAATCAGCCCTAGGAGAGACGATAAAGATTCCAAGAAGAAAGGGTTTCTGTGGGCAAACATAGACTTTTGCATTTGAAATAGGTTGTACATTTGCCCTGGCGACTCCACATTGATTTTGAGCAATATTTCAGAAGGCATCCTGGCTTCCAGGAGGTCACATACACAAGGTAATCTCGACACTGAGATTTTACAAGGTATGGAAAATCCAGAAAGATTTCTTAGAAGTAGGGGAAAAGAACAGATAAATATTTCTCATTTTGGTGCATCATCTTCTCAAGAATTTCATAGCATTCACAATTTTAAGTGGGAAACAAATTTTGAAAGGTCCTTGTTGAAATCAAAATCTGAATCTGATTTGAAGGAAAGTGAAATTAATCCCAGTAGGTTAGAATCATATGTGCTTGATTCTCTTTAGCAAAACCTTCAAAACTCTGACAAAACTGAAGAAAGAAACCATGTTGTTCAAAACTTACAGCCTTATGTCCCACCAACTATTCAAACCCCTCCACCTTTTCAAGCTTCTCCTTGTATTCCAAATCCACCTAGACGAATGACTGCTAGGTTTGTTCCATTGGCATTACCTGTTGTATTGCATGACCTTCCTCAAAATGATGCCCAAAAAAATCCCTTCTACGATAGGGATGGAAATTTCACAGCAAGACAACATGTTGATAGATTTGATGATTTTGTGGACTTGGAGATGGTTAATGATGATGATGTTAAGATGAGGTTGTTTGCACTAAGTTTGTCAAGAGAGGAAAAGAAATGGTTTAGATATTTACCTGCTAGGTCCATTACCACATTTTAATCTTTCCAAACTTCATTCTTAGAGAGATGGGATGATAAGAAAAGTCCTTTGCAAGTGCTTTCTCAATATAATAATCTTAAGAAAGGAGGTTTTGAATCCGTCCATGAGTTTTCTAGTCGATTTATGAGGGTGTATAACTCTATTCCTGCTGATATTAAACCCCTTGTAGGCACTGCAAAACTCCATTATGCTGGTGCCTTTGACGATGACTTTGCATTAGTACTGAGAGAGATAAAATCAGCAAATCTTCCTGTTATGTTCCAAGATGCTTTAGAAGTGGAAGCTAATATGATGTCAAGTGGAAAAATAAAGCAGAAAGTAGAAACAGACAAAAGGAAAGCTAGAGAAGAAAATGTGCCTTCTACTTTTGTTGCTTCTTCTCCTAATTATGTTAAATTTGAAATGATGTTGAAAACAATGGAGAAATTGATGGATAGGCTAACTGTGGATAATAGACCATTGAACACAGAACAGAATGAACCTCAAATCAGAAACCCAAACTTCAGAAGGCTAAACCCTCCTCAACTACCACAAATTAGATAGAGAGATATGAGGAATCCTAGAAATCAAGATGACAGCAAATAAGGCCACCTTTCCCTGAGAATTATGTTGCACATGAAGACGAGGCTGAATCTGTTGAGGATCATATTCACCATTTTAATGATTTGGATTCTGAAATATACCTCACTAAGGGAGAGCATAGTATGTTTGCTCAGGATGATGACAATAATGATTTTGAGGAAGAGTCATAGCAGTACCAAAGAGGATATTTGCATGCTATAGATGATGTTCAGAGAAAGATTGAATTGAGAAATAGAGATGTTATTGTAAATAAAGGAAGGTTCAATCAAAATCAACCTTCTAGTAGCCAACATGATACAAAAAAGAAAAATGAAAGACAAAAAGATCTTATTGTATATAAAGAATCTGAAAATAAAACAGAAAAAACAAAAGAAGTAAAACAACCAACACATATGGATGTAGAAAAAACTGTTCCATCTTTCGATTTGCAAACAGAGCTTTCAAAATTGAAAATTTCCATTCCTTTCAATAAATTATTGAGAAACTGGGAATACAGAGATAAAATAACAGATATGGTCAGGAGTCAGAAAAAATTTCAACCAGATAATCATGCTATCTATGCTGTTGATACTGACTTAGGGTTTTCCATTTTCTTTAATGTTGGTCTTCCTTGTGATCCTAAAATTCTTGTACCAATTGAAGTTAAAGAAGATGAAGAGTTTGAAAAAAGACAAGCGGTTTGGATAGAAAATAGAAAGATGATCAACCCAATGTTGTGCAAGAAGAGGGTTATAAGGATTTGTTTTATGAATAATGTAATCAGCCTGTCATAAATTCTGTTAGTGATGGTTTTAAGAAAGTTTCCAGTCCACCTATATATGATGAGTATGAGGAGGACTGCTTGGATGTTATGCCTAAAAAACCAGCTATAGATTTTGTAAGTTCAGAGCATGTTAATGAAGAAAATTCCATTGCAATCCAAGATTAAAAGGTTGCAAATAGAGAAGATGGTGAGTGTGTTGGAAGTGACAGTTTGCCTTTGTGTTATTCTTCATTTGAATTGCTGAGACATATACTTCAAATATCTAAACAAAGACAAAAATTTGAGGTAATGGAAAATTTCATGAATTTTTTCAGAAGTAAAAGATAAGCAAGATGATCAATCATACAATCAATCTCAGCATGTGGAAAAACCAACAGATTATGATGAAGAATTGAATCACAAAGAAGGAGATGAGGACTCTCAATGGAATGCTTCTTTAAATCTTTCAAAATCATAAATTTCATCTTAAGAAAAAGGTTTTTGTTCACTTGATTATAGGGAAGAAAATAATGAAATTTCCCAAGAGACATTTGGAAGCAATCAAAATTTAAATTCGGATATTTTCAATGAAGTAGTTGATGTCTCGTTTGAAAATTGTCATGAGAATTTCCTTCATGGTTCTGTTGAAGATCAATTTGACAGGGTACTAGAGGGGTTGCATTTCGAGCAACATGATTATGGCAAACAAACGATAGAAAAATCTGAAGGTTGTCACGTTCTTTATGATCCTGTGACTGAATATATGGAAAGGCTTTTCAGTCAGAATGGTTGGTTATGTGTTTGCAGTAAGGATCAAATCTTTTATCATAACATGTTACCATTATGTTCCTATGTTCTAATTTCAATCAAGTATGAGGAAAAAGCTAAAATTTTGGATCAGTTGCTTGATTGGATTCATTGGAAGTCAAAGTTTACTTGACTATGCATTTGTGTTGGATCAAGTAGGGTAGGTAAGTAGGTATGAATAAGCTCGACATGGCGAGCATTTCTTTCAATAAATTTTCAGTTTGTTTCAGTAGTAGTTCAGTTTTTGTTTTCAAAGCATGTTGGGGATTTTAGGAAATTTTGGGAGCAATCCAATGGATTTGGCACCTGGTCTATGGGGTTCTTTGCTACCTCGCAGGGAGGATAACATCCCTAGTTGGAGCTAGTTGTTAGCACCATTTTTGGGCTAAGTAGTTGGCAAGGGATTTAGCTAGTAAATGAAGGAATAAGCTTTGCTAATGAATAAGAATGAGAAAATCTCTTCCAAGTGTAATGATGACACGAAATGGACGACCTAGATACACAACGAATAAGATCAAAGGTCACAAATCATTTCTGCCAACGAAAAATTGGGAGTGGAAGAGCGAAAAATACAAGTTTCGGTTGTGAAAATTTGGTGAATCCAACTTCCACTTTCCGTAGTTCGAGATCAGATGGTTCAGAAAGGATTCTGCATAAATCAACGACCCCAAAAAAACAGGAAGTTAAAAGGCGGAAACAAAAGGGAGGAAGCGGAAAGGGCCAAAATTTGGTCATAAAGGTTGGTATTTCCGCCTTCTGCTAAATTGCGGAAAGGTGGAAAGCGGAAAACATAAGAATTTGGTCGTAAAAGTTAGAACTTCGCCTTCCACGATCCGCCAGATCGACGGTTCGGAGAGTTTCTGCCAGATTAACGGTCTAGAAGGGAGCAGAAACGTGAAAAGCGGAAATATGAAATTTTGGTTATGAAAAGTCGGAATCCCGCCTTTCGTTTTCTGCAGCCCGCATCTTTACCTCAGATCAACGGTTAGGAAGGTCTCTGTTTAAGATCAACGATGCGGAAAATGGGAACATGTGCACGAGTTAAGTAGACTTCCCAATATGTGGAACTTGGTAGGCCCCGCAGCTTTCAACGACCCAGATCAATTACAGATAAAGATCCACAACGGAGGTGGATTCCGCTGTTAGAACTTGCACGAAGAAAGTAACTTTCTAGATCAACGAAATTTGGTATAAGGTGCAAGTTTCAACGGTCTAGATTACCCTTGGTCTCAGATCTACGGTTGAGATAGATTTCGCAGCGGCAACATGCATAGAAGATTAAAAAAAATCAGGGTTGCGAAATCCCGTAGGACCTGCACATCTCAACGGTCACGATTATAGGCGAAAATGATCTATGGTTGAGATGCATTTTGCAACTAGAACATGCGAGGAAGATAAAACAGTTCAGGGTTGCGAAATCTTGTAGACCCCACACCTTTGAACAACATAGATCTTGGCGAAGATTGGATCTATGGTCTAGGTTGATTTCACAATGGGAACATGCACGGAAGACTAAACTTTCCGTGGCTACGAAATTAGGTAGCACCGATAGGATTGGATGGCAGAGATCTTGGAGGATTTGTGATCTATGGTCAGAATCGATTTCGCAATGGAAAGGAGCAGGAAGTTTATCAAGTTGGTGTATTACGAAATCGGTTAAAGGTTGCATCGTTGGACGGTTAGGATTTCTCATAGATCAAGATATGTGGCTAAGGTTTATTTCGCTAGTTGAAGATGTTGGGATGAAGGAAACCGTTGCAAGCTTCCCGAAGACACTATAAACTGTCATTTTCATCTAGCAGGCCTGAGCCCAGTTGTCTAATTTTTTATTTTTTTCCACCACGCGCGTCCCAGCATGCTTTCCTGTTTTGTTTATGATCATGGCAAATCTGCGAGATCATACTTTGTTAGAATTTTGATTCCCACGTTGTAACTGAATTTAGGTTTTCGAGGTTGGTCTCGAGAGTCTGTTTATTCTATAAATGTAACCTCTACGTAGGAAGACGGGGTTGGAACTTGTGAGGTTCGAGGTTATGTATTTTGAGATTTGCCCTTAATAAAAAAGGATAGAGTCGAATGTTGGCCTATTGCTGCAAAGATTCCTGTGTATTTCGTAGTTATAGTATGTAATTTCCCTTCTTAGATGCATGTCTTCCTATTAAACTTGCCATTATATTTTCTTTCATATCTGGAATGAGTGTGTAATAGTTTCAAAATTCATATTGTTATGCTCTGGCTATCATTTCAGATATTCATCCATATTTCTTACCAAAGTTGATGCAGAATTCATCTTTTGGATTGATGGACTGTTCTCGTTTCTTCTTTATCACCAGAAAATTGCTTTTTGACTGTAACCGAGTGCTACCTTTCCTTTGTATAATTTCACTTGCAAACTGTTCTGTGATTCATGAAGAATATTTGTGACTCCATAGCCCAATGTATGCTTACCTTGTTTCAACCACAAACATAATCTGAATTTTATTTTAGTTTTATATATGGCCCTATTAAAAATCAGTGAGAGATCCCTCTCTAGGAAGGAGGAATCCATCTTCCCGTCTTAAAGTGGTTCTGCTGTTACCTTAGGATTTACCTTCTGCAACCTGGGTACATTATGAGTGCTAACACATACATCAACACTAAATTCCTATGTCTAAACTACTTGTACTTGATATAATATTGACCACTACGCTATATTGTGAATCATCTGTAGGTTATATTTACCATTTAGCCATGCTTTATAGTTGCTAGAGATGGCTAGTCTCTTGTTATTTTGGTGAAATTCAAACTAAAAAATGTGGGCAAACATGTTAGGGCATGATTGGTAGTTGCATTGTCCCAATTTACTATGTAGCAAGGGGAACATTTAGAATCCACTGAAGGAACTTTGCTTCAACTTATGCTAACACTGTCATCGACGGGCTTATGTTCTATAACTAGTAGAGGGCGAGTATGGTAATATGTTGAAGAAAAAAAGGTGTTTCGACATCTTTGTAATAACATCGATTGCTGAGAGGTTACTTTGTACAAGACTTACTGTACTTGAGTGTTAATTGCTTCGTGACATCTTTGTATTATAAGAATTGGTTTAGCCATGGCTATTTAGGTAAAATGGAGGAGAACTAAAGGGTAAAACAAGACAATTGGAAGAGTTACAGGGACGTCACTACTTTGACAATAGAACTATTGTTTTTGGTAAAACAATAATGAAATCAACGTTTAGGGCAAAATAACAATATAATCAATGTTCATGGTAAAACATTTTTTTTGTCGGTTCTTGTGGATCTCACATTAACAAATAAAAAAGTGTAATATGTAAGAAATAAATGTGATCTAAATATGATGCTCGCAAGCAATACATATTTGAATTCAAAAAGTAAAATAACATCGACATTTAACACAGAACTTCTAAAACTAACAATCACATGACGAATATTACACATGCTAGAAGCAATGAATGAGCCTATTAACTAGAGTATTTCGGCTCTCAACGTGTTAATCTTCAAGACTTGTTACATAATTATACAATATGGTGTTGCAATCAATTAAATATCAATAATTCTATCCTATTCACACAATGAGCATCATTATGCACTAACACGATTACAAAATATAAATGGTGGTGGAGACATATATAAAAAGTATTGCCCATATTGTCTAAGAGGACTTTGCTATAATATTCTTGCAAATTGATAGACCCTTGCCTTTTAAGAATGATTCATTGATGCTCTGTCATGTATGCACCTAAAGTCAATGATCAACCAAATATCAAGCCTCAAGCAATTTAAGGGAAACACTATTAGTTCCTAAGTGCTAACCAATAGGGTGTTGTAGTTGGACTTAGTTTTTGTTGGAACCTAGTGTTAGAAAGCATGATGCATTAGAAAAGAGCACCAAGGTTCAACAGTAGCACTAAAAGCATTGCACACATAGAGTGATGCAATGACACATTTAGAGGTTGACCATGAGACGAGAACATTGCAACAAAGGCATGTAATGTACACAAGGAAGGTGAGAGGTCGTGTCATGCTAAAGGGTTATGTAAGGATCTGAAGATACATAGAGGAAGATGAAGAGTTCCAAAGAAGTTGGACAATCAATAAGAGTGCAAATTATATGATAGACTTTGGAAGTGGGTTATTTAGTGAATAAAAGCTACCTAGTGTAGTGAAAATACTAAAGATGGGTAAAGAGTTGACCAAGAGTGAAATTGTGAACAAAGAGCCAAGAGCCTTTTGATTGTAATTTGTAATATATATATGACAAATATATGAGTATAGCATAGCTCGCGATTAAGTAATATGGGTCAAACAAATGTTAAGATATACCAAGAACTTGTGACTCAGTAGGGGCCGAGACGTCCCAAAGCCCACTCTGGATATAATCCGAGGTGGACCGCCTATCCACGGGTCGCCTACCCTTATAGCATTGCCACAACGGGCTAACAAACATCCCTACCTCCCATCGATTTTGAACTTGTGACCTCTTTAGAGATTACACATGCTTTAACCATTAACCATTAGACCCACTCCATTTCAAATTTTGTTAGTTAATTCAAAATGACTTGGCTAAAAGATATTTACCTATTGATAAGGATGTCTTTTGAGGATGCCACGACTTCAATACGGGGTCATTTGTGGACGGCGATTTTCCCATGAAAGGATATCGGATTTTTAGATATATTGTAAATTTCTTGTGAGGCTCCCATTTCTGCCACGTAGGATGCCTACATTTCACCCGAAAGCCATACACTCCCAAATAAGCAATATGCGACATGTCATCGTTACGTGTCACGTGTCATCGTTAAATCAAAGCATTTATTCACAAAAAAAAAATGCCAATCTGAAGCACAGAGAGCCTGCGACTCGCGAGCTCCAAGGTTGTGCTTAAACAGTTAAGGACCCGCCACTATACCGTATATAATATTATTTTGTGAATAGCAAGGATGTTTCAGTCTTCTTGCTTCCAGTTACAGGTCTTTGGTCCGGGAGGTGTTACGCGCTCAAATTTACTATGTCTTAATTTATCAAAGAAATGCTGCTATTTATCCCCTAAATCATCAGCGTTAATGGTTTCGAGGTCTCATTATCTGACAGTTAACCAAAACCAGGTGCGAAGTACCCAAACATTCCGTTTTTCTTAGCGAAATCGTTTTCTGAAGGTTCGCCTGATCTTCTGTTTTTGTCAATTTTGGTGAATTAACGGCGAATTTATCGAATTCACAGTTTCATTTATTTCCATTCGTGTGATTTTGGGTTTGTTTTTGTTTAATCTACTGAAATGTAGGGCTTATTGGTATTATTCCCTTCTTTTACCCCGTAGGAAAACGGGAGTTTTGATTTTTTTCAAACTTGCAATACGAGTTTCATCGTCATATTTTTTGGTATCCTGGAGACCTGTTTAATTTAAAATTTTTTTGGGGATGTTTCTTAATGTGTACTGATTACTGGCCACTAGTTATAATTTTCTGTGGAAACTTCCGCAAAATTTAAATTTATGAAAATATCAACTATAAATCTTAAATATTAAGCAGGGATTTTGTATGCCCATAATTAAGAAATTTGGGTGAATAAATATTTTGAATTAGTCTTTATAGAAAAGAGTGGAAAAATTATCCAAAAGGGGAATGTTAGCCCATAAGATTTTCTGTGTTGGGGACTGCGATTGAGTGATGGCTATTCTTTTTGAATTGGATTTATTTGGTGTATTGCAATTCAGTGTTTATGCTTATTTGTTTCATTTGTACACTAGAGTTCACTGATTGGTTGTGCACTGTTTGTACTTGTAGAGTGGTTGTAACAGACGTCGGAATTTGGACCACTATGAGTGTCCATCCCATCTAAGTAGTGGAATGTACCTACAAAGAGTTAGCGAAATTCAACCAAATAGCAGGTCTTTAGTGCAGTTCAAACTACACAGGTTTATATTTTCTGCAGCCGCGCTTGAAGAGAAACAACTAGGCGCAGAGGGTGCAAAAGAAGCAGATGAAAAACCAAACCCCGATGGGAAAGAGATTGACCAGAATAATGGAGCTTGGAAAGAGGAATCTTATCCCTCGGGCGAGTTTGACTATAAGAAAATTGAGGGATGGAGTAGATTTGTTGTCACACTGAAGATGCTTATTGCGCTGCCATGGGAGCGGGTGAAGAAAGGCAGCGTGTTGCACATACAACTTCGAGGCCAGGTTTGGTTATGCAGCCTTTCTTTGCTTAGTAGAAGTTATGTTATTTTCTGGATCAAATTAGTTAGCTATTGTGTTATCCCAGAGTAGTTTTTGTGCTGAGCTAGTTAGAGTAATTGGGCCCTTTGAATTTTGGAAAAATAATGGTCTGTCAGGGACAATCCCACATTAGTATGATAAAATCAATGCACACACGCAATAAATGACTGACATACAAGTCACAGAATTACGGTTGTTCATATAAATAGTACAACATCTGATAACCATCCGTAATCATCAAGATACCTGATCAGAATGTTTTGGAAAGTAAACCAATACAAATAATAAATTATAATATAACTTGCCTAGGTTAAACACTACATCCTAAGGTATGAATACGTGAAGGTGGTAAAATAGAACTTAGGATTAGGTAAGGTAGCATAAACACCGACAATCCCCCCTTTAATCATAAGTCCATAAAAGAGCCAATTTTGCTACAAAAGACTGGAGCAAGAATCTGGTTCCATGCTCTCGTCCTCAATTAGAAGCTCATGGTGTGGACCTCACAAATGCCAATGAAGAACTTGAAATAACAATGTGGAAAACCACCTGGAATGCTGAAACTCTGCAACTCTGGAAAAAAAACTCATGGTTCAATGATTGTTTTCATTTATTATTGATTTATTCTTTAGCCTATGGGCACCTACATCTTGTGTTTCTCTTGTTCAAGGGTTCATCTTCTCCTCTTTCTATGTTTATGCTGATTTAGGGTTTGTTGGTTGGTTCTTGTGTTACTGGGAGTGGAAGCAAAAGCGAGAAGCGGAAGCGGGAGCGAAAAGCGAAAAGTGAAATTTTCAAAAGCTTCCGGTTTGGAAGTGTTTCGGAAGCGTTTTTTATATAATATATATATTTTTTATATATTTTGATTCATATATGTCAACAAATGCATGTAGAATGTTGAATCAGTTATGGAAAGCATAAAAACATAAAGTAAACCATAATACCATATAACATCATTCATCAATCATCTAGCCAACGAAGAGGGGTAATCCTTGTAAATATCAAGAGCCGTCTTGGTTATTGGTATGTAAACAAAACAAAAATCTTATCCTCATTAGCCTGTGATCACTACTACTAGCTATACTCATCAAAACAAATCATTGTAGTGTAACATGAGACACTACCGCTAATAGAAAGCATAACCATAATGAATCCACATGGGTGACATGGCAGCGTATCATGGCATATAAATGGGATTATCTCTCGGCATTTTCAACATTTGATCACTTTTGGGGCATAGGAATCTAGACTCTTCATCACAGCTGAAGCAAAAATGGGTGTAAAAATCCGCATACTGTATGTGGTATAACGAGACCTTGATTGCTACCCAATAAAGGACTCAAAAGTGGGCAACCAATAGAAAATGACATCGATTATATAATGTATCTCATCATCATGGTCATCTATAATGACAAATCTTGCAGGTAGCTATCTAGTACCAATTCCCTCTCTCCCCTTTTACGGGAAGGGTCATGCCTTGTTTGCCTCTAGAAGGTCCTGCATTATTTCTCAATGCTGATTGGTGCGTGTTACCAACTAAGTTGCACTGAGTTGGATTTCTAGATGAGGTGCCAAAGACGAACAATCATTTGTTCAATTTTTTCAAGTTCAAAAGTCCTTGCAGGCCTTTTTAGGCCATTTTTAATTTTAAAAAAAAATGTTCATACCCCATGGGGAATTGTAATAAAATGAGTTAGCATGATGACTTTATGTAAAATGTTTGGTTTCCTTGGACTTAGTCATTAATGCATTATTCTAGGGTGTTTTTTCATTGTTAATTTTTTTAAGCGATAAATAATTTTCGAGTTTTTCACCAAAACCTCCAAAGCTGGAATAATTGCCTTGGTGGTTAGGCCTTGGGAGGTTATTAAAATCTATGTGTCGATGGTGTGAATGTATATTACCATTTTAATCATTATGAACATGTTCTAACTTCTAAGTCCTCCATAGTTTTTTTTTAAATTTTCGGAATATATATATATTTTCCTTTTTTCCAGGGTTATTTTTAATAAGTTAATTGTAAAAGTCCATAGTCATAAAAATGTGTCTAGGAGGTTGTTTTTGCCATGGGAGTGCTCGTTTTCTAACTTAGAGCACCCACTTAACCCCTAGACCCACTTTCCTAAGTTTTCGAGTAATTATTTAACCCCAAAATTAATAATTACTCGAAAAAACCAAAAAAGACAAAAAAATGAAATATTTAAAAAATTCGGCAATTAAAAAATTAAAAGAAAGTTGCCGAAATTATATTTTTTGATTGGGAAAAATCAAAGTGGCAAGTACCCAGACAAGTTGGACAAGTCAAACATTGTCGTTTTGATGAGATTTTTGAGTTTGGAGTTTTCCTCTTCAAGAGGGGCGCATTTCTCCAAGTGGGGGCGCATGACATGTGGAAAAGCTCACGGTTTTGGAAAAAGCTCAGAGTTTGGGTAAGTGCCATCTCTGTATTGAGATGATTCCACTTCCCAACTATTATGACACCCTACTTCAACTCATTGCCACCTCTATCCAAGCTAGCGCATCCTTGAGAGGAGCTATGCCCCCCCTTTGCTTGTCGATTTTCCTATATAAGCAGGCGCTCTCTTTTTATTCTTCATGGAAGAAATTGCATGGAACTTATGCTCCTGTACTTTGTAATAGTTTGTTAAATTTATGAATGAAGGCTTTGGAGGCAAGAATCTTGTGACTCTCTTCATGTGTGTGGATGCTTATTGCTCATTTTTGGAGGTGTTGCCGCCTAATTCACACTTTAAGACGCAGGAAAGTCACAACCTGCTATGTGTGTCCTTGGGGGCAAGCGAGAGCTGGGGACCACTGTCACCACAGTCTACAGCTCCTCCATTTAGGCAAGATCCCAACAGAGCCAAGGGGGGTAGTCCCTATGGAAAGACTATGTTCCAGGTTTATTAATTAATTGAAGATTAATTAAATGGATCTTTTTATTAAGATTACAAAATTATAAGACTAGTGCCTATATTAAATGGAGTCAAAAGATACAACGTGTCTTTATAAAAAAGGAAATGTCAATCTACGATTAAACTATAGGTTCAATGTTTAATAAAGGAATATAAGGATAAACAATATGATTATAAACAGTAATGAAATAAAACAAATGTATGGACAAATGAAACAAATTTGCGAAATAGCAGAAAATCGTTATGAATACAGATTACTAAACCAGCAGTAAATTTAAATATGAAAAGGTTTAAGCAGTCAACATTCACCACATGCTCATTTGCAGAATCGAAAGTAAATAAATATACTGAGAAATAAAGTGCTGGAAGTAAAAATTGTAGTGTTGTATTGTAGTAAAAGAGTGCTTGAAATAAATGTGTTTGTAGTACTTGCAGTAAAATGAAGTGAAAATGATTGTAGTAAAAGTAGTAATCTGTGTTTGTAGGGCGTTTTGCAATGCTTCTTGGTTAATTTTAATAAATTTTATTAGAGTTGTTTTTTTTGGATTAAGTCTTAGATCCGGTGGTGTGACTACCTCGATCTAGTTCTTCTCAAACTGAAGATGGAATGCTGTTGTGCTCAACAGGTGGGAGCAAGCCCACCCCTAGCTCACAAGTCAAACCCCAATGGCCCGGTGCTCACAAGGAGGACGACGAAGCGCCTAGAGACCCCCTCGGTCTACTACCCCTTGCAGCTTTCGAGTCACTGTTTTTAAT
>LPNX010176719.1:606642-617807 GCA_001517045.1 Pseudotsuga menziesii
TCTGTTACAAAGAAAGGTGGGTAGCTGGAAATAAAACTAACTATCTATCTCTTCCTAATCTACTTACTCATAAATTACAAATGATTACAAGACTTTAAAGAATACCCCAAGAGACTCTCTTTGGGGTTTACAATAGCAGAGAAATTTGAGAGAGAAAGTTGAGGAATGGAACCCCTTTTATGCCGGTTGAAGTGTGAGAAAATTTTATGTCTTTTGGGGCAGCAATTCTTCTTTAAATGTGAATAACCTGTCAAAAACCAACAAGCTATTTTTCGCTGCAAATCACATAAAACACCTAAAAAATGTTGTTAAAAAATTTAGTACAAGATTTACAATTTTTCACATAAAAGAAAATCTAAGTAACAGACAAATATCTATAACATCATTGAGCACTTCGCGTTTTGATCTCGGTCCTTTGAGTTCAGATGCGGGATACCACGATTAAGCCCAAAGTGTTATGATAAATACTTGCTGAAACTAGTATAATTACAAATTTACAAAAAATTTCTGAATGTAATAAATGACAGTAATATGGAATTTAGAGGGCTGGAAAATGAGTTTCCAGCCACCTAAATGAAGTAAAACTAGCAGAAATAAAAGGTTAAATTAATATATAAGGGGTTAGGGCTCTAAAACAAGGTTTATATTCACTAAACAATGAATAAAACCCTGTTTAAAACAGGCTGAAAGTAGATGGCCGAATTGAAAATGTTGCCGGAATGATGTTTCTTGAAGGAATTTCTTTGCTTGGATAACCTGCAATACAAACTATGCCTGCAAAATATTGTAGTTCTAGAGATGAACACCTAACACTTCCTGCAAAACACTTTGTAAGAAATGTCAAATCGTTCACAAAAAAGAATAAAAACACTTCTATTATTTAATCTCTCCACAAAACACTTTGTGGAGAGCTAACTAGAAAAATACAACAAATGCAAACAAAATAAATACAAGGTTACCTCAGGAAATGTAGATCATGAAAAGTTGCAGCATAGTATTCCTCCAAAGAATTTTTATTAAAATGGCCCAGCTTGGGCAAAACTTCAATACAAGGTAGCAAGAATATGAGAGTGAGAAGAAGAATTTTCCGGCAGCATAACAATAACATAAGAGATCGTGTTTAATGAGGGAGTGAGACCCTCATTAAATAGATGAGATAATCCCCAACTCCTTAATGATAAACGGTTGAGATTAGATCTAGATCTAGGTTAAATCCACACCACTAGATCTAGGTATTTGGCTTTCTATTTTTCTCCATTAATCTACACCCTTGGATTAATTTTAAATCAATAGCTTAAAAGCTTAATCCAAGTTTTAACCATATTAACCTTTAGATCTAGGTTTTAGACTAAATAATCACCATTAGATTAGCTTTTATGTAAATGGAAAAATCATGGGCCCCTCTGACTCAAATTTTAATTTTTTAATTTTTAAACTTTATTTTATCTTTTACTTTTTATTTTTATCTTTTTTATTTTTAAATCTTTTAATCTTTTATTTTCAAGTTTATATTTTTAATCTTTTATCTTTTATTTTATCTCTCATTTTTAATTTTTTAATTTTTTGCTTTTATCTTTTATTATTATTATTATTATTATTTATCTTCTATTTTTTTTTTTATTTTTAATCTTTTATTTTTTATTTTTAATTTTTTAATTTTTTTAACTTTTTTAATTTTTGATCTTTTATTAAGACAAGAGGGGCACCCCACTTAGGAGATCTTCAGACATTTACTTGGATCACCTCTTAACTAGGCTTTGACTTTAGCCACTTACATCCAAGATAAATTTTTAACCTTAGACTTAGGCTAAAAAAATAATTCACCTAAGATTTAATTTTTTAATTAATTTTTAAAATTTTTCCAATTTTGACTTTAGGAAAAATTAAAAAATAACTTGAAAAATTAATATCTAGGCCATGGGGGGGTAAAAAACATTGGAATAAGTTTTCCTAGGCTTAGGAATCCCCAAACCATCTTACCATGGCATTTCTTGATTTTTTACTTTAAAATAAAAAAAATGTGAATTTTGACCTAGGGAAATTAATTAATTCCCTAGGAAAAATAGACCTTGCTTAGACAAAAGATGGTCTATCTCCTCAACCACTCATCAGAATGACATGGGACTCGAAGCAGTGGCTTAGAGGGTTTCATGGCAATTAACTTTGCATTCATAGCCCCTATTACAAAATGCCATGCTTGAGCAATTACATTGTTATATCAAAATTGAGTTAATTAATCACCAAGGGGTGAAATTAATTAACTAGAAAAAAATTAATAAATTACAACAACACACCGAAACTCTGCAAGACTCTAGACAAATGTCTAGCATGGTCATGAATCACACTTTGACGCCTTAGCCACCTCATGGAATTGACTGGTAGAATGCCCGTCACCACTTTGGAGGATTTTGAGTGAAAACCAAACTGATTAAACTCGTCTACACAACAAGGTCAATTGGAAAGGGAAAAACACTCGATGAGGGGACTTCCCTAACAACCCGTTCCATGGTGTGGCATCCGTATCATATAACCCACACTAGCACATAAAACTACATTAATTTTCCCACGCAGGGGAGCGGACATTTCATTTTACAAAGGGGCAATTGCCCTGCAAAAGTGAAAAATCCTCAGATTTTTCTAAGGTACAATTATGTACATCCCCATGTACATGGAGTTGCCACCTAGTCGAAATAGGTGGGCAACAGGAGGTAATCTTTGTCTTTTCATAGCTTATATTGTGGATTAATTATTGGCCTTTGAAAGACAGATATCTCTCAGTAGGGTAAGAGAAGTAGATTTGTTTATCTATTATCTTACTAATTAGTTGCATGAGATGATCTTAGAAATACATGTTATTTTAGTTTAAATTCATGTTTTCTAAGCTTCTTGTATTGTTAACATCGATTTGATTAATCTCTCTTGTATAAGCATGTTCAAAGGATTGCAGGTTGCTCAACTTGAAGAGGAAGGCGTTCTAGTTTGACTCTCCTCTCTTTTTTAGGCCTACCAAGAAGAGCACAATCCCTCCAAGTCCCACTTAGAAGACTCCATTTCCCAAGATCAAAGGGCTTACGATTCCTCTTCTTCTCTCATCCAAATTTCTAAGTTTTCTGTGGTTACCTGTTACGTTAATAAGTGTTAATTGATTTGGTGATTACTTAAGTCATTTAATGCAAGGGTCACTTTATGTCCCCTCTCTAAGTGACTAAGGTAAAAGTCACTAGGGAACACTTCCCTAGGTACAAAACTAACACTCCCTCTTACCGAGGAAGGTGTTCTGCACCACTCCCAACTTGTCTCTGAAGAAGACAAACTTGCCACTCCCCAAAGACTTCGTCAGAATGTCTGCTACCTGCTCATCTGTGGAAATGTACTGAAGCATCACTGCCCCTCTCTGAACATAGTCTCGGATGAAATGGTACCTGATCTCAATGTGCTTTGACTTGCCATGGAAAACTGGATTCTCAGAGAGCTGGATGCAACTCTGATTGTCACAGTAAATAACCGTAGGCCTAAGCTCTTGACCAAATAGATTCACTAGCAACTTGCGAAGCCACAAGGTCTCGCAGCTGGCCAAACTGGCTGCCATGTACTCAGCCTCTGCAGTACTCAATGCAATGGACTTCTGCTTTCGACTGAACCACGACACTGCTGCCGAGCCCAAACTGAAACAACATCCGAAAGTGCTCTTCCGGTCTGCCACATTGCCTGCCCAATCTGAATCTGTATAGCCAACCAATCTGATCCCCTTTGACCTCTTGTAGTCCAAACCGAAATCCACTGTCCCTGAAAGATAGCGCAACACATGTTTTGCAGCGACCCAATGCACACTCCTAGGCTCAGCCATGAACTGGCTAAGAGTGTTCACTACAAAACACAAATCTGGCCGAGTGTTGGCCAGATACATCAATGACCCAATAAGCTGATGGTATAAAGTAGGATCCACCAACTCTCCCTCAGAAGCATGAAGCTTCTTCCAGTTGGTGATCATAGGTGTCGACATAGGCCTGCAATCCTCCATCCTGAATCTCCTCAAAATATCAACTGCATACTTTCCCTACCCCAGGAAAATATGTCCAGGCTCCTGCCAAACCTCCAATCCCAAAAAATAATGCATCAGCCCAATATCAGTCATCTCGTACTCTGTTGCAAGATCCTTCTTGCAAGCTGCAATGGGTCTCTCTCTCCTTGTGATAAACAAGTCATCAACATATAGTAGAAGAACAAGCGGATCATCTCCAACCATGATGAAGTAGAGATTCGGATCTGCTTCACTCTTCTGAAACCCCATACTCAGTAAGTAAGAATCAATCTTGGAGTACCAAGCTCTTGGAGCTAGCTTCAGCCCGTAAAGGGCCTTCTTCAACCTGCATACATGTGTCTCTCTGTCATGTATCTCAAAGCCCTGATGCTGCTCAATGTAAATCTCCTCCTGTATGATCCCATTGAGAAATGCGGTCTTCACATCCATTTGATGGATCTTCCAACCCATTTTTGTCGCAATGGAAATCAATGCCCTGATAGATGTATAACGAGCAACCGACGCAAAAGTCTCATCATAATCAATGCCCTCAACCTGTGAAAACCCCCGCGCTACAAACCTGGCTTTGTACTTCTCCACACTCCCATCTGCCGCATGCTTCAGCTTGTAAAGCCAAGGAGAAGTCACCACTGACTTCCCCTCCGGTCTCGAAACAATCTCCCATACATCATTCTTCATGATGGAATGGTACTCATCCATCATGGCATCTCTCCACACCGAATGCTGGGAGGCCTCCTCAAAAGTAGAAGGCTCAGAATCTCGTGTACAAGCCACCAACACCATGCCCAATCTGTCAGGCATCTTGATGGCTCTCACCTTGTCACTGGGTGTCCCATCCTTTAAGGCATCCTTCAAGGTCTCCCGAAGCCACTTAGGCTTCTTTTTCCTTGAACGTTCTTCCCACACTGGCCTGTCCTCATCTGAAGAACTACCAGAGCTAGAAGCCCCAGTCACCTGTGAACCTGAAGCTGGTGTGCCAACACCAGGTTTACCCTGTAATCCCGATCTCGATTCTGATCCCGATCCCTTGTAAGGTGTACCTGTAATAGTAGACCCATCACCTGTCCCCAAAGACCCTGCTGGCCTAACCACTGAACCTGGTGAACCTGTGCCAACACTCTGTGGTCCTGTAACCCTGGAAATCTGTGATCCTGACTGCTGCGTAGATGGAACCTGTGCCACAACCTGAGGTGCAGGGACCTGCTGCTCTCCCTACTCTGACTCTCTCGACCTCCCGAAGGCTTGCTCCTCCTCAAACTTCACATCCCTCCTCACCACCACTTTCCTCTGAGAGGGAAGATAAATGCGGAAAGCCTTTGCAGTCTCATCATAACCCACAAAGATGCCCTTCTCTGTAGTGGGCTCCAACTTTGTCCTCTTTTTTGAAGGGACATGAGAATAAGTCAGAATACCAAATATACGAAAATGGCCAACTTCAGGCTTCTTTCCTGAAAAGCACTCCTCAGGAGTCATATTCCCCACTGCCCGATGGGGACTCCTATTCTGAAGGTATACAATGGTGTTGCATGCCTCGGGCCATAGAAAGAAAGTGATTGGTCATGTAACATAGCTCGGGCTGCTCCAACAATGGACTTATTCTTCCTCTCTGCTACTCCATTCTGTTCTGGAGTATACGCAACTATCAACTGTCTCTTGATCCCCTCCTGTCTGCAAAATCCATCAAACTCCTTGGAGGTATACTCACCCCCGTTATCCGATCTCAAGACTCGGATCTTCCTCCCTGTTTGGTTCTCCACAAGAGCTTTGAACTCTTGGAACCTTTGCAAGACTTCCTTAGATTTCTTGCTCTTCGGAAAGTAGATCCAGGTCTTCCTGGAATGGTCATCAATGAATGTCACATAATACTTGTATCCTCTCAAGGACACAAAAGACATAGGTCCGCATAAGTCTGAATGTATCAAGTCAAGAGTACCAGCTGACCTGCTATCACTGCTTGGAAAAGTAGTCTTGGTGTACTTTCCCAAAGCACACCCCCTGCACACATCACTCTGCCCTGTGTTGAACTCCGGTAAACATGTCACCATGTGCCTCAACAACCCCAAGGCTGGATGATGCAAGTGAGCCATCCTCCTATGCCAAAACTCACACAACTCATTGCTGCTGCTATGTGCTAAAGCATGCTGCGGCTGAAACAAGAGCCTATACAGTTTCCCACATCTCGCTCAAATGGCAACTGAAGCAGATGGTCCTACAGTCTTGGGAAACATATGCACGTGCCCATCAATGAAAGACACCCCAAGACCCTGATCCTTGATCATGGAAACTGACACTAGGTTCTTCTTCAGCCCAGGCACATACAATACATCCTGCAATACCATGGGACTCATGGACTCCCTCTGAAATGTAATGATCCCACGTCCAATTGCACTGACTGTTGAGTCATCTCCCAACACAACCTCCACATCTGTATCTGCCTGTGAAAGCTTGGAGAACATCTCACGAGCACCTGTCATGTGGCTCGAGGCTCCGCTATCTATGTACCAAGTGCTGGAAGTAGATGCACTGTAAGAATGGTCTGTCATATACGAAAACTCCCTCTGTCTGTCAACATCCGCACTGGTGAGAATGGATGCTCTCTCTCTCTCAATATGCCCAGTGCATAGTGAAAACTCACTCTGAAATCTAGCTGCAAAATCATCGATCTCAGCTGAAGCGGCTGTCTGCTGCTTCTTCTTCTTCTTGTTCGGACATGTAGTAGCATAGTGTCCCATCTTGTGACATGCAAAGCACTTCACAGTGCTCATATCCTTCTTCTACCCATCTTGTTGTTGCTTGGCCGCACCCTTCTTGGGACCCTTCTTGCTCTTCTTCTTCCCCTTCGCTGTCAATGCCACATCCTCCTCACCCCCTCTACTAGTAGAACCACTGCACTGGAAGAAACCCCTCCGAGTCTCCTCCTGAACAAAGTCATCACATACTCTGTCCCAAGATGGTAAGTTCTCTCTGGCCACCAACCCCTGAACAAACACAGCCCAAGGTGCAGTCACCCCATTCAGGGCTGTCCGCACTAACTCAGGAGCATCAATGGCCACCCCAACAGCTGCAAGCTCATCTCTCACCTGAGAGATCCTAGTAAGATAAGTCATACATGCCTCTCCGTTGACCATCTTGACATTCTTCAGCTTCTCTCTAAGTACCATCTTCCCGTTTTCATTAGTACTAGCAAACAAACCGGTCAAAGCAGTTCACATTTCATGCGCATGATCCTTCGCTGAAATGTGAGGAATAACATGGTCTTTAACAGCATCTAAGATTATCCTCATGGCTTTAATATCCTTCTTATTAAAGGCTGCAAGTAATACTGCATCAGTAGAAGGAGGAATAGTAATGGGATTTGCTGTAGTGTTTCTAACTACTTCCTCCCACAACTCATTCTCCCTCAGCACAAGTAAAATCCGGGCTTTCCATGAGACACAGTTCGCTGCCCCATCCAACCGATCCTCAGTTCTCAACCCCACAAAAGTCATTTTCTCAAGGAACAAGTTTCAGCAAAATGTACTACTGTCACAAAGGTTTTTTTGAATTCTGGAAATGACTGTTTCACTGCTAAAATTTAATCTTCTGCCACAACCCGCTCAGATACCATGTAGATTTTTCACTAGTTTTCAGCCACCGGTTTCAAGTAAAATTTATATCACTGTTTATGACATTCTCAGAAAAATAAAGTGCTTGAAATAAACAAAAAATTTCAGACTTAAAACATTGCTGTAAACAATCTTTTCAGTGACAGGAAATAAAAATCAGCACGCCATTTAATCACACAGAACACTAGGATTTTTGGCTAATGGCCCTGGAAAAACCCACTAGGGGAAAACTAGTCAGAGAGACAGTATTTTTATTTTTTCAGGAGAAGTTTATCATTTACAGCAATACACAGAAAATATCAAACCAACTTATCTTAACCCGGAAGATAAATTTCTTTCTCGATTTGCGTGCCAAGCAGCAAAAATCAAACTCTGTTTTTTTGTTTTCTGCCTCGATTTTTCATGCCACTGTACGGACGGTACAGACAAATTGTATGGACCTCGAAATCCGTGCCCATTTTTTCCTCAAAAATCGTGCCCAGAAATCTGCCTCGAAAACCATACTGTACAGACTGTATGGACTAGCAATAAATGCTGCTGTCTTCACCTCGATTTTCGTGCCCTGTTTGCTGCTGTCATTTCCCTCGATTTGTGTGCTGCAAAATTTTTCCTCTTGCTCAGGAAAAATGGAAACTTTCTCTATTCTCTCTCTCAGCTCTCTCTTCTCACTTCAATCTGCAAAAGTGAAGCAAAATGCCTTTTTGAGAAAACCCTAGGGTGAGTCTAATCTAACAGTGGAGATTAGATTAGATCAAGGGCTGAAATTAAATGCTCATATTTTATTTCTAAAATATTAATTTCACTCACCCACTTAAATTTATCAAAAAGTGACTTTAATGCTCTAAAGTCAAATTAAATGCTTTTACTTAAGTCATTTAATGCAAGGGTCACTTTATGTCTCCTCTCTAAGTGACTAAGGCAAAAGTCACTAGGGGAACAATTCCCTAGGTACAAAACTAACACGAAGATCCTTCTTCTTATATCTTCTTCTTTGACCATTTTCCTAAGGCCTTAAACTTGTAAACTTGTGTTTCCTATTCTACAAAGGAACACAAGTATATCTTCTTTGTAATCATTGTAAAAAAGAGAGGCAAGTGGGTAGCCAAGTGCCCACACCCCAACCCCCCAGGGGGGATTTGCACTTTATTTTTTAGTTTTTATGTTTTCCTTATTTTTTTAATTTCTTTTAGTTTCTTAAGTAAAATTAACCAATCCAGTTGTGTTCTCGGTAACGAGAGTATCGACATTGTGATTTAAGTAACTCATATTTAGTTCTAAAACTCTTAAAATTTACAAGGCTTCAATTTCCGTATGCTCTTGTGACCACTGCAGACCATTGGATGGATCGGTGGGACAATCAAAAAGGGATTGGAGTGACTAGTAATTAGTTGAATACTGCAATCAATCCCTACAAGAGAAATTTCGACACTTTTCGATATTACTAAGTTGTGGGTAAATTCTGCAAGTGAAGTGGGAACCACTAGAAAGTGACCGTGGAGCACTGTTAGGCTACACCCTTGTTGGTGTCAGTGTTATCGGAACCGGACCGGAACTGGCAAAACCGGCCGGTCTGACCGGTTTACAGGGTTGGCCTGTCCGGTCAGCAAATTTTTTTTGAAAAACCGGATTTTTGTCCAGACCGGGTATGGAACCGGTCGGAACCGGCCAAAACCGGCCGAACCGGTCAAAAACCGGCCGAACCGGCCGGTCTGGACTGGGGACTCAGAAAACTCAATTTTATACTGACTGTGGAATTTCTTTTATATTGCTTTGAATTACTTTTAACCTGGCATGGAAGCAATATAAAGGTACATGATACATGACTGTGGAATTTCTAACAGGTTTGAAGCAACTCCATGCTATCATATGTTTATACAAGGGCTGTTGTAGAAGTGAACGATAAAGTGCTGACTTTGGTGTAGCTACCTCTTTGAATGCTGATACAGGACTACAATGTATATGCAGAATTAATTGACTGTTGATGTCCTTAAAGTGCTGATTTTATTGCTTACTGTCAAACATTGGTGTCCTAGTTATACACAGTGGAATGCTACTCATCTGTGATATAAGTGTGATACAAAGTTGAATTGAAAAATCTTATTTTAGATGTTATGCATGGACTGATTTGAATGACAGTTGTTATATTCATTGGTATCGATAGCAGCATTATTGTTTGGCTAATAAATGATGATCCTTTTTATCATTATGTGCTGATATGAATGACTAAGGATTGATTACATGGGCTGCTAATACTACATGGCATGTATCATGTATCATGTACCTTATAATGCTGCTATATTCTTTTATACTGACTGTGGAATTTCTTTTAACCTGTTAGAATTACTGCTTCCAGATATTGCTTTGATGTATCATGTATCTTTATACATGTATAGAAACCATGATATGATAGAAATAATAGATATCTGATGGAAAATCTAGGATCTTTAATAATAGGATCTGATGGAATCTAGGATCTTGAACATAAACTATATTATTGGAGTGACACTCATCCTTTGAATGTCATTGGGTTTTGGCTAAGGAATCACCATTATTGTTTTGAAAGGTTATCTTTGGATTGGTTGTTGTCCATTGTTCTATTGTTCTATATGTTTTTTACAAAATATGAATATTTGATGTATTTTTTAGTCAGCCGGTTTTTTACCCGGTTTTTTGCAAGTTTCGGTCCGGTTCACATTTTGGGCTTCGCCGGTTCGATGACCGGTCCGGTTCCGATAACATTGGTTGGTGTAGTGTAGAACACAACTCCGCTACTCCATCTAGCTCACATGTCACTGTGAGAGCCACTCCTTAGTAAATTCGGACACATTCCTCGTACCCCTTGGGTATATTAGGAATCCACTTTCCCTTTAATAATTAGTTTATTACCACATTTTAATAAAATTTACCAAGAATCAAACCACTCCTTAATCACTCATCTAATAATTTTAAAAGGAACCTGTTGCCGCCTAATTCACACTTTAAGACGCAGGAAAGTCACAACCTGCTATGTGTGTCCTTGGGGGCAAGCGAGAGCTGGGGACCACTGTCACCACAGTCTACAGCTCCTCCGTTTAGGCAAGATCCCAACAGAGCCAAGGGGGGTAGTCCCTATGGAAAGACTATGTTCCAGGTTTATTAATTAATTGAAGATTAATTAAAGGGATCTTTTTATTAAGATTACAAAATTATAAGACCAGTGCCTATATTAAATGGAGTCAAAAGATACAATGTGTAAACAATATGATTATGAACAGTAATGAAATAAAACAATATGATAAACAAATGAAACCAATTTGCAAGTTAGCCAAAAATCGTTATGAATACAGATTACTAAACCAGCAGTAAATGTAAAGTGTGGAAAAAGATTTAAACAGTTAACATCCACCACATGCTCATTTACGAAATCGAAAATAAATGAATGTGCTGAGAAATAAAATGCTGGAAGTAAAATTGTAGTATTGTATTGTAGTAAAAGAATGCTTGAAATAAATGTATTGTAGTGCTTGCAGTAAGACGAA
>LPNX010176719.1:620149-658541 GCA_001517045.1 Pseudotsuga menziesii
CGTGCTTAGACAAAATTGGTCTATCTCCTCAACCACTCATAAGAATGACATGGGACTCGAAGCAATGGCTTAGGGGGTTTCATAGCAATTTATCTTTGCATTCATAGCCCCTATTACAAAATGCCATGTTCGAGCGATTACATTATTACATCAAAATTGAGTTAATTAATCACCATGGGGTGAAATTAATTAACTAGGAAAAATAAATAAAAATACAACAACATAACGAAACTCCGCAAGACTCTAGACGAATGTCTAGCATGGTCATGAATCATTTTTGAAACCTTAGCCACCCCATGGACTTGACTGCTAGAACGCCCGTCACCACTTTGGAGGATTTTGAGTGAAAAACCAAACCGATTAAAATCGTTTATACAACAAGATCAATTGGAAAGGGAAAAAACACTCGATGAGGGGACTTCTCTAACAACCAGTTCCATGGTGTGGTATCCATATCACATGACCCACACTAACACATAAAATTACATTAATTTTCCCACGCAGGGGAGCGGACATTTCGTTTTACAAAGGGGCAATTGCCCTGCAGAAGTGAAAAAATCCTCAGATTTTTCCAAGGTACAACTTGTACAATTATGTACATCTTCATGTATATGGAGTTGCCACCTAGTCGAAATAGGTGGGCAACAGAACCAACCGAGACAACTGCAATAATTATTGAGACTTCACTAGCAACCCACATTCACACAAGCACTCCAATAGCACTGGTCTTTATTGCATCAATTTATTTCTGAGCATTTAAGTTAATTCATGTGTTGGGTGAATGTTGTTTACATGCAAGCGATTTAATTATTCTTGCAAAGTTATCTCAGTTGTAATATTTTATATCATTTGTATCTTCTAGACTCGTTGTTTTACTTTTATAGATTAAACAACCTTAGTTTATTTTCATTAGGGACCACCCCCCTTGGCTTCGCTAGGAGAGAGCCTAGACGGAGGAGTCAAGACTCAAGATCAAGTGATAGCACTTGACTCTTGCTTGCTCAAGGTTGCACTCAGTGGCTTGAAGATTTCTGCCATGTGACCCAAGGTGCGAATTAGGCGGCAACAGTGGGTCTTGTTGTATCAATCTGTGTAGAAGGCCGTGTTTATGCTGCTGCATCACTCTTGGTATTGTCAAAGTGTTCCTCTACCCCCCATTCTTGCCGCTCCTTCCTTGCCCCTCGTGAGTACTATTGCTACTCCTCCTCCTTTAACGACTTAGGTGCCCCCTCCATAATAAGTGCCTCGTACTCTACCCTATGCTTAGACAATAAGTTAATGTTATCCACATCAGGTATTTTCTCAAGATGTCTCACCCATAGTTGGAGATTATAGTGGAGATAAGCCAAGTCATGGAAGTGTTGGAAATCCAAACTGTAAGAACATCATAACAAATTTAATGAGTTTTGAGGGTCATAAATATGTTAGAGGGTTGTAAATTATAATAACTGTAATTGCTTAGTTAATGTTCTAGCTTGTGCTTCTTTCAATGTATTTTTCAAATACACTCCAATTGCGCTTGCAACTTCAAGCACTATAGGTTTGGATTAGGATTGGAATGTCAACTTTCTGTAAGAGTGGTGCTTTTGCACTTTAAATCCAAACCATTAGATACCAAATATGTAAAGTTTGCTCATGTATATAGCATCTAAGTGAATACAACAAAATTGCACTAAATGTGATACCTATTTCAAACAAAATACATTAGTATTAAGGCTCTCAATGGCCTCCAAAGTCCAAAAAACATCTTGCTACCACAAATAACTACACATCATCAAAATCATCCCCTATATTGGGATCCTTATCATCGGTAGCACTGTCTATCTCCTCCTTTGTCCTCTTCCTTGATCCTCCGAGACATCGGTACTAGGGCTTGGAGCTACTGTTGGATACAAATCCATCCACCTAGTTGTTTCTAAAGTCAACAACCTCCATTTATCATGAAACTGGCTAACCTATGTGTTAAAATGAGGCATAGAGCGTAACATGCCTAATTAGTGCTTTTGACTCAAGTGAAGGGTACATTTTTACTATGGTCATGGCAAATGAGATCAACAATGACACCATCATCAATGGGCTAGATAGAGGGCTTGTTGCTCTTGATTAAATGGCAATTACATACCCTTGTATTGGGATCACTTGAGAGTGTAGTTCTAGAGTGGGAGTGCTCCCAAAAGCCATGCTCCCAATACCGTAATTATGATAAGTCACTGAAGACACATCTTATAACCTTTTGTATGTATTTATAAACACTCCATTGTGATTGTATCGATCATAATCAATTCAATATCAAATATGTATTTCATAGATATCTTTGTGTGCCTTCATTCTGCAGTTCGTGTGCAAAATATGGATTTATGAACCATCCTGTTCATAACATTGGGTCAGGCTGCAATACAATAAATTTAATACAATTTGGTTCAGGTAGAAAAGCAAAGTTGACATTGTACTTGGAAAATGCCTTTATGGACATTATGATAGAGTTGAAAGCAATACCCAATAAATTGTTCCATGAGAGAAATTGTTGCTCAGTTTTTAAAATTTCAAAAAATCTATTAGTAATGTGTAATGGGATGATTTTCCCAATTATTACTCTTTTATCAGCTAATGATGTCAATGTTTTCTCATAGACATTTATTCTAAACTTCATTACATCATTCAAATTTCCTTGCCCACCAAATCTTAATGAACTGTGACAGCCCTAGCAAATCCCAATATCATAAGGACGATCTTCTTAAAGTTCTACAAATTGCAAATGTATGATTTTCATAAAGTTGTAAAGGAATAATGAAATATTCATATTTCTAAATTTTAGGATCCTATCTTAACAACATTTATAAGTTTGTGTCGATATATGGTGACTAGCTTGTAATATTGATTTTGATTTTTTTTTGTTTCCATCATTATATGGATATTACTACTAAACTATATAAGCATCTCTAATTTAGCATTAATATCAATTTCAATGTCAATGATGTCATTTATTTCACTAATTATGTTGGTTATGGTTTCCAACAAAAGATAAAGTTGGAGAAATGACACCAAAATGTCAAATTTCAGGCTCATATTGGCCTTTTTTTAAAGCCTGATAAAAATCACAATGTCACGATTTTTCCTAAAAATTGCAACTTTTCCAGGTGATTTTTTGTTTTCTATTTGACATTGTGACTTTTCATGATGTTGTTGATTTTTTGGCTATTTTTTCATCTATGTAGATAACAATGTCAATACACTCATCAACAAATTCACACACATCTTAAGAACAACAAATAAACAATTCTCTGTATGATTCTCAACATTTTTTATTTAACATATGGTAGCTCAAAACCTTATTGATGGGTCACTGAATTCACTGGTCCTGGGTTTTGCCTTACACTTCAACAGTAGAAATTTTATTATGCACTATCAGAACTGCTCTGCTGCAGCCTGCATTTTATTGCTGCAATAAGTGTGGAAACTGGTCTATACTGTATCTGGAAGACTTCGGGTTAGTTTTTGGCCTTTCAAGACCATTCTAGGGAAGTAAAACTCCCTTCGAAAGTTGAATGAAACTTTCTACTGACCACTAGGAGAGAGAGACAATTGCTGAACAAGAAGATTAAAAAAGGTGCAATTCCCGTCATTTACAGTGATACCCTTCATGGGTTCAGATGACCCTCACAACATTGAAGCTGATGTCACAGCCATTGCAATATATCATTAACACATGAACCCATCCTAGGTGGCATTTCCTTGATCATTACTGGGTTTTTGATTTGTCTTATGACTGAGGTGGCACCTTAAAGCAATTCCTAGTAACTTGGTATTAAATCATCATTAATATTTACCTTTCCCATTCTTGAGACAAAATTAATCTATCTTTCTTTCCCTGTAACAAGACAGATATTGTGTACGATTTTTTTGTTCTCTCCAAAGCTGACATAAAAGGAAAGATGTCATCCAAAGATTCTTTGTTTGGGAAACTGCGTTGTGGTATTTTCATGGCCTTGACTTACATTATGAGTCGTGCGTGGACCTCCCAAGGCATGGAGATAATGTGGGCACTTAATTAGTGCCGATTAAGTTTAAGAACTGAGTCTGACCAGCTCAAAATGGAATCAATTATAGGATTTTGGAGCTGAAGAGCTGTTTTGACTGTTGCTATTTTTGATATGATTCCCATAATTGGTTCTTTTCATATTGTGATTCAGATTTCAGATCAATTGCAAGGACGTTTTTCGTCAAGATTATCATTACCTAAACTATCAGAGAATTTTATGAAAGCTGCTTATGATCCTCGGATTACTGGCATCTATCTTCAAATTGAACCACTTGACTGTGCATGGGGTAAAATTGATGAAATTCGTCGTCACATTCTTGACTATAGGAAGTCAGGTATATTTTTGATTTGCAATTAGATGACTATGATTGCTTTTTGTCTTTTGAAAGAAGCTTTCAGTATGTGGAACTCATGTATGTTTGTTGGATCACGGGCATGCCTTTATTTTTTTATCCCTGGAAAAGATTATTTACTTCTCATAGTATCCTGCCTTATGGCAAGGGCAGTCAATAAACAGAAGGAAGATGAAAATGTGCTTTTAACATTGCTTCCATGTTTCTTTTGAGAAACAGGATGGAATCTGAGTTTACAACTTCAAATTGGATGCGTCTTTGTTGTAGTTGAATCAAAGTATTTACTTGACTTGTTTGGGCTACTTTATAATATGTATTAGTGGCCATGCAAGCTTAGTTGAGTGTAATAATTCTGTAGCTTGTTGAGTACAAATTGGATGAATATTAAGGTGGTTGTTACAGGACCAGTCTTCCCAACTTGAAACCACAGCACTAATCAGCATCCATTATAGGCGATATTAGCATGCACAATCAATTCTCTAATGCAGACCTAGGAGTATCACCTATAAGTTTACATGTCTGCTCAACCACACCAATTAGGGAAAGAGTTGCGACCATCCTGTTACCAACTATTTTGTACAATAGTTGAACTTCCTATTTGAGCCGCCAGTTATCGAGCATGATGAATGCTCATCTCCAAAGTTCAGAAGTTTAGTGTGTTCCAGAGTTAGCCAAGTTTTTGGCTGAGCTTTTTATTTTTTGTAAAATACATGTTCATACCCCCTTGGGGAAAATGTAAAAAATGTCCTAGCATTTAAATTTTTATAAAAGACTCAACTTCCCGGACTTGGGCATCAAGCCGACTAGCCCAGAGTGTTTTTTCTCTTGGCTATTATTGGCTGTTGAATAAATGACCAATAATTTTTGAGTTTTTCACTCGCTCCTCCAAAGCTGGGGTAGTTGTCTTGGTGTTTCGGCCTTGGGAGGTTATTAGAGCCTTCATGTCAATATTTTTTGTCATGCTAGGCATTTCGATTGAGTCGTATGAACATGTAGTAGGTCCCCCTAGAGTTTCGTTGGATTCTGAGAAAAATAAAATTTTCCATATTTTAAGCCATTTTTTAATGGTTTAAATGGAAAATTTCAAAATGTAATAAATGGATGATCCAGAGTCCGTTTTCGGCATGGTTGGGCTCATTTTCAAGCCCAAAACAACATCTTCACCCCAGGGGTCACTTTCACCATCAATCGGCCAGCCGAAGCATCCTGAAAGTCATAAATCGGCTAATTGAGCACCAGAGTGGCATTTTAATGCTAAAATTGGACATTTTTGCACTAAAGTCCAAATTTAAAAAAAGTCAAAATCAAAGTCAAAAACTAATATTTTATGATGAAAATATGACATGGCATGTGGGCCATAAGTCTTATGACTCTCTTAAAATTACATGGCACATTAAACTTTGGTTTTAAAATTGAAGTTGGTTAAGTAGCATGAAAGGGATGACGTGAGGGTAAGTGCTCACGCTAGCATGGTATGTGTTAGTGTGAGTAAGATTGGGTGGAACCTCTCCACATTAGTATTATTTTAAGACCATGCCATACAATATTATTACCAAAACAATTGTTTTGCATGGTTATCGTGTTGGTTAAGAGGTGAAGGTTAACGTAAGCGATAGACTCACGCTGGTGGTGGGTTATGTCTTGCATGAAGCGTGGACCCTGTATGTTACTCAACACTCAAACTCTATTATCTTAAAACCATGGTACAAATAAATTATTACATGGTATGGTTACGAGTTATCTCACAATGGTGACGTCAACCACTAAATCTTTTCACGTTGGCAATCAGCCGTATGGACTGCATGAGATCAGGGTTGATTCACCGGTATGGATTGAGTGGGTGGCTCGACTTCCTTCCAATCACTAGTTTACACTTGCTTCAGCTCAGTCTTCGTCTCTTTCAAATCTCACGAAGATCTCTTTGAACTCATGCATACATATTTTTTGGTGAATCGTGGATACATATGGCCACTCCATATTCGTTGGTGAAGTTTCCTATGTGAGAGTGGGGGGTGCCTTGCCAAGGTGGAGGCCACCTCCCCACTCATGCCTACCTCAATCTGGAGTTTGATTCAAATCATTGCTCTGAGTTCATGAAATCAAGGGATTTCACCATAGCTTGGCTCTCACTCATTGCCGATTTGATTCAGGGTGTAGGTTTATCAGTTTTTTGTATGAAAGGATGGCATTGCCTCCTTCGTTTCTCATGGAGATTTTGGGCATGAACACTCTGCCAAAATTATTGTAATATTTGTTTGAAGTTGGAATAAAGTTGTGACTTTGGAGGTCCATGCACGAGTTATTGGAGTTGTGGATTCACATTGTCTTTGGTGATATCTCTCTCACCTTGCCTTTTCAATTATTAAATCATTCTTCATTATATACTCTAGAAGGGCTAACAATCTAGTTTATGAGTATCTTGTTCGGATTTGATATTGTTTGAAAGGGTTTTGCAGGGATCATTAGGGGTGAAGAACAAGCTTGAGATCAAGCTCTTCTTCATGAACCAGTGGTTTTTTCCATCTAACTCGCTCATCTTGTAGGTCTTTCTAAGCACTTTCCAATCCAAGAAAGAGACATAGCTGTCAGAGCTTCTCCTTCCCTCCTTCAACAAAGTTTCAAAAAACACATTTGGTTACCCAGATCTACGAACTTCCCTCTTCCAGTTCTCTTGTTCGCTCCTTGATCTTCTCGATTTCTTGCTTGCTAGCCTCTTCTTTCTTGCCTTGTTTGGCTTGTCCTCCTCTTCTTTGTTCGCTGCCCCGTTTTTCAGTCCTCTTCCTTACTGTTCGCTGCCCCATTTTCACTGTTTGTTTGCCTCTCTTTTCACCTTTTTCGCTGCCGTATTTTTCACTTTTGTTGCAGCCAACTATCCTTTTTGTTGGCTGCCCTCTTTCGTCGTTGTTTTCAGCCTCTTCCCTCACTTTTTTGCAACATTCTATACTGCTGTTTTCATATCATAAATTAGACCTCGCACTTAGTTTTATTTTTGTATATTTCTTTCTTAGAAGTAGTTTCTTTTTTTATTTTGTTTTAATTAACAGTTGATGGGTGCTTTGAGTTGATTTGTGTTGTGTGCAGGTACGAAAAGAAACAATCCTAAAAGAAGGATTTGAAGATTGAGCCAAAGAAGAACAAAAACGAAAGAGGAGTAGAAATTGAGTACCAAAACCAAAAAGATCCAAATACTTGGGATTTGAACTAAAGAAGACAAAATTTTCCAAATTACTCTCCTTTTGTAAAACAGCCATTGAGGCTTGTTCCATTTGTTTTTCCAAGTTATTTTTATTTCTCTAAGGTTGAAAATCCTAAATATTGTACTCTCTTAATAAAAGGGCAAAGTGGAATAAGGCCTCCCATCTTTTGGTTTCTTCCTCCCCATTTGGGGAAGAGTGTCTTGTGCTCTTAGCTCATATTTACTTTGCATGCTTAGAGTAGTTTAGTTTTGTACTTGGAACTTTTTATTTGTTTCAGTCTTGACCTGAGAAGTACCTTGGGATTTCATCCCAAGTGCTGCATTGACATTGCGTGCTACCTCTCTTTCCCCATTGTCTTCCCGCGTATGACCAGTTAGTTGGAAATTTCGGGGACAGTGTGTCTTGAAGTCATTTTTGACTTCTCTTTGCTAGATTAGTTTCTTGTTGTTGTAGAACACTAGTTTCTCATTTATTTCATTTACAAGTGGTTTATCATTTTTTGCTATGACATTGTTTCTTTGTTTTACAATTTGTTGAGCTATCATGTGGTTTCAATTTACAAGCTGATTGTCTTATAAAAAGAACCGAAGTCTCTTGAACTTGCAATAACCCAAGTCAAGAGCACTCTTTGTTGGAGAGCATTCCCACTGCATTATCTTTGCATCAAGCATATAGATTAATTAAAGTCTCTTGAACTTCTGTCATAAGACAGAGTCAAGAGCACTCTCTGTTGGAGAGTTGAATTGTGTGCTCATAATAATAAAATCTTTCCAACTCACATTTCCCCACTTAAAATTTACCTCGTTGCTATCCCTCACTTAGTATGCTCTGCCGACCCTGAAAAGTTGGATTCGTACTCAGAACGGTGATTGGATTTGTTAGTCTTGCAAGTGATAACATAATAAAACTTTCACCCCATAACCAACGCACCAACGTTATCTTGATAAATACTCAGGTAGTGGGCAAATTCCAAGTGTGGGCTCCGGGCAACCCAATCTGGACACTCGCTGGTTAAATTCTCTGAACACCTAGCTTGTGATTCCAGACAGGTCCGTCATGTCTTCGAACGGAGCCACTGAAAGTATTTCCGGTTAGGTTTCCTAGACACCTTAAGCAAGATCATCTTTAAAATTTACAATAAAATAAACCAAGAACAATTGCAAAACGATCTCACAAATAGTACCGTTGAGACCTGTATTCCAGCGTTCACAAGCATGTTTTGACTCCATATTGGCACTGGTCTTAAACTTCCATGCATCGCCTTGATCTGGACCATTTGTCCCTAATGTTTGCTTAAATCATTATCTATCCGTGGATGCCTTTAATTTCCAAGTCATCTTTGTATTGTTCGTCTCAAATCTTGTGTTTTGTAATTGCAACATGGATTGCTCATTTTATTATAAAGTTGTAATCATTCAAAAACTCTTAACCCATCCGCATCATAACATCAAAAACACTTAAACGCATTGAGCCATAGAAAACTCTTTGTTAGGGATGACCCCCCTTGGCTTCGTTAGGAGTTAGCCTAAACGGAGGAGCTAGGAGTAGGTGACAGTACCTGGCTCTGTGCTTGCCCCCAAGGCCACACCTCTCCCACTTTCTCAAGTGAGGAGACAACTTTCATTAGATTTCTGCTGTTGGTGTGCATTCGGCGGACAACACGTCCTTAAGATCCTTTTATCACATATACATTCTGCAGTTAGGCTACCATGATGCAGCATACAGATTTGTCTCTTTTTCTATTTCAGACTATTTTTCACATGGGGTATTAGCATGGATCTTTACAACTTCAGCCATTCTAGAGCCTTGTTCATTAGATCTTCCTTGCTAGGATTGAGATTCAAGAGTCCATTGAGATGCTTTTGGTGATGATCTAGTTCATTGTAGCAGAGCAACAGATTAGAGTTGGTACACACAGTTATTGAGGGGCTTATCAGTTGGAGACAGGTATATTTGGTGACATCATGTATATACTTCCTTGGTTTGATTTTGCTCTATGATGTATGTCAAACACCTATGTTTATCAGGTTAGGATGATTATGGCGACCTATGCTTATATATCTTATTGCTTTAACCTATGTTATGACTAATCAAGGGACTTGATGTGAATACTGTTGCTCATGCCATGCTTGTACAAATAGTAAACCTTAGTGCTAGGTTGGTTCTATTTATCACTTGCCCCCGTCCATCCTGTTTCATCCATTCGAAACTTATGATGCGACTTAGATTGTTTGAGACTTGTGAGATTGAAGATCTTTTCCCCATTTTGACCTCTATGCATGATGGATCCCATGTTGTTTTGTGTCTCGACTTTGAGTTGTGCGACAAAACTTGCCGAAGCCTTGATCCTTCTGGGAAAACGATAGCCGAAATACATTATAAAGGAAACAACTGAGTATGGAGAGAGTAGAGAATCCAAGATCAAAAGGCTCGAACAAAGGTACTTAAGAGAGAGATAAATGTCAGACAAAACTGATCTCTGAGACATACAAGTCCATATACAAATCATCGCCATAAAGATACAGGCGGATCCAACATATGTATAACTGATGAAACTATCATGGTCGCTCAATATGCAAAAAGGTGCCATATCAAATCTAAAGGATCCATGGCCACAAATGAACAAGGTGGATCCTTGCTCAACAATCGATCATAGCCACAAGAATACAAGGTGGATCTATGTCTCAGCAAAATTTCATATAAAATGTAACAAGGTCTTGCGCAACTTGGGCAATAGCAAAATGATGATGCTACTGTCGGCCTAAGGTCTTCAATCCAAACCGCCCAAAAGGTACGAATCCTAACCATGTGAATAAAGGAGTTGAAGTCGAACATGGAGGAAACCGTTTGATTACCGGTCATTGATGAGAACCGTTAAAAAACGCGAGGGAAATCACCATTAATGAAAATGGTCCCCAAGATACCTAGTACATTCTAACAAGTGTGAATACAAAGACTTGAAGTCGAACAGTTGAAGAATCCATCGAGTAGGAGACATTAAGGTATTCCCACTACCCAATAGCGAGGGAAATTGCCATTGATGACTGCAATCCCCAAGGTACTATCATAAAACTCTAAATCTCATTCCCAGAGCAAGATGTGTTGCAGTCGATAGGAAGAGATCCGTTCGAAGGAAGGAATTAAGGCATCCTTCATCATCCAACACGAGATAAGTCAAAGACTAATTGGATCTGGAATTGGTACTGAATTTCACGAAAAGGACCGCCGAAGACATGATGTAATGAACTGATACCAGGGAATGGCCAACACAAAAGGTCAAGGCAACTGCAGAATGGCCGACAAAGGTTTAATCCTTGAACAATGAGCACGACACAAAAATGACTTAGGCATCTTTTGACACAAAAATACCAACGATGCAACTTTGCAATGTAGGAGACATTGATAGATTCCCCATATAATTGGAAAAGAAACCAACTGGAGGAGTAAGAAACTCTGAATCAGGATAAGGTCAAAATACTAGGACCCAACGGTTTGATAGACTCAAAACTGGTGCTTTGTTCAAGGAAACAAGACTTGATGCCATGATGTAAAATACATGTGAATGAACTTCCCTTCCCCTCTTTCTTGTAAAGGTTTAACGAGTCCAAGAAAGCAAACTCGGGACCTTCTTCATTTTTTGCAAGCTCGAAGAAGAGACAGAAGAATGCTTAATAAAGCACTAATTCGTGGATTTTACGAGCCCGAACTAGTACATGCTCGTCGATGTTTTCATAGTTTAGAGAGTTTGAAAACTCCAAAGAAGACTCCAGGGGGGTCCTTTTTCGTCCAATTTAGTCTCTTGAGGCCGAAAAAGTATAAAACATACCAAAAAAGAACTCTCTTAATTTCCGAAGAAGTAAGGTGCACCTTTTTCGTACTTAGTCGGGGAGGTTCGAAAAAGGTTAAATTACCACCTACCCAACGCTCTTTTAAAAGCAACATATAGCCTGAGTTTTACGAGTGTGAAGGAAGGCAAGATCACTCGGAAAGATCCATTTGAGTACGACAAATGGGGCTTACAACAATAAACTCAATGCTTTGTTCTTTAGTGTTTAATGAGCATGACAAAGACATAAAGTACACTTGAAATCTATTTCATGTTTAGGTCCAGAGCATGAAAAAGAGAAAACTAAGCTCATACCGGGGGTTCCTTTTCCGTAAGTTTAGTCCCTTAGGTTCGAAAAAGTGATAAACATATGCCTGAGAATACTCTTATCAATTCCGAAGAAAAGAGAGTGTTCCTTTCTCGTATTATTCCACATGGTTCGAGAAAGTGATAACCTACCACCAATGTGGATGCCCATTCACATATTCTTAATGAGCCTGAATGGACAAGTTTACTTGGCAATCAAGTCTATTTTGAGGAGTTAGACCCGGGCCTAAATAAACTCAATATCTTTCCCGTGAAGTTTTAACGAGTTCGGAAAAGTCAACTCGTGGCCTCCTTAATGTTTTTAACGAGCTCGAAGGAGAGCAGAAAGAATGCTCTAAATGCGAGGAGACAAGTATCAGGGGCAAGCGAAACTAGTTCCAAGCGCAAGGAACAAACCTATGCATAATGCAAGGAACATGAGCAAGGTAAAGACACTCAAGGAACGTCTCCTCAAGGTAAAAGGTGTCAAGTTGCAAAGGCAAAATGATATAAGGCTTAGCGACGATGAGAACAAAGATGAGGGCTTATACAACGAGCTAAAAGCGTGGAAGCCGACATCATGCTCATAAGCGCGAGCAGGGCACATGCAAATGCAGTTACAATTTGAACAACAAGGCAAGGCCAGTAAACTGTTGTGAATCCAACTACAAATCCTGTCTCCAAGAAACAACAACATCAGAATCACATTCAGAAGAAAAGATCCGATGCAGGTCACTTTGGCAGAAACACGTGACTTTGCTCTCTTCTACAAAGGTGAAGTTATGGCAGAATCAACCGAAGAAGATTCTATAGCACCAAGGCTCGAGGGTTTATAATTAGTAAGATCAACCTCAGAAGGAGAGCAAAAATCAACAAGGGAGATAGAGTCTGCAGGAACAAACTCAGTATCACAGGAGTTGAAAAATTCATAAGAAAAATCAAACTCATCAGGATCACTGACTTGCTGTTCGCAGGAAGAGTCCAAAGACTCAAAAAGACCAACATAAGAAGATCGATCCATGAGAAGATCGGGCTTACTAGGAAAATCAGGGTTAGACTTAGTCACAACTGAACCAACATCCAATAGAAGGTCAGACTGTATCAAAGACTCGAGGAAGACTTCATCCGAAGGAAGGAGATCATCCGAGATAGGACACATGTTTAAACTTTCAAATGGATCGACATAGTGGAGAGCAGGCTCCATGGTCTGTATAGGATGACTCACCTGGTCAATTGCTAGGACCAAGTCCCGGGAAGCTAAGCACGAAAACAGAGGCTGCTTCTTAGTAGCAATTGAACGCAAAGGACATAAGGCCACATAGCTCACCTGTGGCGAGGTAGTGTCTATAGAAACACTGGGAATCAATAAAGGAAAGACCTGGTCTCTAGTTGGGTCAGGAGAAGGATCAAGAAAATCCAACTGATCGATAGTGACAATTTCTTCGCCACGATTAAAGTACATCACACGAAAGAATGTTGACACCACAACTTGCATAGCATAGACATAATCACGTCCGAGGAGCATATTGAAGTCCAAGGGTTCTTTTATCACCATGAAGTCAACTAAGACGTTCTTCCCACCCAAAGTAATAGGTGTTTGAGAAAGAATTCCCAAGGCTATACAAGTTCTTCTATCAAACGCCAGTAACTGACTAGCAGTCAACACAAGGCTGGGAGATCCCATGCCTCGCCAAGCACGAGCAGACAAGATACTAATTGAGGCTCCTTCATCAACAACACAACGAGCAATCGTGTACTGTCCAACTTTGACCTTTATCTGGAAAGGTGCATCAGAAGGAAGGCGCGGCTCAACTAGGCTATCCCAATCAAAGGAAGCAATCCGAGAGCTTGGTGGGGGTTGATCCGAAGCGAGTTCAGTGCCCCCTTGTTCAGTAAGTTCTGAACTGGCAATGAAGAAAATGTGACTAGTAGACACTTCACTCTCCAAAGGAAGAGTGGGATTGATCGATATTGAAATCGGTTCAATCGCTTCGTTAAAGTCACTCTCCAAAGGGAGAGTGGGATTGACCAAAGATGACATTGGTTCAATCACATCAGGATCACTCTCTGAAAGAAGAGTGGGATCGACCAAAGCTAAGATTGGTTCGACCGCTTGATCAACCAAAGGTTGAGTAGGTTGCTGAGAAACTATAGGTTGTTCAAGAGAAGGAAATTCTTGAGTCTCGGACCACACTCTTCGCACTTCTACGATAGCAGGGCACTGGTGAGTAAGATGATCTCCCTCACATAGCTTACAAGGGAACTTAAGTTTGCACTTCAAACGACCAATTTTCTCAACGGTGTCAACATGACTAGTAGTGGCTGACTGTTTGCTCTCAACATGACCTACAGAGGCTGAGATTTTTCCCCCAACATGACCACCAGAGGCTGGGTGACTGGGTCCAACCTGACTAAGAGAGGTTGGTCGTTGAAAAACTTCAGAATGTTAAAAAACGGGATGACCATGAAACCAAACTCTTCGCACCTCCGCGATAGAAAGGCATTTATAATTAAGGTGGTCTCCCTCACAAAGATTACAAGGAAACTTGGGCTTGTGTTTTGAGCGGGAATGTCAACATGACTTGCAGTGGCTGACGGATTGTCTCCAGCATGAACCACAGAGGCTGAAAGATTGCCCCTAGCATGACTTGCAGGGGCTGAGAGACTGGGTCCAACATGACTTGCAGAGGTTGGACGAGCACCACCAACATGAACAACAGATGCTGAATGGTTAGGATCAACATGCTTTGCAGCATTTGAGTGTGTGCCCCCAGCATGAATTTCAGAGGTTGGGTGGATGGATCCAACATGACTTGCAGAGGTTGGATGGGGAGGTTCAACTTGAACATCAGAGGTTGAACAGGTGCTCTCAGCATGAACTACAGAGGCTGAGTGACTGGATTCGACATGACCTGGAAAGGTTGGAAGGATCCCGCCAGCATGATCAACAGAGGATGGATGGTGAGGATCAACTTGACTTGTAGAGGTTGAGTGCTTAGATCCAACATGACCTGCAGCGGTTGGATAGGTTCCCCCAGCATGAACTACAGAAGCTGGGTGGTGAAGATCAACTTGACTTGCATAGGTTGAGTTCTTAGATCCAACATAACTCGTAGAGGTTGGATAGGTGCCCCTAGCATGAACTCCAGAGGCTGGGTGGTGAGGTTCAACTTGACTTGCAGAGGTTGAATGGGTGCCCCCTTTCTTATGTGTCTTCTTCCTATTCCTTTTTCTTTTACTCCTTTGAGACTGTCGGTTACTAGTATAAGTACTTTCACCGCATGAGGTAGAAGGAGTAGGAGAATCAACTACAGGTGAAGGGAAGCAGTGTTTTTATGCCCTTGATATAAGGAGCTTACTTGAGAAGCATCAGGAACATTCAAGACAGTTGGAGTGGAAAACAACCACACCGGTAGCCCTAGGGTGAATCCAGGTAGATTCAAGGTGGCCATCAAAGGAACACTAACATTCCTTGTGAGAGGAATAGTACAAGGAGTTCCCAACATGGGGATCTCTTGGTTGGTGTTCAAAGGGGTGTTAGCCATAGTTTCAAACAAGGAGACAAAGTTTGAGGTCGACAGAAAACCAAAAGTACAAAGCATACACCTGAAGGCAAACTAAGTACAAACAAACCACACAACACTCACTAAAAAATTCCTAAAGCCAAACAGACAAACATGTATAAGATATGCTTTCCAGAAGAAAGCTGGTAGACAGTTACTTGGCGTCCCTGTAGATGTTCTTAGGCACAAGCGGAGGAATCACCCACTGCCCTCCCTCCCACACCTTCTACCGGGGTTACCTTCCAAGCCCATCCAAGGTCAACCAGAAATAGCCTTTCGGTGTACCTGTGTATGAACCCTAGATGTCAAAGAGACTAAAGGCTACCTTAACTATATTGACAATCTGGGGGGACAGTCGCAAGCCTGGTTCGTACGCATGGGCAAGGTAGCAAAGCTCGAAACCCTGTCTAAGACAGAATCCCCAGATGTGCAAAAACCTTGGTCTATGCTTTGACAAGGAATCAGAGGGTTATCTCCCCAGTCCAAGCCTCCATGCGGCCTCGTGCTTAACTCCTATTTGAGAGGAGCTTCCTAGATACAATCAACATAGAAGAGGATTTACCTAGTGATGGGCCAACTACGTCTGAAATTTAATACTTGTGGAGAGTTAAAACTCCGTAATCCACAAGTCTAGCCTGAGCTAGTTGGTGTATGACCCTATAAGATAAAACTTACTAATAATTTTTAAATTATATCGTTTATTTTAAGGGTTGTTTTTAGTCAGAAGGTAAATGGCGTGAAACTTATGTGGTGTTTTGACTCAAAGTTGAAACAAAATGACTAAGCAAAGAGAAATGAAATGCAAAAAGCAAAAACTATTCTTTTTTTATTTTTCAAATAGAAACTTGAAAGCCACAAAAGAACAAATTCTTTTTATTTTTTTTTCAAAAACAATGATATGCTATGAAATCTAGACTAAAAAACTAATCTACATGCATATAAAGCAAACATGTGTTTTTTTTCTTTTTTTTTTATAAATGCAAAAGAAAAAACAACCTATCAACTAATGCAAGCAAGTACCGTAAGCAAAGCAAATAGACAACTACTCTACACCCCACAAACAAACCCTAGGTTTCCCTAAAGTTGGATATTGCCTCTCTTGGAAGGAAAGCTCACAAAGGTAAACAAACCAACAACTTTGGAATGAAGAGACCGAGCAAAGAAGACTGACATAAACAAAGGTCAAGAAGTCCCAAGAATCAATCTAAACCTACAAACAGAGGCTGCTCAGTACCTTGTTCAACAAGGTCAAGCCAAAGAAGGAGGTGGGGGGGAAGGCAACAAAAACAAGTTCAAAGACTTGAAAGAGACTTACAAGATAGACAAAGAGCACCTAATAGAGATAAAACAACCTCTTAGGAGTCATGCACATGCAGAGGACCCTTGAGGACCCTACAAACATCCCTCAAATCACCCAAAAACCCTAAAAAATGATGAAAGAACACAAATTCAGGTGCATACACGGGTTGCCTTAAGGTAGGTCGCGTATGACACGCAAGTTGCAGGTAGTGCAAGTCACGCATACAACACAGACACACGACTGTTTAGCCTGAAAGTCGCGTATGGTTGACAAAAAGCACAAAAAGGGTAAAAAACTGACTTAGGAAGGCATGAAAGGTGTTCCAACTTCCAACAGACTCAAAAGGTGTTCCTAACTTGTAAGAAGGACCTAAAACACCTTACAAAAGACTGGAAGAAAAATAGAGAAACCCTAAACAGACAAGGCTCTCCCCAGTGGAATCGTCAGTTCTGTTGTAAAGGAAAGTTTCCTATGGCTAGGGTTTAAGAGGCCATCAACGTACTAGGGTTGAAAGAGAGATGCAAATGGTTTTGCTAGTAAATACAAGCAAGATCAAAGATTAGAATGGTTCATACCTTATCTAATTGAAGGTTGATCCAAGCAGCCCTTCAATCCTCCTCTTGCTCCAAGAGACCTGCAAAACGAATTATACCTTCCTCAAACCAATATGACCACATATAAAGCAATGATAATCAAATAAACCTGAAACAATGATCTGACTAACATCATCATATGATCATAAACAGAGATTCAATCACACATTGAACAATGATTTGGGAAGAAGAAGAACATCACATCTTTATTAATCATGAAATGAAGTACAAGTATACCTTTTCTTCAAATTGGGCACTTCATGCAACCTTGATCTGATTCTGCTGCTTCTCTTCTCCAAGGAACTTGCCTCCAAACTCTGCAACACAAGGGGAAAGCTTCTAGGGCAAAGATGTGGGCAAAGAGAACTCTAATTCCTCCAACATGACAATGCAAAAGTTCAAGTCCCCTCTCATGGACCTCCCTACCTCTATTTATATGTTACTGAAGAGATAGGGTCTAAGACAAATTAGTTACAACTGAAGGAGTCAGTTGCATAACTAACCAAACTACCCAAATTTCGAAAAACGTATTTTTTTGACATGAATACGCGGGCTGCAGAGACATTAGTCGTGTATGCAGGAGGTATACGCGAGTTGCAATGCAAATAGTCGCGTATTTAGGGCATATGCGAGTATTATATATAGCAAGTAGCGTACAATATGTGGGTTTCCTTAAGGAAACTTGCGTATGCATAGAAAATCTCATTTTTAGGGTACTTCTGGGCATTTTTAGACTTTGTTGTCTTCTGGAAAGTTTTAGCTAACACAAATATTTTTTCAACGGTGCAGAGATGAGGTCAAACGGAGTTACAGAATTCAAGATATGGGTCCTCCAAGTTAGGTGTTTTTCAGTGACTTTCATGAAGTGTCGACATGCGAGGGAAACATGGGAAAGTGGTCACAGGCAGAGATGTGTCATTTTGAGCTATAACACCCGTCCATCTTGTTTCATCCATTCTAAACTTATCCTGTGACTTAGATTGTTTGAGACTTGTGAGATTGAAGATCTTTTCCCCATTTTGACCTCTATGCATGATGGATCCCATGTTGTTTTGTGTCTCGACTTTGAGTTGTGTGACAAAACTTGCCGAAGCCTTGATCCTTCTGGGCCATGAGAACCCGCTGGTGTTGGTTCTTGAGCTTAGGCGAGTTGGGTTTTGAAGCCTTGACCTGTCTGGTCGGTTGCCCCCGAAGTTTGGTCTTGACTGTGGATATTCCCCGTACTTACTCGAAAAGTTGTCAGCTAAAACCTGAAGCAATATGTCTACCATCATTACATACATTATGAGCTATATGTTATATGTTATGAAATGCAAGCTTGTAAATGAAATTGCAAACTGTGTCTTTATACACAAATAAAAAAGGCTATAAAGTGAAATTGTTAAAGGCCCAAATAAAGCAGTGGATAAACAAATGCTAAATCTAAAGACTGCTGGCCATCTGATTGAAATGCAATGATTAATTCTTCACGGAGCCTATGAGTTTTGATGTGAGATGGAGTAAGGGACAACAAATTCTAAGTGTCCCCTAGGATCTCTTCACTACAGTTTCTTGTGTACTCAACGCAAGGGTTCTAGAAAAGATCCTCACCGAGCTTGATTCTTAGCTTGGATGTGAGTCATAGACATGTTGTTAAGGTTGAATGGACACTTTTCAGATCAGCTCATCCACCTGTGAGACACCACCATTCCCTATTGTTCAATCTATCATGCATATGTCACTTTGGTTGTGTGTACTTGTCATTATTAAGATAAATCACAAAGTCAAAGTCAGTCAAAAGTCATTTCCTTTTGCCTCAGCCTTGTTATCCATCCTCACCCAGCAGTAGCACATTGTTTACCCTTTGTAAGTATGGCCATGGACAAGTAGACTTCCAGAAAAGTTCCAAGGTTCTTTAGAAGCACATGTACATCTTACTATTATTATTATTTGTCACCATGATTATGAATAACTGATTTAAGCTTGGTTTTGATATACATTATTAGAGCATTTCTTACCCTGGATGCTAATAAGATCATATTGATACAGTTTCTCACCTTCAGTCTGGGTGCTTTGACCTGGTCAACCCAGTTTGACCAAGTCAAGCATGGTTCCCAAGGCAATGACTCAAAATGCAACTTGGTCTATATTTATTCCAGACATGCCCATGACCAATACTGCGGTTTCAGTTTTGAGATTTTGGCCTTGGTTCTCCCGATAAGTGATTATTATCACTTAATTATTGGCGAAGTGATCAAATTTTATTCTAGATGGCAGTATGATTGGTTCTCCTAGAGCAGTGAAGTGTTCCAGGGGGTATGAGTAGTCACTTATACCATTCTTATATGTCTCCAGATCATCCAGAGTAGTCAGTTTGCCCTAGTTTGCACCCTGGACATAGTTATGGTGGATTTATCATTTTCCAGAGATTGTACCAGCAAAAATGAACTAGAGAAATCACTGGAAAAATCGATTTGGCCTCCTGGGTCAAGGAAATGGCTTGGAATTTTGATAGATGACGTGTCTCGGCATACAGGACAGTCCTCCAACAGTTTCCAGTCAACAGTTATTCAGATTATTTTTATCTTGGCTCAGCCAGTGAGGAGAGCCCCCCAAGGGGCGCCCCCTCCACTTGGCTAATGATGTATTGTATTGTTATATCTTATGATTTGAAGTTGTAAAGGGGCCTAGGGTGAATTAAGCCCCTAGTGACCCCCTCCCATGTATTATCATGTCACATCTTATGTTATATTTTGACTTTCATAGGCGTCTTTGAGTAAAGTGCGCCCCCTCTTTGACTTAGTCACTTGATCCATGTATTGATCTATGTATTGTTGATCTTCACCGTTGATGATATTTTAATCTCAACCGTTGGATGTAAAAGTGAGTTAGGGTTTGCATCTCTCTCAAACTATTTAAGAGAGGTGACCCCCCATTGTATTCATGAGCTTTGGCATTGGAATTTGAATAAAGAGATTTTTGTCTGCACTTACTCTTCTGTGTATCTTGTAAATGATTTGATGATCTGATGACTGGCATTGTTACTCTTCTACACTGAGTTTTTGTTCGGGATCCATCTTGTATTTTTTCTTTCACCCATTTCATCTGCAGGTTGAAGGAGGCGCGCTAGAGAGAGAGAGATGGCGTTTTTGTGGGGGAACTCACCATCGTCCCAACTTTAGGGTGTCTTGATCAGGGAGTATTTCTATCTTGATGATTTCTTACTTCCTATCTTTTGTTTATTCTGCAGATCTCATTTGTTTTCCTTCTCATTTGGTTTTCATTGATCTGACAGGTTGAAGGAGGCGCTAGGGTGACTGGCTGTGGCACAACTACATCAAGATCTTCTTCGAAAAGGCTCATTTGAACGGGAAATTGGTATTCTTCATCATTTTTGAAGTCATCTACAAGATCCAAGTACGTCTCGCAGGTAATTTCTCCTTTTATTTTCTGCATGCATTGCCCATCACTTCCATAATTATAAAACCCTCATTTCTTAGATCTGCAAGTTCTGGTTTGCGGCAAACTATAAAACTTAAAACCCACTTTGGAATAAACATAACCCCTAAGTTTCAATTTTCATCACAATCGGACTCCATTTGCCCATCCTAAGCACTAGCTTGCTACTCAGGGAAAAACATTTTCTTTGGGAGGAGTGGGTATTTCCAAAATCGTAAATTGGGTATTATGGTTTTGCTTTTATTTGCCTAATCCTACATCCAACAATCATTTTGAGTGTCCAATTTCAGTTAATTTCACCGTTTTGCCCTATATCCCAATTGTTTGCATAAAACCCTAGGGTAAAATTGGGGCTTTTCACCTGGATACTTAGAATCTCTTGGTAACTGAACTAAACTCTAATTAACAATTTCAATAAAAGATTCCACCAAGTTTCCCTCTGTCATCTATTCATTTTCCTTGTTTTAGGGTTTCTTGGTCATAGGGACGCCCCCTGGGCTCTATGTTTTCACTGGGTCTGAAGTGTCGATATCCTTGATTAGTGTGACATCCGAGTTCTTTCGGAAGTCTTGGATATTGTAGGTCACGACTTTAGTTTCCTTTCCTCTGTTGTCCTGAATATGATCATCTCACGACGCAATTACAAGATTCATGATAACACCTCCTACAAGAGACGCCCCCCTCTCATGAATACCACCAAAATTTTCAAACTTGTCCAAGACTCACGAGTCTCCTTGAGCCACTGGAAAATGATTACTTTTCTTGAAACTTGTTGGTTTGTCAAGACTGACATGACTATTGTATTTTGAGTTTTTCTATTTGCCGAGTCTTGGAGCGGAGTTTTTTGGAGTTGTTGAGTACTCCCAAGTTGAAAACTGGCTGAGTTTTTGCCTAGTGCAAGATTGACAACTTCTATCAACACCACTTAAGTTTGTCACTACTCTGTATCTGGGAGTGCTTTGCTCCATGCCCTATCTAAGTCCATCTTTATACAGGTTAGAACAATTAAACAAGGATAAGCTACCAGGGTCAATTGGAGTTCTAGGCCAAACCAGGGACATGGGCTCTTCCCTCCACCTCTAGTTGGATTTTCGATTACTCGTGACAAACCCTTTATGACTCCCATGCACATGAATCATGTTAACACTCAAAACTGAACTGGGGATGGTACCAATGCCACCTTGTACAATACCTCTGCACTTTGGGCTAGTTCTTGCTATCCCTAGGGGGGAATCTTTAGGAATTTTGAAGTGTGAACATTTGTCTCTAACTCACAAAACATTTCGAATCTGCAAATGAGTTTGCTGTAATTTATAAATCAGACCCGATTTCTGCTAAGAAATTGATGGGACAAGGAACTAAAATAAAGTCAACACTTTGTTTTATCAATTTGTCTTGATTTCCATGCCAATATGTTCTAAAAGACCTCAAATCTGTGCTTAAAAGTACAGATCTGCTTGTAAAAACTCATAATATAGAATAAAATTCCTCTCAAACTTGTGTGTGACCAGTGTCTCAAATCTAGTGGGTCTAAGGTTTGTTACCAACTAAGTTGCACTAAGTTGGACTTCTAACTGAGCCGCCAAGGATGAAGTATCCTTCCCAAGAGCAGAGACCTCCTAACCAACTTGAATCAAACAACATGGCTGATGAGGTTCCTCCCTATTGCATACCTTGTGAAGAGTTCCATGAAGAATCTACTTGTCCAAATTTTTGTTACATAATGCAACAAGAGCAGATTGAGACAAGTAATTTTGTGGGTTATCCTAGATACCTTGACTATATAAACAATGTCAGGAATTTCCATCCTATCTCAAAAGAAAAATGGAAACAAGCAAGGGAGTACAGTTAGGAGAAGGATAATGCGACAAAGATTTTTGGTGAAAAACCTACTCCTGAGCAGATCATTGAGAAGTACAAAGGCATGGTTTATCAAAGAAGAAAGAGTGTGATCCCAACCAAATAAGGTCAACACATTCCAAAGGTAAAATTTTCTCCCCATGTAGATCTAAATATTGATTTGGGTAATTGGTTGTCAAGTGCTAAAATTCCTGTCCCAGTAATTGAGATCCTGAAAATCCCTAGTCAAAAAGATCTTTTCATGAAAATCTTAGAGGAACCTAAGGAAAAGATTGTTGAAAAGCGTAAAGAAGTAATTATAGAGAAGCCCAAGGAAAAAATAGCCAACAAACCAAAAGAAATAGGTACAAACAAGTCTGCTAAAAGTCCTGCTAGGAAACAAAACAACTTTAATGAAGACACTCCTATTGTCTTGCATAGTAGGGATCCTAACAAAGAAGACCATCTTGCCTTCTACATTTCGTTGATTGCAATTGATAAGTTATTGCACAACTGTATGCTTGATTCAGGTGCATCACCTAACATCATGACCAAGAAAGTTATGGAGAAAATGGGTCTAAGATCACAAGGTCGTATCAAAATGTATGTGCCCTAGACTAAAGGGAAATTGATGTGTTGGGTATAATTTTGAATTTCCCAGTCAAATTAACAGTGTACCTAGACATTTGTGTCACCATGGACATAGTAGTCATAGATGTGCCTGATATATGGGGAATGTTGTTATCAAGAAAGTGGGCTGCTTCCCTAGGCGGGTCTATCCAGGTGGATTGGACTTATGCCATGATTCTAGCTTCTGAAGATGCACATGTTAAATTGTATAGGGAAAAACAAATGAAGTATCATGTTGAAAACCATGATGAACTAAATAATGAATACATATGCGAAACAGATAGCCTTTGAAACCATGCCATTTATGCAAACTACCTTATACCTATTAGGGAGAAGGCTAATGAGCTATGGAGAATGAGTTTTGATGGAGCTTTTTCTAACTTAGGAAAAGGGGCAGGGATTGTCTTAACTTCACCCTCAAATAAAAAGTTTAACTTTGCTTATAGACTTGAATTTGATGCATCAAATAATGTGGCTGAATATGAAGCACTTCTGCTGGGGCTTGAGATTGCGGAAGACATGGGCATTAGGGTGCTAAGTATTAAAGGTGATTAAGACTTGATTGTTTCCCAAGTCAAGAACTCATTCGCATGTAAGAATGAAAGATTAAAAAAGTATAGGAACGCTGTATGGGACACCATGGAATATTTTAGTGCTTTAGACCTCATGGTGGTGCCTTGTTTAGAAACAGTGAGGCCGACAAACTTGCAATAGCGACTTCCACATTAGAGTTCATTGAAGAGTTGATAAAGGGTAATGGAAAGTTTGAAATAAATTTCAGGCCCTCTTTCCCAGACAACCTTAATCATTGGCAAGTGTTTAAAGATGACAAGCAGATTGTAAACTTAATCAACAACATGAAAGAATTTTCAAACTCTGAAGTTAGTTTTCAGGAGGATAAAGATTCCTACTAGCAGGAAGATGATTGACCTAGTAATCCTGTCTCGAAGAAAGTTGTTTAGTGGGAAAAAACCTTTGATAGGCAGGATAGATATAAAAAGAAAGAATCCAGAAGACTAGATGATTACATAGAAATAAACATTGGCACTGAATAAGAGCCAAGAAAAATAAAAAATGGAAAATGAACTTCTGAGAAGGAGATAAAGAACTTGGTAGAGTTGGTAAAAGAGTTTAGAGATGTGTTTGCTTTCACATATGATGAATTAAAAGCTTATTGGGACGATGTATTTCAACACACAATTCCATTAAGGCCAGATACCAAGCCCTTTCGTCAAAAGCTTAGAAGAATAAACCCCAAGTTAGCCCCCATGGTCCAACAAGAGTTGCAGAAAATGTTGGCAGCAAGCATCATTGCACCAACAAGACAATCATCATGGTGCTCAAACTTGGTAGTAGTGAGGAAAAATAATGGACAATTGAGGATATGCATTGATTTCCGAAATTTGAATATCTCATGCATAAAAGATAATTACCCCTTACTAGATTTGGAAACATTACTGCAAAGGGTAATTGGGTCAAGTATGATGTCTATGCTGGACGGATTCTTAGGGTATAACCAAGTCCTTGTTAAAAAAGAAGATCGACACAAAACCATTTTCACTTCACCTTGGGGAACGTTTGAATATTTGAGGATGCCCTTTGGTATTTTGAATGCGGGTGCAATGTTCCAAAGGGCTATGGATTATGCTTTCAATGAGTTGATTAGGAGGATAACTAAACTCTATCAAGATGACCTTACAGTATTTTCAAAAGAAAGATCAGATCATATAGGCCATCTGAGGATGGTTTTTGAAAGATGTAGAAAGTCTGGCATTTCTTTGAATCTTGCCAAATCCGTTTTGGGTATAAATGAAGGCAATTTCTTGGGCACATTATTTCCAATGACGGTGTGAAGATAGACTCTGAAAGAGTGGAAGTTGTAAAGAAGGTTCCCTTGCCTCAAAATAAGAAAGCCTTACAGTCCTTTAATGGTCAAATCAATTTTATAAGATGGTTCATACCGAACTTAGCTGATTTAATGAAAGCTATGCAGAAGCTCCTTAAAAAAGATGTAAGTTTGAATGGGATAATGAGGGAAAATAAGCCTTTAGAAGTATCAAGGTTTGTATAGCAAGGTCCCTAGTTCTGACTAGTCTAGATTATTCTAAAGACTTCCAGATTTTTTCATTTTCCTTAGAGGATACAATTGCTAGAGTTTGTTGCAAAAGAACAAAGAGGGTCAGGAACAGCCTATTGCCTCTATGAGTAGATCCTTACAGAATTCTGAGTTAAAGTACACTATAATGGAAAAACAGGCCCATGCCCTTGTTAAGTCTTTAAAACACTTTAGAACTTATGTTGGGTACACTAAAGTATTTGGTTATGTTTCCCATTCAACAGTAAAAGACATTCTATCCCAACAGGATTGCCTTGGAATAAGAGGAAAGTGGGTATCGAAGATCCAGGAGTATGACTTAGAGATTAAACCCCCTAAATTGATCAAGGATCAAGGTCTTGCTAAAATGATGACAAAGGGAAATGAGCAAGCCTTAGGAATGATTTATCAGAGCAGTTCATCAACATCGACCAGTTCAACAGAGCTTCAATGTCTTCAACAACAACAATGCTATTTAGATATAGTTTTCTATCTCCTTAACCTAACTTGTCCAGAGCATCTAGTCGGCCACAAAAGAAGGTCGCTAAGATTACAAGCCACTAAGTATTGTCTTACCCAAGATGGTTTGGGTTGGAAAAACCTAGATGGTCTCATACTTGGGTGTGTAGATGAAGAAGAGTATAAAAGGCTCTTAGAAGAATTTCACTGATGCACAGAAGTCTGTTAGGAATTGCCAAAAATGTCAACTATTCACAAGAAAACAGAAACTTGCTGCATTACCTTTGAAGCTGGTAGTAGTCCAAGTCCCTTTTCAGCAATGGGGTCTCGATTTCATTCGTAAATTTAGGGATAATTCAAGTAATGGTTATACTTGGATTTTGGCTGCAACTGATTATTTTACCAAGTGGGTAGAGGCCATACCTACTAAAGCAACAACCGAGAAAGTAGTCATGGATTTCCTTTAAGATAAAATCATTACTAGATTTGGGGTTCCTGTTAAGATAACCACTGATAATGCCAAAGCTCTCAGTTCAATAGCAATGTCATCATTTTGTTTCAAGTACGGCGTTATCTTGTCTCATTACTCGAATTACTATCCGCAGGGAAATGGTCTTGTTGAATCAAGTAATAAAAACTTGATGACCATTGTTAAAAAGATTTTTGGTGATAATAAGAAGTCTTGGGATGGTAAAATTAAATTTGCACTTTGGGAAGATAGGATTGTTACCTATTAAGTCATGCTTAGTTGGTGATATCAAATGAGCTAGATGAGATGAACAAACATTGTTCATTCTTCAAAGTTCAGAAGTCATCCATGGTTCTTCTGGGAATTTTTTAAATTTTTTCTGGTACCACATGTCCATACCCCCTTGGGGGAGTTGTAACAAAATGTTCTAGCATGGTAGAGTATGTAAAAGACTCGGTCTCCTAGAATTATGTATCAATCCGACTAGCCTAGAGTGTTTATTCCCTTGGTGATTATTTGTTGTTGAATAAACGACTAATAATTTCTGAGTTTTTCACTCATACCTCCAAAGTTGGGGTAGCCGTCTTGGTATTTTAACCTAAGGAGGTTATTAGAGTCTATGTGTCAATGTATATAAACATGCTAGGCATTAGTATTGAGTCATATGGACATGTGCTAGGTCCCCCTATGTTTATTTTTAAGTTTTGATGAAAATAATTTTTTTCCATAAAAGGCTATTTTTTTAATAGTCTAATTGGAAAAATTACAAATGTAATAAAAGTGTGGCTAGGGATCATATTTTGCCATGGGGGTGCTCATTTTTTAACTTAGAGCACCCGTTTAACCCAAAAACCCACTTTTCTTAAGTTTTAAGTGATGAATTGATCACTTAAGTAAAAAATCTCCAAAAAATAAAAAAATATTAATTAAAAAATAGAAAAAATTAATAAATGGAGTAAATCCCCAAATTCCTAAATCAGTGGAAAATGGTCGGATTTGATTGAAATCAGTTTCATCGGCTTCAGATGAGGTCGACGAGTCATCTCCATGACTTAAGCAGGTGATTGAGGCTGAAGAGGGAGTTAGAAGGCTCACGCAGACTTGGAGGTTGCATCCTCTCTCCCTCTCTCTCACGTGTGGGTGTGTTGGCGCATGCTCACTGGGTTGGTGGAGTTTGGTGAGGGAGGTGTCACATATCTCTCCAGTTCCACTCCTCTCTAACTCAGTTCAAGCTCAGTTCAAGCGCAGTTCAACTCTACCTCAACTCCACTCTCTCTCTCAGTCATGGATGCGCCCCCTCTGGCCCCCCCCTTTCGGATCTGACATGAACTGACTTAGTGCATTCACTGAACAGATGTCTGGTCTTGTATGCACGAGAATCATCAGGGAACCAATGAGCTGTCTGTATAGTGTAGAATCCACACTCTGTGAACTGGAGGCTGAGTCCCGCAACTTTGTCAAGTTGGTAGTCATTGGTACGCTCATGGACTTGTAATCCTGCATCCCAAATCTCTGCAAGATATCCACTGCATGCTTTCCTTGTGTTAGGAAGATCTCACCTCGCTTTTGCCAGACTTCTAAGCCAAGGAAGTAATGCATCCATTTGAGATCTTTCATCTCGAATTCAGAGGTAAGCTCCCTCTTACACTGGTCTATCAACTGTTCATCACTTGTAAGAAACAAGTCATCTACATATAGAACAAGTATCAAGACATGATTATGAACAACCTTGAAGTACAAGTTAGAATCAGCTGTACTTTTGGAAAACCCCAAGCTATGGAGAAATCCATCCATCCTGGCATACCAGACTCCCGGAGCATGTTTCAGTCCATAGAAGGCTTTCTTCAGTTTACATACACGGGTCTTCTTCCCATGAGTCACAAAGCCTTCAGGTTGTTCAATATAAACCTCTTCCTTAATCTTACCATTGATAAAGGCTGTCTTTACATCCATCTGATGTAACTTCCATCCGAATACTGCAGCAAGTGAAATGATGGTTTTGATGGTAGTATACCTGGCAACAGGAGCAAATGTCTCGTCATAGTCAATGCCTTCTTTCTGAGTGAACCCAAGAGCTACGGATCTGGCTTTATACTTCTCCACACTGCCATCTGCAGCATGCTTGATCTTATAAAGCCATCTGGAAGTCACAACTGACTTTCTTGTTGGTCTAGGAACAATTTCCCAAACATCATTATTCATGATTGACTTGTACTCTTCAATCATGGCATCAACCCATACCTGTTTACTTGCTGCTTCTTCGTATGATGAAGGTTCTGAATTGATAAGCTGACTCATAAGACCAGAGTACTTCTGTGGTCTTATGCTTTCTTTGAAAGTCCCATGAGGAGCTTTATGCTTCTCGCCTTCTTGCAGAGTCTCTCAGTACTAAGTAGGTCTCCTTTTGGAAGGAGGAACTTCAAGTAGTTTTTCTAGTGGACTTTCAGTGTTCTCAGGAACATCTGGAATTTGATCATCAAATTCCTCTTCCTCCCTCTGAATTTTTGAATGTGGAAACTCAAGTGGAGCAACTACACCTTCTGGTGAAAGCTCTAGTGTTTTACGAAATGCAGCTTCCTCATGGAAGATCACATCTTTGCTGACCTCAATGTTGATGTATTTGTAACTTCAGAATGTATTCACTTATGTATTTCATATATTGTATTTGATTAGTCCCCGATGTTCCTATCGGGAGAATCAGTAATGTAAACAAGTCATGTAAAGTCATAGAGGTTAACCCTCCTTGTTGATCAGGGGTTAAAGTCCCCGCAGTTGTGGGGCACTAGGGTTATTAGAGTCTCCTAGAGAAGTCAACCCTGGTAAGTTGTTGTCAAGCTGGAAACAAGTATAAATAGAGAGTGAGCCTCTCTATTTATTACATAGTCACTCACACTCAGTTGTAGTGCATGAGTGAGAGAGGAGCTGGGATAAGAGAGAGAACAGCTGTTGGAGATCATCTCATTGTCTTTGGGTTTTACTGGTGCCATTGGTGCTCATTCTATCTCTGAAGAAGTTGTGGGGTTTTCTCCTTTATGGTTTCCTTGAGGAAAATCTGTGTCCATTGTCTCTTGTGATTGATAGCTGTGCATGTTATTCTCTCAGATAAGATCCTAAGATCATACTTCTAATTGATAAAAATCTAACATGGTATCAGAGCTAACCTGAGAAGAAGACACTGTGCAGCTGCGGAAGCTAGGGCTTCTTACTTTTTGGGTCTCTTTCCACAATCAATCAACAAAAGGAGGCTAGGCTGAACCTCCATTAAATGGCGCATCTTTCTGTCGAAGCAGAATCTGATTCTGAGCATTTTCAGTTTTTGACCTACCACTTCATTGAGAAATTAGGGCTTTTCACTAAAGAGGAATTTTTGAGTGAGCCCAGGCTAGGATTGCTCTCCTCCTCAAAATCGAAGTTTAGAGACAAAAATCAAGGTTTTTGGTTGGGTAGAACTTCGGGAAAGTCAAACCCTAATCTGCCCTAGAAACAGAAAACCAACACTGCAGAAGATCAACTCCAGATCCAGTTTTCAGCTTCTCAAATTGGTAAGATCTAAATCTGTTGTATTTCCATTTGAGGTTCTCAGTTAAGATGTCTCATCACACCAAGCTTGATGAAAAGCTTGAGGGAGCTGATAACTTTCGAGCTTGGAAGTATAGGATCTCCTTGGTCCTGGAAGAAAATGAGCTGGACTCTTACATCAGTGAAGAGGTTCTAGTTCTAGAGGGAGACGACGCTAAGGCCTTACACAAAAAGAAATTGGTCATGGCTAAGAGGATTATTGCTGATTCAATCAAGGATCACCTCATACCACAGGTGTCCTCCCTAAAGACACCTAAAGCAATGTTTGATGCCCTGACCAAACTGTTTGAAGGAAAGAACATAAATCGGAAGATAACTTTGAGGAACCAGTTGAATAGTGTGAAGATCCAGAATGCGGAGACCATGTAGTCATATTTTACAAGGGTCTCACAAATCAAAGAACAACTTGAAGCAGTGGATGAAGAAGTGGGGAATGCAGAAATGGTGATGACCACCTTGAATGGTCTCCCTAGGTCATGGGACTCTTTCATTCAAGGGATTTGTGCTAGAAGAAAGCTAGTCACCTTCAGTAGACTGTGGGAGGAATGCTCACAATAGGAAGCTCAAATAGTAGCTCGAGAAGCAAAGATGGGAAGTGAAGATCAAGCTGTCACAGTACACTCCAAGAAAATTAGGCGGGACCATCATCATCCTAAAGGTAAGCATTCTGACCAAAATAACTATAGAAGAACTCAACTCAAATGTTTCACTTGTGATGAGATAGGACACTATGCCAGAAATTGTCCTAGAAACAAAAGTAACTCTCAGGAGAAGAAAGGAAACAAGAGAAGGCATCATGCTCATGCTGCAGAGGATGATGAACCTTCCACAAAGAGAATCAAACAAGAAAATGATGATTCTTCAAGTGATGAAGAATATGTTTTGATTTCCGCTCTCACGGGAACTATCACACATGGAAGCAATGATTGGCTTATAGACAGCGAGGCTTCCAAACATATGACAGGATTCAAAGAATCCTTTGTGAAACTGTCTGAACATGAGTCACCTCACAAGGTGAAACTTGGGGATGACTACTAGTATCCAATAAAAGGTATTGGTGAATCCTCCAATAAGCTAGACTCTGGAAAGTCTATGAAGATGAAGGATGTCTTGTTTGTACCAGGACTAAAGAAGAATCTCCTCTCCATATCTGCATTGGATGCAAAAGGCATAAGGGTTGCATTTGTAGATGGCCAAGTTCTTATGTGGCCAAAGGGAAAGACTATAGATGATGTAGTAGTGGTTGGAGAGCAAGAGGGAGGATTATACAAACTAAAGGGCCAACCAGAACAAGCTTTGGTCCATGACTCAGTAGAGCCAAATGAACTTTGGCACAGAAGGCTTGCACATGTGCACTATAGGGCACTACCACTTGCAAGCAAAGCTGTTAAAGGTCTTCCAGAAATACAGGCAAAGCATGAAGGAGGTTGCAAAGGATGTGCGAAAGGGAAGAACACAAGAAGACATTTCCAAGTAGCGGAGCAAGGCAAAAGGAATCTTGGAAATCATCAACTCTGATGTATGTGGTATGATGTCATCCAATTCATTAAGTGGGTATGTATACTATGTTTCTTTCATTGATGATTTTTCTAGGAAGACATGGATATACATCTTGAAGAACAAAGATGAAGTATTCAGCAAGTTCAAGGAATTCAAAGCCTTGATCGAGAACCACACAGAAAAGAAGATCAAAACCTTTCGACCAGACAATGGCGGAGAATTCACATCAAATGAATTCAAAGAGTTATGCAAAGATTCAGGGATTATGAGGGAGTTGACCACTCCATATAATCCACAACAGAATGGGGTTGCAGAAAGGAAGAATAGAACAATCATGGAAGCTGCAAGGGCAATGCTTCATGATCAAGAACTTCCCATGCATCTATGGGCAGAAGCTGCCAGGACAGTGGTGTATGTACAGAACCATACTCCACACAGAGTACTGGAGAACAAGACACCTGAAGAAGTCTTCTTCGGTAAGAAACCAAAGGTCAGCCATCTCAGAATATTCGGTTGTCCAGTGTACATACACATTCCAAAAGAAAAGAGGACAAAGTTAGATCCTTCTGGAAAGAAGGGAATACTTGTGGGATGTAGTGAAAGCTCGAAGGCTTACAGAATATATTTCCCAGGATTCAAGAAGATCGACATTAGCAGGGACGTGACATTTGATGAAGATTCAGCTTACATCAAATCCAGAAAGAGACCTGTTGAAGACCCTGAAGAAATAGAAGTACCCAGAATTCAAGATACAACTACGAACGATGCAAGTCAAGAAGAAGATCGAGAAATAGAAGAACCCCAGGAACCTAAAGATCCACCCCAGGAGAAGAATCCTCACAAGAGGAAACCTGCATGGGTACGAGAGGCTATCCAAGGTGCAGAAAGATATGGGGCTCCAGAAGAAATACACAGAGAGAGGAAAAGAACCAGGTCCTGCTCCGGTTATGTAGCCCTATTATGTGACATCATTGATAAAGAACCTTCCAACTATGAAGAAGCGGCAAAGAAGAAAGAATGGAAGGATGCTATGATTGAGAAGTACCATTCGATCATGAAGAATGATGTCTGGGATGTTGTCCCTAGACCAGAGGGGAAGTTTGTTGTGACTTCCAAGTGGATCTACAAGATCAAGCATGCTGCAGATGGTAGCATAGAGAAATATAAAGCAAGATTTGGGGCTCGTGGCTTCTCCTAGAAAGAAGGAATAGATTATGAAGAAACTTTTGCACCTGTAGCCAAATACACTTCCATCAGACCAGTACTTGCTCTGGCTGCAGTAATGAAATGGAAGATACACCAGATGGATGTCAAGACTGCTTTCTTGAATGGTGTAGTGGAAGAGGAAGTGTATGTGGAGCAGCCACTCGGTTTTGAGACACATGACAGGGAGACTCATGTATGTAAATTGAAGAAAGCCCTGTACGGTTTGAAACAGGCACCCAGGACATGGTACGACAGAATTGATAGCTTCCTATCCAGTTTGGGCTTTACCAAGAGTAAAGCAGATTCCAACCTTTACTACAAGGTTGAAGAAGGGAACCCAGTGATACTCCTACTGTATGTAGATGACCTGTTTGTAATAGATGAGGATGGGTTGATTGCTGATACAAAGAGGAAGCTTACTGTCGAGTTCGAGATGAAGGACTTGGGTATGATGCACTACTTTCTAGGCATGGAGGTGTGGCAAAATACAGAAGAAATCTCCCTAGGACAAGGGAAGTATGCAGTAGAGATCCTGAAGAGGTTTGGGATGATGGACTGCAAGGCTATGACCACACCTATGGCATCTAACTTGAAGCTATTGAGTGATGCTTCATTAGGGTCGGTTGATGCTACGATGTATCGTCAGATGATTGGGTCCTTCACATACCTAACAAATACGAGACCAAATATTTGCTTTGCTATGAACACATTGAGCCAGTTCCTGACGGATCCCAGACATGTTCACCTGATTGCTGCAAAGCATATTCTGAGGTACCTGAAGGGTATAGTTGATTATGGGCTCAAGTATGAGGCGGATCGGAAGATTAACTTGGAGGGTTATGTGGATTCTGATTGGGTAGGCAATGCCATTGATAGGAAGAGCACTTTGGGGTGCTGCTTTAGTATGGGATTAGGTGTGATCTCTTGGTTTAGCAGGAAACAATCCTGTGTGGTACTGAGTACAGCCGAAGCAGAGTATGTCGCAGCTTGTTTGGCTAGTTGTGAGGCAGTGTGGCTGAGGAAGCTACTATTTGATTTGTTTGATCTCCAGTTAGATGCTACTTGTATATATTGCGACAGCCAGAGTTATGTGAAGTTGTCGGAGAACCCGGTGTTCCATGACAAGTCGAAGCATATCGAGATCAAATACCTCTATATCAGGGATATGGTGCAGAGGGGAGCAGTGAAGCTCCAATATGTAGTGGCGGACGAACAAATAGCTGATGTGTTGACTAAGCCATTAGCCAAAGTGAAGTTTGAGTACTTTCGGGAGAAGCTGGATGTTCTCCAGATAAAGGTTCCTTCCAAGGGGAAGTGATGAGTCCGTGCGCCATTCTGACATGGTGGTAGGCGAGGCCTCCCATGGTCAGATGTAAGGCCTGAGCCATTCTGACATGGGGGCAAGGCGGGCCCTCCCATGGTCAGATGTAAGGGCTGAGCCATTCTGACATGGGGGCAGGGCGGGCCCTCCCATGGTCAGATGTAAGGGCTGGGCCATTCTGACATGGGGGCAGGGCGGGCCCTCCCATGGTCAGATGTAAGGGCTGGGTCATTCTGACATGGGGGCAGGTTGGGCCCTCCCATGGTCAGATGTAAGGATTGGGCCATTCTGACATGGGGGTAGGCCAGGCTCTCCCATGGTCGGATGTAAGCGTTGGGCGGGCCTTTCTGACTGGGTTAGTTATAAGTGCTGAAGAAGATGAAGACCTACATGGAGGCTAGGCCTACAACCAACATGAAAAAGGGGCTGGCTCTGTAGAACTTCCTGTGATGAGTAGAATTGAGAGATAGCACCATTTGATTGAGATAGCGGAGCGGTGATGATGATGATCCAGTGATGATCTAGCTTTGATGATGATCCAGACTTGATCCAGAGAAGAAGACTTGTGTTGATGAATTGTGTCAGAAGAATACCTTCCTAGTTAAGAGGGAGTGTTGATGTATTTGTAACTTCGGAATGTATTCACTTATGTATTTCATATATTGTATTTGATTAGTCCCCGATGTTCCTATCGAGAGAATCGGTAATGTAAACAAGTCATGTAAAGTCATAGAGGTTAACCCTCCTTGTTGATCAGGGGTTAAAGTCCCTGCAGTTGTGGGGCACTAGGGTTATTAGACTCTCCTAGAGAAGTCGGCCCTGGTAAGTTGTTGTCAAGTCGGAAACTAGTATAAATAGAGAGTGAGCCTCTCTATTTATCACACAGTCACTCACACTCAGTTGTAGCGCATGAGTGAGAGAGAAGGAGCTGGGATAAGAGAGAGAACAGCTGTTGGAGATCATCTCATTGTCTTTGGGTTTTATTGTTGCTATTGGTGCTCATTTTATCTCTGAGGAAGTTGTCGGGTTTTCTCCTTTATGGTTTCCCTGAGGAAAATCTTTGTGTCCATTGTCTCTTGTGATTGATTGCTGTGCATGTTATGCTCTCAGATAAGATCCCAAGATCATACTGTCTAATTGATAAAAATCTAACACTCAATGTGCCTTTGTCCAGGTATATATGCTCGATAAGCCTTCGAGCAATCACTATACCCAACAAATATACCTTTCTTATTGGAGGGTTCTAGCTTGGCCCTTTTCTCTTTTGGCACATGGACATACACATGAGTACCAAATATCCTCATGTGATTAATTGCAAGTTTCTTCTTGGTGAAGACTTCTTCTGGAGTCTTCTCCCACAAGATAGCATGTGGGCTTCTGTTCTGAATGTACACAGCAGTTCCTGTAGCTTCAACCCACAATGACAAATGAACATCTAGATCAGTGATCATGGCTTTAGCAGCCTCATAGATCGTTCTATTCTTCCTTTCTACAACCCCATTCTGCTGGGGGTTGTAAGGCACTGCCAGCTCTTTCTTGATTCCTGCTTCTCGACAAAAATCATCAAACTCATTAGATTCATACTCACCTCCCTTATCTGATCTCAAGATACGGATGTGTCTGCCATTCTGATTTTCAATCAATGTCTTGAATTCTTTGAACCTATCAAAGGTTTCACTCTTGGCCTTGAGGAAGTAAGTCCAAGACTTTCGAGAGTAGTCATCAATAAACAAGACATAATATAAACACCCACTCAAGGAGGGTGAAGACATAGGACCACAAATGTCGAAATGAATCAAATCCAAAATGCCTTTAGATCTACTTTTGCTTTTGGGAAAGGATTTCTTAGTGTTCTTACCTAGAGCACATCCTTTGTAGATTCCTTCATGTTTTGGAGAAACTTCTGGCATACCTGTAACCATCTTCTGCAATCCTGGGAGAGCTGTGTAGTGAAGGTGTCCAAACCTTCTATGCCAAAGTTCACAAGGATCAATTGTGTGATGTACCAAAGCATGAGAGGAGTCTTTGGAAGCCTTGTAGAGGCCTCCCTCTCGGACCCCAATATATAATGCTGAGTTTATATCTGTATCTTTTGCCCATAAAAAGAACTTCTTGTCCATGAAGAGGACTTTGTAACCCTTGTCTTCTAAACCGGCAACATAGAAAAGATTCTTCTTTAAGCCAGGAACATAAAGAATATCATCAATATGAAGAACCGTACCTGAACCAAGTTGAAGTGAAGTTGAGCCAACTCCTTCAATCTTGTAAGTGGAGTCATCTCCAAGTTCTACCTGAGTGGTGAACTTCTTCTTTCTGTAACTGGTGAGAGCTCCACGGTTACCTTTCATGTGCTTGGAGGCACCACTGTCCACCAACCAAGAAGTGGAATAATCTGAGAAAGAATCAGTTAGAGCAGAAATCGAGTAGTACTCTCTTTTAGGTTCATCAGTTTTATTAGCCTTGGTTTTCTTCTTCTTCTTTGGCTCTTCATTTTCTTCTTCCTCTGCTTCTGCAGCAGATGCTTGAAACCTTCTCTTGGGTTTCTTCTTGTTCTGCCTACAGTCTATAGCAAAATGTCCAAACTTGTGGCAACTATAACATTCCACTTTTGACATGTCAGAAAACTTACCCTGAGGTTTCTTTCCCTTCTTTTGCTTAGGGAAAGGCTTCTTGAACTTCTTGTCTTTGCTGCAAGTGCAAGGTTGTCTTCATTGACTACCTTGCAAGAGGTTCTTTCTTCTTCTTCTATGCAATCATGCCAAAGCCTTTCAAAGGTTGGCTGATTCTCTCGTCCACAGACGGATGCCATGAAAGTTTCCCAAGAGCTTGGGAGACCATCAACCACTGTTTGCACAAGGTCATCATCATCAACAGTAATACCGATAGCAATGAGTTGATCTCTTATTTGTGCAATCTTCGTGAAGAAGGAACCAATGCTTTCATCTTTGTTCAACTTCAAAGTTTGTAGCCTCTTCTTTAAGACTCTTTTTTGACCGGGGGCCTTCTTTTCATATTGGTTGACCAAAGTATCAAAGCATTCTTTAGCAATCTTCAAAGATGTGATGTTGGGCATCACTGACTCTGACAAAATCATAGATGATTCTTCCAGCCTTACCTTGCTTCCTCTTGTAAGCAAGCCTACCTGCATTTGTTGTTGGCTCTTTTGTGACATTAAGATCAATGTCATCCAAGTCATTTTCATCTAGAATGGCTGTTAGCCTGGCCTTCCAGGAGTTGAAATTGGCTGAACCATAGAGCTTCTCTTTTGGTTTGAAACCATTGGTGGCCATCTCTGCCACTTAGTCAAATGTTAGATCTGCAAATCTTATTCCAAGATCTAGGAAAACAACAACAGTGTCCCTTTACATGTTTTCACATGCTAAGCTTTGATACCATGTTGAATTTTAGCATTAGCAGAAATACTTAAAAAATTTGCAGATTAACTTAAACAGACAACAAGTGCAATAAAATAACATTCATCACATCAGCATAATGAACACAAGAGTTTTTCATTGGGGAAACCTTCCACGGACAAAACCCCCTAAAAGCATTAGTATCTCATCTTGTAGATGAGATGAATTAGGAAATTCTTCAAAAAGTTCCTCAAACCCCAATCTGGGTTTGACCACAATTTACAGTAAAATATTCTCAGCAAAAATCAGAACAAGGGTTTCAAACCCTATTTACCCAAAATTCTAGAACTGCCCAAAATGATCAAAAAGGCCCTAGCCCTCTCGGGTATGCCTGCTACAGGCTGCCCGGAGGTGCTGGTGGCTGCCCGAAAAAAAGTTGAAGGCTGTTCTGGATCTGAAGGTGACTGTCTTGATTGCTGCCCTAGATCTGAATAAGAACTTGCTGATGAAACCCTCGCTGAGGTTAGCTGAGAAAGATGGATGCCCTAGCTGGGACAAAAGCATAAAAACAATCTTAAATGAAATCTTCAGTAAGAGCAGCTTCACCTTTGAGAGCAAAGTAGTGTGTAATAATGAGAAGACTTGATCTTCTTTTATAGCCTTAGTCACTTGTAAGTGGACCAAAATTAGGAAAGATAAAATAATAATATTTTATTCTTTTCCTAATTTCACTTTTACCTTTTTACCAAGAAGGTCCTTTTAGTAACTTTGACTTTTACCCAAAAAGTGCTTGTGTAATTTGACTTTCACCCGTGCCTTTTTCCTAGGGTCTGTTGCCGCCTAATTCACACTTTAAGACGCAGGAAAGTCACAACCTGCTATGTGTGTCCTTGGGGGCAAGCGAGAGCTGGGGACCACTGTCACCACAGTCTACAGCTCCTCCGTTTAGGCAAGATCCCAACAGAGCCAAGGGGGGTAGTCCCTATGGAAAGACTATGTTCCAGGTTTATTAATTAATTACAGATTAATTAAAGGGATCTTTTATTAAGGCTGAGGCTAAGGTTCTAGTAGATGACAGTCAGTCTCTTTACTTGAAAAAACCAGTGCCTAAAGAATGGAGTCAGAAAGTGCAACTTTTAATAGATGCAAATCTAAGTTATTTAACCACAGACTAAGTTATCTAACAATTGTATGAATAAATTAACCAGTGATACAATTATGAACCAAATATCTAAGCAATGTACTATTGATCTAAATTAATCAATATCAACCAATATACAAGATTTACAAGTTATGAACCAAAGGAAGCAAAAGAAAACTTTAAAT
>LPNX010176719.1:661987-726542 GCA_001517045.1 Pseudotsuga menziesii
GGTCCAAAAGTTCTTATGTATTTTTGACTTTTGACTTTAGCCTTTTTCCAAGTGCCCCTGTGGTCATTACCTTTGGTCTTTTTGATTCCAAAAGTACATCATCATAAACCAAAAGAGTTACTAATGCTTTTATCTCACACTCTGTGTGACACCTAGATTAGGTAGTAGAGTAACTTAACCAAGGGTAGCTAATCCTTTGAGAAGTACACAAAGCCCATAGATCAAGGGTCAGAGTGTCACACATCCCTAGACCTAGTCTAGGGCTTATAGTGCCTTCCTGGTAACAGACCAGGTGCCTCAGCCATGGGCTGCATAATTTGACCCTAGGTCAAATACTTGGTAACAAACCAAGCACCTCCATTCTCCCAGAGAATGGCTACTCAGAACTACGCTGAGTTTACCAGTACTAGACTGGTCCACATCATGGTCCCAGACCAGATGTCTATCATTCAACAGAATGGTCACTCAACATTGGGTTGAGTCTATCCAGGGCAGAGTTGGGTCTATATCATGGTCGTAGACCAGATATCTACCATTCAATAGAATGGTCACTCAACACTGGGTTGAGTCTACATCGTGGTCCCGGACCAAGTGTCCCCATTTTTCGAAGAGAATGGCTCTCGATGATGCTCAGAAAAATCAACATGAAGAACATAGTTATAGGTATACCAGTGCTACAGGTAGACCATGATGGGACATGTAGAGGATGTGCACTTGGAAAGAATGCCACGAAATCCTTCCTAGATAGTAAGAGCAGATCCAAAGAAATCTTGGATCTAGTGCACTCTGACTTGTGTGGCCCAATGACAGTTGCCTCATTGGGAGGATTTCATTATTATGTGAACTTCATTGATGACTACTCACGGAAGACTTGGATCTACTTTCTTAAGACCAAGGAATCAAAGGAAGTACTCAATAAATTCATGGAGTTCAAAGCACAAGTTGAGAATTTGTTAGGGAAGAGGATCAAGATTCTAAGATAATATAATGGTGGAGAATACACCTCTACAAAATTCAATGATTTATGCAAAGAAGCCGAAATTAAGAGGGAGCTTATAGTTCCCTACAATCCTCAACAAAACAGGGTTGCTGAAAGAAAGAACAGAACAGTTGTGGAGGCAGCCAAAGCTATGATACATGACCAAAGTCTACCCATGTTCTTATGGGAAAAAGCATCTGGAACTGCTGTATATGTACAAAACAAATGCCCACATAAGATAGTGAAGAACATGACTCCTGAAGAAGCTTTCACAGGAGTAAAACCAGAAGTGGGTCACCTCCGAATCTTTGGTTGTCTAGTCTACATACATGCACCCAAGGAGAAAAGGATGAAGTTAAAACATTAAGGCAAGAAGGGAACTTTCGTGAGATACAGTGAATCTTCAAAGGCCTGTAGAATCTATAGCCCACGATCTAGACAGATTGAAGTTAGCAGGAATGTGACCTTTGAAGAAGAAATAACTGTTAGAAAAGGCAGAGGATCAGACATGGAGATCGATGATGAGGAAATGGAGAGGAGATCATCTCCCCCTCCAGTTCAGAATGAATTAGCAGAGAAAGATGAACCCATCAATCACATTGGTCCAGTCGTGATAGTTGATATTCCTGAAGATATGGAAGTAAGCGGAAAAGACCTAGATGGGCACAACAGACCTTACAAGATGCCGAGGGGCATGAAGCCCCACATGGTACTATCCAAGAAAGTAAAAGACATGAGAGGTTCTCCAGTTATGTAGCATTGATGAGTCATATCATTGACTCAAAACCCACCACTTATGAAGAAGCATCCAGACACCAAGTTTGGGAGGATGCCATGGTAGAAGAATATCACTCCATCTTGAAGAATGATGTGTGGGAGATTGTATCGAGACCTGAAGGGAAGTCAATTGTAACTTCCAGATGGCTATACAAAATCAAACATGGAGCAGATGGGATTATTGAAAAATACAAGGCAAGATTTGTTGCCAGGGGGTTCTCTCAGAAAGAGGGAGTCGATTATGATGAGACATTTGCTCTCGTGGCTCGATACACTTCCATCAGATTATTTATTGCTATTGCTTCATCTATGGGATGGAAGTTGCATCAAATGGATGTCAAGACAACCTTTCTCAATAGTATTTTTGAGGAAGAAGTATATATTGAACAACTAGAAGGGTTTGTTGTCCATGGAGAGGAGTCTCACGTATGCAAGCTTAAAATTGATTTATATGGACTCAAGCAAGCATCCCGTGCTTGGTATGGACGAATAGACGGATTCCTAGTGAGTCTGGGATTCACCAAGAGTGATGCAGGCCCCAACCTTTACTTCAAGGTTGTGAATGATGACCCACTGATTTTGGTACTATATTTGGATGACTTGTTTCTCATTGGAAATGAGAAACTTATTGTATGGTGTAAGAAGAAACTCACCTCTGAGTTCAAAATGAAGGATCTTGGATTGATGCATTAATTCTTGGGATTGTTATCCGCCGATTGCACACCAGCAGCAGAAACTTTCCGAACGCTGTCTCCTCACATAGGAAAGAGGGAGAGGTGTAACCTTGGGGGCAAGCACAGAGCTAGGTACTGTCACCTACTCCTAGCTCCTCCGTTTAGGCCAACTCCTAACGAAGCCAAGGGGGTAGTCCCTAACAAAGAGTTTTCTATGGCTCAATGTGGTTAAAGTGTTTTAATTGGTTACGGATGCGGATGGGTGGTGTTAAGGAGTTATTTTGATTAAATGTGTTTGTTTATTATGAACTTGACGCATAAGATAAAGTAATCCACGTTGCTATCAAGAGAATTAAAAGATGAACAATAATTCAAAACTTTATAAAGATGCATTCACAGATAGAAATTAAAATGTTCCAAAGACAAATGATCCAAATATAATAATTATGCAAAGATTAAAAGACGAGTGCCTTTATGGAGTAAGAGCTCTGCAATGCTTTAAGAAATAAATCTAAGTCTTGAAATAAAGCTAGTGGATTTAATGTTGTGCAAGTGCTCTTGGTATCTTTTAAGTATTTTAGGTGGTCTTGCTTATGGTGTCAGCGAAGGGTTTTCAATAGCCGGGGAAATGTTCCAAGTTAATCCGTTGGAGACATGACGGCCCGCCCAGTATCCTAGGTTGGTATTGCGAAGATTGACTAGCTAGCTGAGAAGCTTAGACATCGGGGAGTTCCGGCGCCTCTACTAAGAAGAACTTATGAAATTTCCTATAACGCCAGTGCGTTGGTTATGGGGTTTAAATTTTATTATGTTTCTTTTGTGAGATTAAAAATTCAATGCCGTTTCTGGGTACTCCGATTTTGAAGTCGGTCAGAGCATACTTCGGCAAGGAGACAACGAAGTTAATTAATTATGGGGGAATGAGTTGCAAATTTTACTAAGTCGATTAATTAAGACTCTTTGACAGAGAGCGCTCTTGACTTTGTCTTATGACAAAGGTTCAAGAGACTTAGCTAATCTAAATGCCTAATGCAAGGATATGCAAGTCTAACTATGCTCTCCGATAGAGAGTGCTCTTGACTTGGGTTATGACAAGTTCAAGAGACTTAATTAATTAATTGATTAAACTTAAAAGAAAAATAAAGATTTAAATTACCCAAGAGTCTCTTTCAGGTTTTTTAGGCCCTAATCGGGAAAGCATGGGGGTAAGTAACAAATCAAAAGAAAACAAAAAGCAACTCTCCGATAGAGAGCACTCTTCATCCACCTTAAGGTGAGATTCAAGAGATTTTCGTAATTTTTAGGGTTTTTGCAATATTATATCAAAAAAGTGAACTGAATTAAAACTAGCTAAGTGAATAAATAAGGAAACTTTTTACTCGTTTCTATTTTATCCAAGATGAACCTTTCAAAAATAAGCTATCTAACTTTAATGAAAAAAACAACTCTAACAATTGAAACTATTCTATCCTACTTTTAACAAATTGTGAAACAAAGCATGAAAATGAGGAGATGATACAAGCTTCCCCCAAACGGGGGAAGAGGGGTGTGGGAGCCATAATCCCACTTGCTCTTTATTAATTTGTTTACAATGCTTTCCTTTGCTGCCTTTTTTGCTTCTTTTCTTATTCTTGGAAGGCCTTTGGAGCAATCTGCATAAAGGGGAAAGAAGACGAGGGAATTTATGGGTTTTTAGGGCTTGATTCTTCAGAATTTCGCCAGCATTTCCGCTGTACCTGTCACAGAAATAAAAAATCAGCAAGCATATATTGTTAAATGATGGTAGGAAAACTAATGCAAAAATAAAATTTTAAGAAAAAATTTTGGAAAAATTTTATATTTAGAAATTTTTTTGAACATTCACTTGCAAAGCATAAATTTTCCCTAGATCTAATGAAAGAAACTAGATCTAGCAAAAGCCCTAAAAACAGATCTGAATAATGAATATTGAAACTTGAATTTATTTCATGAGCAAATGCAAAAATTTAAAGAAGAAGGGTAGAGAAAGAAGTTTCTTGTGGATGGAACACAAGAGATGGAGGAAGACTTCAGCTTTCTTTCGAATGAGAAGAGAACGATCCTTGTAGGCCCTGCAATCACAAAATGTTAAATGACCGGTTGCTTGAAGCTTGGGCTAGATGTAGCTAAACTCGCACCCTTCTTTAACTTGTGAACCCTGCTAATACCAAAACTCAGATATAAGTGAGATCATATATATGAAGAGTATGCTAAGATAGTTCAATCGAGCTCAATATTACGTATAACTAACTACTCATATTCATCAAGATTAGAACCTACTTTGCATAAATAACTGATTTGAAACTACAAACAATTACTCTACTGTGCCAACAGTGGCCCTCTTGAGCTTAACACATAAACTGATCTCATTCAAGTAAAAATGAGTAATGGGCTAGAAACAGTATCACCTCAACCATGGAACATTCACCACAGGCAAAGAGAGATGGACGTCCAAAGTCGAAAATCTTATTAATCAAATGTAAGCAAAGCTTAATACAATTTTTTGCAGAGTACTCCAGCACAAAAGTTCCATCCCAATAGAGTTAAAGGAGCCTCTATTTATACAATGAAAGAAGACCCAAAACCCTAAAACCAAAAACGTTGACCTAACCAGCTTGGCACATAACTGAGAGCCCAGACTTGAAGATCAAGAGTTAAGAGTGAGGGGAGGCCTCCACCTAGGCAAGGTGCCCCCACTCCAACCCTAAGCTCTGAAAACAAGCCAATGAGGAAGCTACACGTGTGAAGACGCCCTCTTGAGGAGAGAGGGGCGTGAGTTTGATGATGAAGGCGTGAGCTTTGAAGAGGAATCACCTGCTAGGTATGGAGGAGCCACATGTTAGGTATGAAGGAGCCACTACCTGGAGATCATCAATACAAGACCCAGTTCAACCTCGATCAAAACATCAAGCCAATGAGCAAGCTCCAACTCACCCAAGCATGGTCATCACTGAAGGAGGCGAATTGGACAAGTGGCTGAGGACTTAATGCTCACTGAATGCTGACTAAAGCCGAGTTCTGATAACTCCAATCATCATAAATGCTTGATGCCATGTCATTCTGCATTTCATTTCGTTGAATTCAAACTAATTTGGAGAGATTTGGATTTTCTCCAAAATAATCATTTTAATTATTAATCAATAATTTCCCCAAAATTGACTTTTTTGAGAAATTATGCGTTATGTGGCTAAATGATGATCTGAAACTTGGATCTAGCTGGCTGACTGATTAAGAATGATTTTTTGGCTTAAGGCTAGAGCCTTCTAGAGCCTTCAATCACTGAAAATAGACCTTGGATGGCTGACTTATTACAAATTGAATTTTTGCATTTAAATTATGGAAAAATTTAATTAAAAACTTAGGAAAAATTAAAAATAAAAAAAAAATAAAAAAAATAAAATTCGACGCGTCCAGTAAATTTTTTTTCAAATTTTTTCCGAGGGTTCTAGTGACTTAGGACATGACCATGCTCTATTCTAATAATGTCTAGTAGGTTTATATATACTCAGTTGGGCTCTAATAACCCCCCAAGGTCCAGAATTCAAAATCGGGCATTCCAGCTTTGGAGGAAGTGGGAGAAAACCTCGTCAATTATACTTGGCTATAGGCAAAGCATAATTGTCAAGGGAAAAAAACTCCCTAGAATACCTTAGTTGAAATTCTACGTCTTAAGAGACCGAACCACTCAAAAACACCCTATTAGCACATTTTATTACAAACCCCGCAGGGCCATGGTCATAATTATTCAAAACAAAAATTGACTAGACACAAAGGCGGATCATCTGATACATTGGAAACAAACATTTATCATGTTTGTCAACTGGCGGCTCTTCAGCTAATCCAAGTATGGTACAAATAAGTTGGCAACATTTGGCTCCAACTGTGGGACGGGTACTCACTTGATCTATTGATCAAAGAGAGTGCCTGAGAATCCAGGAATCTCTGGTACCTGCATGTAAACAAAAGTGTTTTAGTCCCATGTATATGATATATAAAAAAATAAGCCATGATGAAATACCAGAAAAATATTTTTTGCTGTTTTCAAATCAAAGTACATGAAATAAACTTTTTTCTTTTTCAGCATATAAATGAAATATGATACAAATGCTAATACACAAAAGTTAAGATACAACATTCTACATGGATATGATAGATAAAATCTGGTACAAAAATAAAGTACATAAAAATACAACAAGGATGGGTTTAGAAAAGCCCTGGGATGACCCCTTGGTCATCTTGGAGGTTGTTTCGATAAAAGGGCTTCAAGTGTTGGCCATTCATGGGCAAGTTTAATGTCTCTCCATCCATGGTGTTAAGTAAAAAGGAATTTGTGCCAGCAGTGTCGCGGATGATAAACGGGCCTTTCCGAAGGCTATCAAATTTTCCATGCTTCCCAGGCTTCTCCCTTCTCTTATCCCATAAGAGAACAATGTCCCCTATTTGGAAAGATCTCAGCCTAGTTGACTTATCAAAAGTGCCCTTCATGCTTTTTTGATGTCTGAGGGACTGATCAAGGGCAGCTCTTCTAGATTCATCCAACTCTATGATCTGATTGATCCTCTGCTCCATTTCTAATTGTTCTGTGCCATATTCACTTAACATTCTGAAGATCGGAATCTGCATGCTGACCGGAAGAGTGGCTGTGAGTCCATAAACCAACTCAAATGGTGACTTTCTAGTTGAGTTCTTTTTAGTAATCCTATTCGTCCACACAACATACTTAATCTTGCTATCCCATGATCTTTTATTATCCCCCACAGTCTTCTTAAGGATAGTCATCAAATTTTTATTAGTGGACTCAGCAAGTCCATTGCCCTGTGGATAGTAATCTGATGAATGGGATAGGATAATGCCATATTTAAAACAGAGATCACTTACTTTTTCAGAACTGAAAGCTTTGGCATTATCGGTTGTTATTTTTAGGGGAGTTCCGAATCTGGTGATGATTCTTTCCTCGATGAAATCTATAACAACCTTCTTAGTGGGTATGGCCTCTACCCACTTAGTGAAATAATTGGTTGCTGTGAGAATCCAGCAAAAACCATTGCTAGAGTTATCCTTAAATTTGCCAATAAAATCAAGCCCCCACTGCTGAAAAGGGGCAAGGATCACAACCGGAGTAAGGGGAAGTGCAGCCAATTTTTGCTTCCCAGTGAACAGCTGACACTCCTGGCAACACTTGACATGCTTGTGAGCATCTGCAAAAATGGTGGGCCAATAATATCCAGCTCTCAAAATCTTGTGGGCACTTGTATTTGTTGCATAATGGCCTCCACAAAATCCTGAGTGAAACTCCGCCAAGATTTTCTTGGAATCATGTTCGTTGATGCACCTAAGTATGATACCATCCGGGTTCCTCCAACCTAGAGCCTTTTGGGTAAGGCAATACCTAGCAGTCTTGAGTCTCAAAGCCCTACGCTTATGACCTTTGAGGTGATCCGGGCAAGTGAGATGGAGAAGGAAGAAAATGATATCGGAATATCAATGATTGTCAAGCTCTTGAAGGGCAGGAGTCATGGCTGGCTGAGGGATATTATTTTCTGCAATCATTTCAATGGCTTCATTTTTCTGAGTAAGCATTCTAGCAAGGCCTTGTCCCTTGATTAATTTGGTAGGCTTTATTTCAAGGTCATACTCCTGGATTTTGGACACCCATGTACCCCTTATTCCTAAACAATCCTGTTGAGACAGGATATCTTTCACTGCAGTGTGGGGAACATATCCAATAACTTTAGAATACCCAATATAGGTCCTGAAATGCTTTAAAGATTTAACCAAGGCATAAGCCTGCTTTTCCATGATGGTATACTTTAATTCGGAGTTCTGCAAGGCTCTACTCATGAATGCTATAGGTTGCTCGAACCCTTCGAAGTTCTTTTGGAGCAACACACCAGCAATAGTGTCTTCTGAAGCAAAGGAAAAGATCATGAAATCTTTTGCGTAATTCGGGTTGACTAAGACTGGAGACCTGGTAATGGCATTCTTTATAGAACCAAAGGCTTTCCTTCCTTCACTGGTCCACACAAACTTGGCATTTTTCTTAAGTAGGGCCTGCATAGGTTTCATTAATTCGGCCAAGTTAGGAATAAATCTTCTGATGAAATTTATACGACCATTGAAGGATTGGAGGGCTTTCACATTCTTAGGTAGGGGAATCTTTCTTATGGCCTTTATTCTTTCAGGGTCAATCTTGACATCGTCCTTATTGATAATGTGTGCTAAGAGTTTTCCCTCTTCTATGCCCAAAACTGACTTAGCCGGATTCAAAGAAATACCATACTTCCTACATCGCTCAAAAATCTGCCTGAGACGACCAACATGGCTGGATCTTTCTTTCGAAAATACAGTAAGATCATCTTGATAGATCTCAATGATTTTATCAATCAACTCCTTGAAAGCATAATCCATGGCCCTTTGGAAAGTAGCTCCTGCATTTAGAAGGCCAAAGGGCATTCTCAGATATTCAAAAGTGCCCCAAGGAGTTGTGAAAGTGGTTTTATGCCTATCTTCTTCTTGAATGACTACCTGATTATAGCCAGAAAAACCATCTAGCATCGACATCATGCTTGATCCAGTGACCCGTTGGAAGCGGGTCTCCATGTTGGGGAGGGGGTAATTGTCCTTCTGACACGCTATGTTTAGATTTCTGAAATCTATACATATCCTTAAACTCCCGTTCTTTTTTCTAACTACTACCAAGTTAGAACACCATGTTGAATGTCTTGTAGGAGCTATTATTCCTGCTGCTAACATTTTTTCTAACTCATTTTTTATGATTGGTGCTAACTTAGGATTTATTTGCCTAAGTTTTTGTCTAAAAGGGTTGCCTTTTTGACATTCTGGTTTCAAGGGAATGGTGTGTTGAAAGACATCTTCCCTATATGCTTTGAGTTCGTCATAAGCAAAGGCAAATACATCCCTATACTCTTTGACCAAGTTTATAAGGCTGTTTCTTTCTTTTTCGGAAGTACCTTTTTCAATTTTTATAATTTTAGGTACTGTTTCCGTCCCAATGTTGATTTCAATGTAATCCCCCGGTTTCATTTGTTCAACTTTACTCTTTTTTCTGTCCTATCTGTCAAATATGTTTTCTAAGGCAACTAGACCACGTGGGACAAGATTATTAAACTGGTCGCCTTCTCCATAATATTCTTTATTTTCCTCCTGATCATTTACTTTAAAGTTTAGGAATTCATCAACATTATGAATAAATCTCAAAATTTGCTCATCATCTTTGAAGACCTGCCAATGTTCTACATTATCAGGAACAGAAGGTCTGAAGTTAATCTCTAAAGGACAATCCCCGTCTAACATCTCATCCGATGGCTGAAGAGTTGACGCTGAAACTGCAAGCTTATCGGAGGCACTATTATGATCTCTAGGGATTGCTTCTACATTAAGGGCATCAAAGAATTCCATTGTATCCCAGATTGTATTTCTATATTTGTAAGTCTTTGACACTCACATGCAAATTGACTCTTAACTTGTTGGACAATTAAGTCAGAATCCCTTTTAATACTAAGCAACTTGATCCCCATGTCCTTGGCAATCTCAATGCCTAGTAGAAGTGCCTCATACTCCGCCACATTGTTAGTTGCTTCAAATTCCAATTTGAAAGCAAAGTTGAAAACCTTACCCTCTGGTGAAATAATGACAACCCCTGCCCCCTTGCCTGTTCTAGAGTAAGCACCATCAAAATTCATTCTCCAAATTCACTAAGTTTTTCAATTTTTATTTCTTCTTGGAGGGGTTCCAAGAAGGTGGAGTTGATTTGATAGGTCCCATGTTCATCAGTGTGGTAATCATACTCATTCAAGGGTCTTTGAGGGTTTTCAACATGGTGTCTTTTTTCCTTTTCAGAATACAACTTAACAAGTGAAAACTTCGATGCTGGTACGGTGGCATAGGTCCAATCCATTTGGATTGATCCTCCCAAAGTGGCACCCCATTTCCTAGAAAGCAACATCCCCCACTTGTCTGGCACATCAATAACAAGGATGTCCATGGTGATTTGGATATCTGGATACTTAGCCAATCTAACTAACTGATTCTCAATCATCCCTTCAACTTTAACCGGTCTAGAGTCCATGGCACATACATTTTGATATGGTCTTGTAGTTCTTAAGTCAAGCTGCTGCATGACTTTTTTGGTCATGATGCTAGAACTAGATCCTGAGTCTAACATACAATTGTGTAGAAGAAGATCACCCATCATCAATGATACATAAAAAGGGGGATGATCTTCTTTTCTTGGGTCCCTAGTATGTAGAACTATAGGCGGATCGACAAAGACATTATTTGAAGTTCGCTCCACGGTATCAGAAAAAGTGACCTTCTTAGGGGTAAGGGGCTTTACAGGATTTGAAGGGATTTCTTTAGTTTGAGGATCTGCATTACTTGGAGGATCTAGGATTTTCAAAAGTCTCTCTCTTTGGCCAGGGATTTTGCATAATTCAAGGACTAGAACAGGAACTTTTGTATTTGCTAGCCAATTACCTAAGTCAAAACTTAAATCAACAATTTCTTTAGTTTCTACTTCTTTGGGAGGATTAGGAGTTGTTACCTTAGGAATATTCTGTGTAGAAGACCCCTCTCTTGCTTTTCTTTGATAAGTTATTCCTTTGAAGTTTTGAATATTGTTGATCTGCTCGGCTGAAGGCATCTCTCCATAGTATTGAGTTAAGTTGTCAACTTTCTTTTCATAACAATTGGCATGTGGCCAATTTCCTATGGAGATGCTAGGGATGTCATCTATGTTGTTGATATAATTAGGCTCGCTTGTCAACGTATTAGGACCACAACCTTCAGGGTGACCATGCTCCTAAACATAGCATGCATAGTGGCAACCAGATTCCTCATGGAAATCTCTGCATGCTCTGCAAAATGGCTTATACTGCTCAACCATGTTAGCAGCCTCTAGTTGATGAGGAGGCCTCTGCTCATGGTTGGGAGGCTTTCTTTGCCAAGTTGGCTTGGTAGGAAAGGTTCTAGGAGCAGGCTGAGTTTACGTTCTTTCCATTGTTATCACCCTATTCTGTATCTCCTTCAACTGTGCTAAGTGGTTTATGTTCTGCTTCCTCCATATTTTTTTGGATTTCCCTTTTCATTTCAATCATCTGCTTTTCATAAGCATCCTTCATAGCTGATAAATGATCCTTATCTTTAGGTTCATTAATTTTCAAAGGTGTTGAAGACCTTGAATAACCTTAGAGGTTGGATTCACCAGATGACTGCATGTTCAAGTCAATTTTAATTGCCATTTCTTGAGCTTGGACCAAGTTAGCAGGCTCTGTGTCTCTTATCTGGTATTGCATCTTGCCACTAAGTGCCTCAATGTAATAGATCAGAATGGTTGGTGCAGTTGGGGCATAAGCAATAAGGATGGCTTTTGATAATACAGTGAACCTAGTATTGAACTCATCCATCGTTTCAGTATCCTTCTTTTTTATGTTGGTCAGAGACACAAGTTGATGCTGAGGTTCTTTCTTTTCACTGAACTTATTGGTGAAAGAGGTTTTGAAAGCAGCTAGAGTATCAAAAGTATTATCTGGTAAATTGTTATACCAGTCGCTGACTTTTCCATCCAAAGATAAAGCAAATAACTTCATGTATACATCATCATTTTGGCTAACAGGATCACTGACATAGGCATTGATACATCTAGAAAAGTTCTTGAGGTGCATGGCGGAAGTAGTGGCATCAGTGCCGGTATACATCGGGAGCTTCTTGACAGCTTTGTTTGGAAGACGATGGGGTTGACCTGCTATCTGAGAAAAGTCGAGTTGAGTAAAATACTCACCCATTATGTCGGAAATACTAGTGTTAATGTTTTCTTGAGATATAGTTTCTAGAAATAAACTATGGATGTCTGACAAAGACTGTGATCCAAGATCTTCAAGGATCCTACGAGAAGCAAGGTTATTTAGCCTTCTCCTATAACCCTTTTCAGGCTCAGGGATAAAACTAAGTAAACCTTCAGAGTTTCTTCTGGTTGATTACCTTGGTAAAATTAAAGACAGTGGAGTCGCCAGATGGATTTCAAGTCTAAGTTCAGCGAGGTGATTAAACTAAAAATCTATTAAAAAGGTAAAAACTAGAAAAAACTAAGGTCGTCCAAGAACAAAAAATTTGTCCCCGGCAACGGTGCCAAAAGATGTTGTCCGCCGATTGCACACTAGCAGCAGAAACCTTCCGAAAGTTGTCTCCTCACTTAGGAAAGTGGGAGAGGTGTGACCTTGGGGGCAAGCACAGAGCTAGGCATTATCACCTACTCCTAGCTCCTCCGTTTAGGCTAACTCCTAACGAAGCCAAGGGGGGTAGTCCCTAAGAAAGAGTTTTCTATGGCTCAATGTGGTTAAAGTGTTTTAATTGGTTACGCATGCGGATGGGTGTTGTTTAGGAGTGATTGTGATTAAATGTGTTTGTTTATTATGAACTTGACGCATAAGATAAAGCAATCCACGTTGCTATCAAGAGAATTAAAAGATGAACAATAATTCAAGACTTTATAAAGATGCATTCACAGATAGAAATTAAAATGTTCCAAAGACAAATGATCAAGATATAATAATTATACAAAGATTAAAAGACGAGTGCCTTTATGGAGTAAGAGCTCTGCAATGCTTTAAGAAATAAATCTAAGTCTTGAAATAAAGCTAGTAGATGTAATGTTGTGCAAGTGCTCTTGGTATATTTGAAGTATTTTAGGTGGTCTTGCTTATGGTGTCAGCGAAGGGTTTTCAATAGCCGAGGAAATGTTCCAACTTAATTCGTTGGAGACATGACGGCCTGCCCAGTATCCCAGGCTGGTATCGCAAAAATTGACCAGCTAGCTGAGAAGCTTAGACAGCGGGGAGTTTCGATGCCTCTACTAAGAAGAACTTATGAAATTTCTGTAATGTCCCAAATTTTTCATTGGGTCACAATGGCCAAATCACATTTTCCATATTCATGAAAGTTGTCAAATGGATGCTAAAAGTCAAATAATTGCCAAGGAGGAAAATCACTAGTTTCCTAGGTTGGGGGTGGAAGCTTTGAGATTTGGAATAAGGGGGATAATAAATGATGTTTATACATTAGAAGGGGATAAATATTTAATAATTGATCTTATTAAATAAATACAAGAGAAAATTGAAGTGGCAATGGAGCGTGAAGACACATGGAGACTGTGGGGCCCACACTAGCTAGAATTCCTATGTTAAATTGTATCTTTCTCTTGCAAATTCGAATACATGGGAAGCCTAATGTTTTTGGATGGATTATAAGGCTAATATACTTGTCGATATACTTCATAGGTCGAATTTGGGATGAATTGTAACTTACATGGGAGAGGAAGAGCCAAATGGGAGTTTCATGGACACTTGGCTAGATTCCCCTTACATTTATGACATCTATGACACCAACGATGGAGATTCTATGACAGTTATGACACAAGTCAGATCTGAAGGCTGACATACTGACATACTCACATGTTAGGATTGAATAGAGCATCTTAGAGGTCGAATTTGGGAGTTGGAGAAGGCCAAGAAGCTCCTACTCAAATTTGGGAGAAGAGGGAAGGCGAAGAGAGAGGCCACATGGCATAGCATAAGCAGCCACACCAATTCGACTTGGCTTTGGTTTATGGATGGATTTGGAACCTTAGAAGTCTAATAATGTTTATAAAATACAGGGATCAGCCATGAGAAGAAGCTTTTGCTCATTTGTGAAATTGTCATTTGTGAATTGTAAGAGCTAGTGGATGACTAGTTTTCTTGCTTAAGCCAATTTCGAGGGTGAAAGATTCCCATCCTATTTGGTGTTTGGAAATGCCACTCAGGTCTTTCATGGAGCTTTAATGGAGTCTTATTTGCAGGTGTAAGCTACAGGAAAGCATGTGGATTCTTCTATTACAACACTATCTCTCAACTATTTCCAGTTTTCACACCATATTCATGCCAATGGAGGGATTGCGCTTTGGGTGAGCTATTGATCTCTTTGGGGAAGATTCTAATACCAATTATATTGTGTTATGATGTATATTCTCTGTATTTCACGTTCAGAAGACTCTCAGGTCGAAATGTCGAAAAGAATTCATGTAAGAATGTCGAACAATGAAGAAATAGTGTCATTTCCCCACTATCTTGTTGTGAACCATAGTAATGCTGATGATTTCGAATTGGGAGAGCCTTTCATTGTCCATTTCTGATTGTAATCACTTCAATATTCTCTTTTCTTCATTCTCAGAAAGTTTCAAGTCGAAATTCCCAAGAGTTGTATGTCAAAATGACTTTTAATGAGCAAACAATGACCATTTCCACTCCATTTTGATATATGCCATGGTAATGCTTATTATTTCGAATGGAGGAATGTATCTCTGATAAATGTATGATGGATGGACTGTAATTAATGTGTATTTCAAGTCTCATGTTCAGTACTTCAGAATTGGAAGCCATTTTACTCATTTTTATTGCTTTTGGAGAAGATTTGGTGCATTTTCTCCAAGGGTTGAAATTGTGACTTGGGAGATGTTTTGGAAAGAGTCATAACAACCTGTATAAACTGAACCATGATGCATATGAGACTTTGAAAAGGTCCCTTACACATACCCAGCCTCTTTTCAGAAATTCAAGTGACTTTGGGATCATTTGTGAAACCATTTCCGACAATTACCCAGGGGGAATTGGAGTCTCAATTTGCTAGTAAAGACTCCTACTTTGAACAGAACATTAAACAAGTTTGCAGAAGTAATTGGGAGGTCAAAAAACATACATGAGCATCATATTTAAGTTATATTATCAGTCATGTACCTTTAGAAAAAATTTGGAAGCATTTGGGTCAATTTGGAGGTTTAGACATCAAAACTAGTTAAGGTCAAAATTGGGGAAAAAAGTGAAATAATTGGTCATTTAGTAAAATTCCAAAAAGGGGACATTACAAGTTCCTACAACGCCGGTGCGTTGGTTATGGGGTTTAAATTTTATTATGTTTCTCTTGCAAGATTAAAAATCCAATGCCGTTTCTGGGTACTCCGATTTTGAAGTCAGTTAGAGCATACTCCAGCAAGGAGACAACGATGTTAATTAATTATGGGGGAGTGAGTTGCAAATTTTATTAAGTTGATTAATTAAGACTCTCCGACATGGAGTGCTCTTGACTTTGTCTTATGACAAAGGTTCAAGAGACTTAGCTAATCTAAATGCCTAATGCAAGGATATGCAAGTCTAACTATGCTTTCTGATAGAGAGTGCTCTTGACTTGGGTTATGACAAGTTCAAGAGACTTAATTAATTAATTGATTAAACTTAAAAGAAAAATAAAGATCTAAACTACCCAAGAGTCTCTTTCAGGTTTTTTAGGCCCTAATTGGGAAAGCATGGGGGTAAGTAACAAATCAAAAGAAAACAAAAAGCAACTCTCCGATAGAGAGCACTCTTGATCCACCTTATGGTGAGATTCAAGAGATTTTGGTAATTTTTAGGGTTTTTGCAATATTATATCAAAAAAGTGAATATAATTAAAACTAGCTAAGTGAATAAATAAGGAAACTTTTTACTCTTTTCTATTTTATATAAGATGAACCTTTTCGAAATAAGCTATCTAACTTTAATGAAAAACAAAACTCTAACCATTGAAACTATTCTATCCTACTTTTAACAAATTGTGTAACAAAGCATGAAAATAAGGAGATGATACAAGCTTCCCCCAAATGGGGGAAGAGGGGTGTGGGAGCCGTAATCCCACTTGCTCTTTATTAATTTGTTTATAATGCTTTCCTTTGCTGCCCTTTTTGCTTCTTTTCTTATTCTTGGAAGGCCTCGGAGCAATCTGCAGAAAGAGGAAAGAAGAAGAGGGAATTTATGGGTTTTTAGGGCTTGATTCTTCAGAATTTCGCTAGCATTTCCGCTGTACCTGTCACAGAAGTAAAAAATCAGCAAGCATATATTGTTAAAAGATGGTAGGAAAGACAATGCAAAAATAAAATTTTTAGAAAAAATTTTGGAAAATTTTTTATACTTAGAAATTTTTTTGACCATTCACATGCAAAGCATAAATTTTCCCTAGATCTAATGAAAGAAACTAGATCTAGCAAAAGCCTTAAAAACATATCTGAATAATGAATATTGAAACTTGGATCTATTTCATGACCAAATGCAAAATTTAAAGAAGGGTAGAGAAAGAAGTTTCTTGTGGATGGAACCAGGGTCACAGGACTCGCGAGTCAAACCGGAAAAATCGCGAGTTTGACTCGGCTCGGTGGCAAAACGATCCGAGTTGGGTCGGGGCGGGTTTAACTCGGGCCAAGGATTCCCGTTTTCATTATTGTTTTCGATCTTTCCGGTTGGACTGCTGTCGGTTGCATGGTGGTCATTCTCGAGGGTTCCAATCATCCTCTCCTCTATTACGGCGACGGCAGACACCTCTGCGTCTGCGGTTCTCTCCCCTATCCGCGCGACTTTGGATTGATTGTTGTCCGGTCACTGGTGGATGGTAATTCTTTTCTAAGGGCTTCGAAGTTCGAACTGCATCTTCCTATCAATCCCGACGACAATAGAGACATCTGTGTCTCAACTCCACTATCTGCGGGATGAGACAATACTGATTAACGGCTGTGGGCGGATAGATAGTGGTGACCATCGGTTGATTTCGAAAATTATTAATGCATGCTAATGGTTTTGTTTTATGTTATAAAGTTATAATAATTTAGCATGCATTAATAATTATAAAGTTATATCCAAATCGACCCTAGAAGTAATGCTATGGTTTTGTTTTATGTTATAAAGTTATAAATTATATTATATTATTTATTGAATGTTATTTATTAAGTATTAATTTATATTTTATATGTAAAATATATTAAATATAAACTTTTTTTTATAATACATATATGTTAATATTAATAAAATATAATTTTTAATATTTATTTTAATAATATAAATATTAACTAATTAAGAGTCTAGGTGGAATCTAGGTGGAATCTCATGATAAATTTCTAAGTGGAATAGAACTGATATATTTTGGGTATCTATTGATATCTTCTTGATTTATATGGACATGACTATTCTTAATATTTATGAAAAATGTTTTTTTAATAAATAAAAATGTATATATTTAATTTTTTGTATTTGCCGATTTTTTTCCGATTTTTTCCCGATCCGATTCAAACTCTTTGCTCTTTTGCCTCGCCGATTTATTGCCGATTCCGATTCTGGTAAGTATGGATGGAACACAAGAGATGGAGGAAGACTCCGACTTTCTTTTGAATGAGAAGAGAACGATCCTTGTAGGCCTTGCAATCACAAAATGTTAAATGACCGGTTGCTTGAAGCTTGGGCTAGATGTAGTTGAACTCGCACCCTTCTTCAACCTGTGAACCTTGCTAATACCAAAACTTAAATACAAGTGAGATCATATATATGAAGAGTATGCTAAGATAGTTCAATCGAGATCAATATTACGTATAACGAACTACTCATATTCATCAAGATTAGAACCTATTTTGCATAAATAACTGATTTGAAACTACAAACAATTACTCTACCGTGCCAACAGTGGCCCTCTTGAGCTTAACACATAAACTGATCTCATTCAAGTAAAAAGGAGTAATGGGTTAGAAACAGTATCTCACCTCAACCATGGAACATTCACCACATGCAAAGAGAGATGGACGTCCAAAGTCGAAAATCTTATTAATCAAATGTAAGCAAAGCTTAATACAATTTTTTGCAGAGTACTCCAGCACAAAAGTTCCATCCCAATAGAGTTAAAGGAGCCTCTATTTATACAATGAAAGAAGACCCAAAACCCTAAAACCAAAAACGTTGACCTAACCAGCTTGGCACATAACTGAGAGCCCAGACTTGAAGATCAAGAGTTAAGAGTGAGGGGAGGCCTCCACCTAGGCAAGGCGCCCCCACTCCAACCCTAAGCTCTGAAAACAAGCCAATGAGGAAGCCACACGTGTGAAGATGCCCTCTTGAGGAGAGAGGGGCGTGAGTTTGATGATGAAGGCGTGAGCTTTGAAGAGGAATCACCTGCTAGGTATGGAGGAGCCACATGCTAGGTATGGAGGAGCCACGACCTGGAGATCATCAATATAAGACCCAGTTTAACCTCGATCAAAACATCAAGCCAATGAGCAAGCTCCAACTCACCCAAGCGTGGTCATCACTGAAGGAGGTGAATTGGTCAAGTGGCTGAGGACTTAATGCTCACTGAATGCTGACTGAAGCCAAGTTCTGTTAACTCCAATCATCATAAATGCCTAATGCCATGTCATTATGCATTTCATTTCGCTGAATTCAGACTAATTTGGAGAGATTTGGATTTTCTCCAAAATAATCATTTTAATTATTTAATCAATAATTTCCCCAAAAGTGACTTTTTTGAGAAATTATGCGTTATGTGGCCGAATGATGATCTAAAACTTGGATCTGGCTGGCTGGCTGATCAAGAATGATTTTTGGCTTAAGGTTAGAGCCTTCAATCACTGAAAACGGACCTCGGATGGCTGACTTATTACTAATTGAATTTTTCCATTTAAATTATGGAAAAATTTAAATAGAAAAATTAAAAACTTAGGGAAAATTAAAAACTTAGGGAAAATTAAAAATTTAAAAAAAATAAAAAAATAAAAATTTGATGCTTCCAGTAAATTTTTTCTGAGGGTCCTAGTGACTTAGGACATGACCATGCTCTATTCTAATAATGTCTAGTAGGTTTATATATACTCAGTTGGGCTCTAATAACCCCCCAAGGCCCAGAATTCAAAATTGGGCATTCTAGTTTTGGAGGAAACGGGAGAAAACCTCGTCAATTATACTCGGCTATAGGCAAAGCATAATTGTCAAGGGAAAAAAACTCCCTGGAATACCTTAGTTGAAATTCTACGTCTTAGGCGACCGAACCACTCAAAAACACCCTACTAGCACGTTTTATTACAAACCCCGTAGGGCCATGGTCGTAATTATTCAAAACAAACACTGACTAGCCAAAACTAGCTAGACACAAAGGCGGATTATCTGATACACTGGAAACAAACATTTATCATGTTTGCCAACTGGCGGGTCCTCAGCTAATCCAACTATGGTACAAATAAGTTGGCAACAGGGATTAGAATTATGGGAGAGGAAGAAGGCGACTTTCCTAGGTCAAGGAAAATACATCATAGATATATTGAAGAGATTCAGAATGTTGGATTGCAAATCCATAGCTACTCTGATGAAGGCAAACTTGAAGAAGCTGAGGGATTCTTCTTCTGATTCAAATTCGATTGATCCCACCATGTATCGCCAACTGATTGGGTCCTTGATGTATCTTACGAACACCAGACCAGATATTTGTTTTGCTGTGAATACTCTCAGTCAGTTCATGTGTGAACCGAGATAGATTCATTGGATGGCTGCAAAATATGTGCTCAGATATTTACGTGGCACTGTGGGATATGTTCTACGATATGAGTCAGCATATGACTTGAAATTGGAAGGGTTTACAGACTCAGATTGTGGCGGATGCACTACTGATAGGAAGAGTACTTCAGGATGTTGTTTCAGTTTGGGTTCAACAGTAATTTCTTGGTACAGTAGGAAACACAACTCAGTAGCTCTCAATACTGCAGAGGCCGAGTATATGGCTACTATATCAACAGCTTGAGAAGCAGTTTGGCTTCGTAAACTTCTTGTAGGATTGTTTGGCCAGATTCTAGAGCCAACCGTGATTCACTGTGATAACTAGAGTTGTGTGCATATGTCAGTGAACTCAGTTTTTCACGACAAGTCAAAGCACATAGAAATACAGTATCACTTCATACGTGATATGGTGCAGAATGTTAGATTTTCTTAAGATCTGATTAGATTATCTAGGATCTTTATCTGAAAGAATAACGAGTACAACAAATGCATAAGATATAAAAGATACACAAGACACAAAGATTTTCATCGGGGAAACCATAAAGGAGAAAACCCCGCAAACTTCTTCATAATAGTAAGATGATCAAAATCAGTGATAAGAAATGTTCAGTAGCTATCTTTCTCTCCTCTAACTGTCTCTCTCTCTCATGCACCTTAGAGAGTGTGTGATGTATAAATGAGGGAGAGTGCCTCCCTATTTATACCCTTTCAAGTCGCTGACCAAATATAAGACCCGAGCCTACATGTCATCTCACATGGGGCCCACTTCTCCTAGAGATACCATAATTACATATTACATGATGTTACATTGGGGACTATTGCCTTGACTTACAACGGAGGTTGTACCTCAAGGTCTAGACACAATTTAGACATCCTGTAAAGGGGTAACACACATCCCCAATGGGGGTACAACAACATACAATGATAATATACATCAGAATATCTTCCGAAGTTACAAATACATCAACACTCCCTCTTAACTAGGAAGGTATTTTCTCTCTACACAGTCATCACAACATCTGGTCAGATCTTCATCGCATTGTCATCATCAAGGAGTCATAGAGTCTTCGTCATAGCTGCTGCCATCATCTTGTTATAATTTGATCATCCTCCCATACTATCTATCATCAGACGTGTCTATAGTACCAACCCTTTTCCATGCTGGATGTAGGTCTAGCCTCCATGTCGGTCTTCATCATCTCTGCGAGCAAGCCATCAAGTAGGTACATCCCAAGACTTATTATATGCCTCTTGCAAAACCTGCAGGATCTCCCAGGACTGATTATATGCCACTGCAAAACCTGACGGAGCATGCCAAGACTGATTACATGCCTTGCAACACCTTTGTACCCTACTGTTATATCATTTCATCGTCACATAGAGCACAACCTAGATACACATAACACAACACTTACATCCACCGGCATGGGAGGAAAAAGCTACCACCATCCGAGAAAGGCTCAGCATTTACATTAACGACCTTGGGAGGACCAACCTACCACCATGTCGAAAAAGCTTCAACATTTACATCAACGACCATTGGAGGACCAACCTACGACCATGTCGGAAAGGCTCCAACAATTACATCAACGACCGTGGGAGGACCAACCTGCCACCATGTCGGAAAGGATCCAACACTTACATCAACGACCATGGGAGGACCAACCTGCCACCATGTCGGAAAGGCTCCAACACTTACATCAACGACCATGGGAGGACCAACCTACCACCAAGTCGGAAAGGCTTATGTGTATCTGCGTCTTCTAGACTCATCACTTCCCCTTGGAAGGAACCTCGATTTGAAGTACACCAAGCTTCTCTCTGAATTATTCAAACTTCACTCTGGCCATTTCTAGCATAGAATCACATCAGGACTGATTACGTCCAAGGATAACCTGCGAGCTTCGCCATGAGTGATTACATCTGAGGACAACCTACAGGATTGATTACGTTTGAGCAACCTACGAGCTTCGCCAAGATTTTATGCTCAGACAACCTGTCTAACAGGCTATGCTAGAACTCATCACTCCCTCTTTCGAGAGATCTCAATTTGGATCACATACTGGAGCTTCACTACTCCTCTCTGCATCATACAAAAATGCAAGTTAGATCAATTAAATCAAATAGCAACTTTCAAAAGAAACATACTACCTCACAAATAGCCGAGCAAGTGGCAACATATTTTGCCTCGACTGTACTCAGCGCCATGCAACACTACATCCTGCCAAACCAGAAGGCCATACTGGATCTCAAATTGAAGAAGTAATCCAAGGTGCTCTTCTTCTCAGTGGTGCTACCAATCCAAATCAACATAACCATGCAGGTTAGTCTTCTGATTCGTATCATACTTGAGCCCATACTCAACTATACCCTTTAGGTACCTCACTGCATGCTTTGCAACCAGGTAAGCATGTCTCGGATCTATCAGGAACTGACTCAGGTTGTTCACAGCAAAGCATATGTTTGATCTTGTATTTGTCAGGCACATCAATGAACAAATCATTTGACGACACATCGTGGCATCAACCATCTCTAATGAAGCATCACACAAAAGCTTCAAGTTTGATAATATAGGTGTCGCCATGGCCTTGCAGTCCATCATCCTGAACCTCTTTAGGATCTCCACTGCATACTTCCCTTGTCCAAGGAAGATTCCATCCGCACTTTGCCACACCTCCATGCCTATAAAGTAGTGCATCATACCTAGGTATTTCATCTCGAACTCTATAGCAAGTCTCCTTCTCGCATCTTTAATGAGTTTCTCTTCACCTGTCAGTAACAGGTCATCGACATATAGCAGGAGCGTCACTGGTCTTTCTTCTTCAACCTTGAAGCAAAGGTTGGGATTTTCTTTACTCTCAGTAAAGCCTAGGGCTATTAGTAAGTTGTCCATGCTGCTGTACCATGTCGAACTTAAAGATCTTCTGTAGTCACTCCCTCTGAAGTGGAGCATCATTCTCCCTCTGCCTTTCGTACTCTATGCATCATGACATTCTGTACTGGAGTGACAAGTAGATTCCTCTGCTACTGATCTTCTATGTATCCATCCAGTGTCACTGGATACCAAGATCCTCTATCTTGATCTTTGTTGAAAAGTTCTTCTCGCACCCATCTGTGAGCTTGTCATCCTCTATAGGCTTTCATCTTCAACCTTATAGCAAGGTTTAAGATATTCATCACTCTAGGTGATTTTCAAGTTCCTCATGTAACTGTATGTGCTATACAAGGCCTCCTTTAATTTGCACACATGAGTCTGTATGTCATGTGTCTCAACTCCTAGTGGCTACTCTGCGTACACATGCTCCTCAACTACACCATTCAAGAATGTTGTCTTGATGTCAGTAGGTGTATCTCCCATCGCATACCTGCATGTATGGATCTAATGAAGTGTACCTCATAATTGGTGCAAATGTCTCCTCGTAGTCTATGCCTTCTTTCTGTGAGAAGCCTTGTGCTATGAATCTTGCCTTGTATCTCACGATGTTGCCATCTACTGTATGCTAGATATTGTAGATCCATATGGAAGACACTATGGACTTCCCTTCAGATCTCGGCACCGCATCCTAGACATCATTCCTCTTTATCAACTGGTACTCTTTGATCATAGTCTCCTTCCCTTTCTTCTTGGCTACTTCTTCATAGCTGGAAGGCTCTGTATCAATGATGTCGCTCAACAGTGTCACATAACTAGAGTGTGTCTGAGACCTCTTTCTTTCTTTGGAAGTTTCGTCATACTATTCTTCATCGTGGATGATTTCTCGTGCCCAAGGTGGTCTTCATCTCTCGAGGTGGATCTACCGTTCGCTTTATTTTCTTCTGAAGCTCTTTCTTTCGCCATAGTGTCTTTGACCCGGGAAGCCTTGGGCTCCTCTTTTGAACTGTCATTACTTGTTCTTCGGAATGATCTACAAGTCAAGTTTAGTTGCATGATTAGAAACATATCATAATTTCCAAAACCTATTAATAGTGACAAATATATGTCACATAGCCATGCAACTATTTTAGCCAATGCTACAACATTCATTCATATCCCATACACATACAGTGACTTCTAGATTCCTTCTACCGCAATGTTATTAAGAGTGTGTACTACTCCTAATATGCCAACAAAGACATAAAATCAGTTGGCAAAGGCATAAAACCAGCTTACTTCCAAAACCGAACTCTTACACTCCGCTTTATCTTACAATTTCCATCTTTTCTTGAGAGTTGCACCCTCCCTATGAGGAAATGCGCCCCACTTGATTTACCAAAATCGTCTTGCCTTTATTCGCTGAGAAAACCACTCTAAAATGTTTTAGAAACTTTATGAATGTTTCCACTTTACTTTGCCAACTCAAAAAATTTCAAAATTCACATTCGGCATGTTTCCTTAAATTTTATGAGTTGCCTAATTTTTCATTTTATCCATTAATTTTGGAGATATTAATTACTTGAAAACATAAGAAAGTGGGTTTAGGGGTTTAGTGGGTGCTTTGGGTTAGAAAATGAGCACCCATATGCCTAATTCTTTCTCCTAACCACACTTTTATGCCTTAGTGAATATTTTTAATTAAAATAGGCATGCTTTTTACGGGAAAATTAAAAATTTCCAAAATAATAAAAACACCTAGGGGGGACCTAGTACATGTTCATATGACTATAAATAATGATTAGCATTGTAATATACATTGACACAGGTTTTAATAACCTCCGAAGGCCTAACCAACAAGCCGTTTACTCTAGCTTTGGAGGAGTGGGTGAAAAACTCGAAAATTATAAGTCATTAGAAAACGACATATAATTCTCAAGGAAAAAACACCCTAGAGTAAAGTATTGATGACTAAGTCCTAGGAAAGCCAAACCTTTTACATAATTTCATCATGCTAAGTCATTTATAAATTATTACAATTCCCCTCAGGGTATGAAGATGTAAAAAAAATTAGAAAGAAGGGCCACTGATTGGCCTGATGGACTTCTGAACTTTAATAATGAACAATTGGATTGTTCAAGCCTTTGGCGGCTAACTGGAAATCCACCTAAGTGCAACGTAGAGGATAACATGTGCTATGCTTAAATTACTTAGGAGGCACATTGGAGATCTTATTTGGGGATCAATTGTAAAAGCTTGTCCTTCTTTCTTCGGTAAGAAGGGGAAGCCCTATGATGTCAATTGCTTCTTGATGTACAATGTATTTTTTCTTGTAATATAAGCCTCATTTTGCTTGCAAAATAAAAATTCAAGCATTTATCTTTCACTCTATCTTGCAAAAGTAATCACTGAGCAGTGACTAATCCCAGTCTTCAGTGGTAATGATTCATGGGCGATGCCAAAGATGGCCCAAATAAAATAAATGGTTTCGTATCAACCTATTTTTCTTGCTGTGAAGCTGATTGAATTTGTCTAATATACTGGCTCAGTTTTCTTACAAAAACAAATTCAAGTATTCATCTTTCACTCTATTATAATAGTAATTAGTGAATACTGATCAATGACCAATTCAGATATGACTCATGGGTGATGCCAAAAATGGCCCAAGCAAAATAGATGGTTTTCTATTGACTTAGTATTCTTGTTGCGAAGCTCATTGAATTTGTCTAATATACTGGAGATCTTTTCTTGTTTTGAAATAGATAGTGCTGTAAAGCTTTCATATTATATTTATTTTCCTTTTGTTTTCCACTAGATTTTGACCTAAACTTCGTTGATGCTTTTTGTGTTAGTGCAGGAACTGCTCTTCAATTATTATTAAAAGTTTACAGCATTTTGCTCATGAACATGTTATTCATATCTGAATGGATTCCTTAGTTAAAATGTTTTACTAGGCTTTTTTTTCGAGGAATTTTGAAATTTTCTGATGTGGTTTCTCTACAGGTAAATTTATTGTAGGTTATATCCCTGTTTGTGGTGAGAAGGAGTATTATCTTGCTTGTGCTTGTGGAGAGTTGTATGCTCCACCTGGTGCATACATTAGGTTATTCGGTTTGAAGGTTCAAGCGTCATTTCTTGGTGGTAAGTTTGTACCAATCAATCCAAAAAGCAGGTTTAACCACTTATTTATCTTTGGCGAAAAAACAAAAGTTTTGTAGGATCATTTGTTTTTTCACTTACCCCATATGTTTGCTTAATATCAGCTAGAAAGGAATCTTCAGATTTCTGCCTATTTTCTTTATTAAAGTGATCTATTTGTTAAGTAATTTTAGTGCTCAAATCTCTCGAGGATGTTAATTAACTCATATGTGCTAATACTCAACTATATTTTCTTGGGAAACTTGTTGCTTTCAAAATTACATCATATCCACATATAATGCATTGAATGCTGGCTCTTTAGTTCATTATCAGCATAATGGTTTCATTATAAAATGTTTAAAAATGACAGTGTTTGTTATAACACCACCATAACAACAATAATGATACAATTATGCTAATGAAAGGTCAAAGGGCACATACCCTTTCACCTAAGTCACATGAGACGTTGACACAGAACACGGAGGACATGGATACGAGTATCCGACATGGGATATGGCTCCCCAAGAAATAGGACATGGGGAACATGTTATATATATATATATATATATATTAACATATAGATCCAATTTAAAAAAAAAGTAGAACATTTACAGAATATTGATACATCATACAATGATACAAGTTACAAACTTACAACTAGTTACTACATCAATCATTCAATGATGAATCATGATCAAGCACACAAGAATAATAGAAGTTTAGAACCATAAATTGCAGATTTCTCATTAAGTTCAAAATCAAAATTTAGTACCTAGATATTGAGAGAATGCCACTGGGAAATACTAAATAGAGTAGATACAAAATAGGGAAGAATCTCATAGCTGGTCAGTGGTACTGGCCATTGTCCATAGTCATCCTCCATCCTCGTCCTCCTCGTCTATACCTAGTCCATCCTACTCTTCCATACATTCTCCTCCTCCTCCTTTGCTTTTTTGAAGAGGACATGTGTCTTAAAACCCAGGACACGTTAGTGCACGTGTCTGACACGTGGCCAAAATGTGTCTTGTGTTTTAGGACACGTTAAAACTTGTGTCCAACACCTGTCAGGCCATGTCATGTGCCCGACACATTGGACACGGACACAGAGGCCTATATGGGCATGTCATGTCTTGTGACCAGTCAATGTGTATATGTATATTGTCATGACTCATGAGGCTTATCGTAATCATCAACTTATCATTCTTATCAATTACGTGTTATTCAATTTTATTATAATTGCATAAGTCTTCTTGCAATCTCAGTGATAAAAAATTTTGTTCACTACATTTGGTAACAGAGCCAAACTTGGCCAAATTTGTGGGTTAAAAATTCCATTTGAAGCAAATCTGCCATACAACTTTGGTACAACCACATCCTCTACAATACCCTACAAATCTGTCCTGCATTTTTTGTCCACCATACACTGGTTATTGACAAATGCCAACTGCAATTTAACTGGCCGTCTGTTTTTTTCCCAGCAGTACTGTCACAGCTGTCGTACATTCCATCATTGGTCTTTTCTGTGAGCATGGTTGTCATTGATGACAAACCATTAATGACAAAGGTAAGACAAAGATTGATGACATGGCAAGGAATGACAAATGTTGATGGCAAGACGGACATGGTAACTTGGGCATTGAAGCCATTAATTACAAAGGAGTCATAAATATCGATGACATGGCATGACATGGGCAATTGGAACACCAAGTGGACCAAACGACCCATTCTGTGGTCATTTGTGGTTTGTATGGTTATTGGTGGCTTGATGGGGTCTTGGAACCCTTGGAGATGGTCCTAATGCATGAGAAGGTTTGGCACCCACACACGTTGTGGCATGATGGCACTTGTGTTGCCAACATTTTTGTACCATAGTTGGGTTACCCGAGGAGCCGTCGGTTGACAAACATGTCCAATGTTTGATTCCAGTGTATCAGTTGATCCGTCTTTATGTCTAACCAATTTTGGCTAGTCAGTTTTTTATTTGAATAATTTTGATCATGGCCCCGCAGGGTTTGTAATAAAATGTGCTAGTAGGGTGTTTTGAGTGGTTTGGTCTCCTAAGACGGAGAATCTCAACTAAGGTATTCTAGGGAGTTTTTTGCCCTTGACAATTATGCTTTGCCTATGGCTGAGTATAATTGACGAGGTTTTTTCCTGCTTCTTCCAAAGCTGGAATGCCCGATTTTGAATTCTAGGCCTTGGGGGGTTATTAGAGTCCAACTAAGTGTATATAAATCTACTAGGCATTATTAGAGTAGAAGCATGGTCATGTCCTAAGTCAATAGGATCATCAAAAAAATTTCCGAAATTTTTTTACCGAACGTGTCAAAAAATTATATTTTTAATTTTTTAATTTTTCCCGAAATTTTTTTACCGAACGTGTCAAAAAATTATATTTTTAATTTTTTAATTTTTCCCTAAGTTTTTAATTAAATTTTTCCATAATTTAAATGGAAAAATTCAATTTGTAATAAGTTTGTCATCCGGGACCCGAATTCAGTGATTGAAGGCTCTAACCTTAAGCCAAAAATCATTCTTGATTGGCCAGCCAGTCACATCCAACTTTCAGATCATCAATCGGAGACATAACGCATATTTTCTCAAAAAAGTCATTTTTGGGGAAAAAATTGAATATTTATTAAAATAGATTATTTTGGAGAAAATCCAAAACTCTCCAAATTAATCCAAATTCAGTGAAATGAAATGCAGAGTGACATGTCAATGGGCATTTATGATGATTGGAGTTATNTTCAGTCAGCATTCAGTGAGTATTAAAGATATATTCAGTTAACGGTCTTGTCATCTCCAGCTAAACTCCCAAATTGGATGAGATGGAGAGCACTCATTGGTTTGATGATTTGATCGAGGCAGGAACTGGTGATTACATTATGATCTATTGACAGTGTCCGCTCCTTACCTAGATCTGGCTCCTCCATACCTAGATGGCATCTTCACCTACCAGCTCACGCCCCTCTCTTCATGCTCATGCCCCTCCTCCTCATGAGGGCGTCATTCACATGTGTGGCTCCTTCTGTGGTTTGGTTTCAGTGCCTAGGGTTGGAGTGGGGGCGCCTTGCCTAGGTGGAGGCCTCCCCTCACTCTCAAGTTTCCAGCTTAGGTTTTGTGCTCTCAGTGGTGTGCCGAGTCGGTTAGGTCTGGTTTTCTGGTTTTAGGGTTTTGGGTCTTATTTCATTGTATAAATAGAGGCTTCTTTAGCTCTATTGGGATGGATTTTTGTGTAGAGAAACTCTGTCCAAACTCTGTAAATGCTTGTTGCTTTATGCAACCGTGGAATAAATTTAAGGCTTTGGAGGCTCATATGGTTTGTTAAATGTGGATGAATGCTCTTAACGGATGAGGTGATTGTGTTCTAATTCTCCTCTTTTATGCTTATGTTGGTTAATGATTCATGCTTTAGAAGGCTTCTGTAAGCACGTAAGATCAATTATTTGAAGTTTACAATTTAATTGTTTATGGCTGTACTCTTAGAAATTGAAAGTAGCATTGGTTATTCAGTTATATGTCATGCTCTTTTACATTTCAATTTGTGAAACATACATGATCTAACCCATCTTTTGGCAAGTATTTGAGTTGAATTTTTGCAGATCACTCCATCCAATCAAGTAGGAGTTCGAGCTCAGGTGTATCCTCTCCTCTTGAAGTCAAGACAACTTCCGGCAATTTCAAGCTTTAAGGAATCCAAGCATCATCAAGAAGAGCCACAGGTTTGAATGTTTTTCTTCATTTTTATTCATCTTTCAAGTTAAAAAATTTATACATTTTTGGGTTAGGGCAAGGTTTGCGCTAAAGTGAACATTCATTCACCAAACCGTATGCCCCTGTTGGCTATTCCATCTTCAATTTGCAGCCCTCTTTCACTTTTTATTGCAGCCCTTTCTTCTCCTCTTTTGCTGCCCACTTTTGCCCTCTTTCTTCAGTTTTTGCAGCCTTCTTTTTGCCTTAATTTGCAGCCTCATTTACCCTTATTTGCAGGCACTTTTTGGGCCCTAGTTTCATCCTTCTTCCTCACTTTTCGCAGCCCCTCTTTCACCTTTGTTTTCTGCCTTCTTTGACCTTACTTTGTTCTCTTTTCACCCCTTTTGACTTATCTTTTTTTTAGCCTTTTATTCCTCTTTTCTTCTTCCGGTTTTGGTAAGGGTTGGGTTCATTTTTTGTCATTAAGTTTGTAGATCTAGTCTCATTTGTTTTTGGACTAACAACATGACGAGTTAGTATTCAAAGCTCTTAGTTTCAGGCAGGTGAAAGAGAGCCCAAGGGCCTCACGAAAGCAGGAAGCAAGCAAAGAGCGAAAAGACCAAAACATCTCCCTCTTCTTTCTTGCCTTTCTCACCATTTGGTCTTTCAAGAAGAGACTGAACAAAGCGAAGTCATAAAAAAATTGTAAAAAAATTAATAAAAAGTGAGTGGGATTACGGCTCCCACACCCCTCTTCCCCCATTTGGGGGAAGCTTGTATCATCCCAGTTTCATGCTTTTTTCCTTTTTGTTTAACAAACTGCTAATGGTAGAATAGGATAGGATAATTGCATAGTCTTAAGTAAGTTAGTTTATGTTTTGAAAATGAAGAAAAATGTTGATTTGATTGTTTGGTTAAACATTGCATAGTTTCTTTTCTGTTTTACTTACCCCCTTGCTTTCCCGATTAGGGCTCTGAAAAGCCTGAAAGAGACTCTTGGGCAGTTAGACTTTTATGTTTCTATTTCTCTTTCAAGTTTAACGAATTAAGTAAGACTCTTGAACTTGCAGTAACACAAGTCATTAGCACTCTTTGTTGGAGAGCATACTTAGAACTGCATACCCCTGCATTAGGCATCTTAGATTAGCTAAGTCTCTTAAACCACTATCATAAGACGGGGTCAAGAGCGCTCTCTGTCAGAGAGTCCTAATTAGTTGATTTAATAAAATTTGCAACACACACCCCCTAATTAATTAACTTCGTTCTCTCCTTGCTGGAGTATGCTCTGACCGACCTCAAAATCAGAGTACCTAGAAACGACACTGAATCTCTAATCTTGCAAGAATAACTTAATAAAATTTAAAACCCCGTAACCAATGCACCGTCGTTGTAGGGAATTTTCTAAAGTACTTCCTAGTAGAGGCGCTAGAACCCCGCTGTCCAAGCTTCTCAGCTAGCTGGTCAATCTCTGCGATACTAGCCTGGGATATTGAGCGGGCTCGACATGTCTGTTATCACATATATAGTAGCCAGGCTACCATATTCTATTTTTTAGACACAGTACATTTTTCAACCAGATCTCCTACATATGAGATGCTGAGATGAGCATTTTTTGATGGATCATGTTTATACTAGTGGACTATTGTACTCTCCCATGTCAGGACTGAGTCTCAGGACACTCAGATTTGAGGACTGATGTAGCCATTTATGTCATTACAGAGCAGTGATTGATGCCCAGTTTTACATCAGTTCTTTCTCATTGGATAGATGATGTCACAGATGGATCATATTACATGATTATGACTCGGCATTTATTATTGTGTGATGGTTATTATTACTCTTATACTGATTTTTGTGACATGTATTGACTTATGGTATCATGATCTAGCGGTCATAATTATATGGACTTGGTTGTATTTTGTACTATGTATTGATGTCCCTACTTAGACTTGGAAGTTCTTGATCTATACTCATTGGTTTTACCCTCCTCGGGGAGAATAGAGGTAGTCATTCCCACCATTGTTTTGGCTTGCTAGTGTTGGCTCCATCATTTATTGTCTTCACCCATCCATTACCTTCCAGTTTAGTTTTCAACCCGACTGACTTCTTGACTTATGGCATGGAGGATCTTTCTCCCCGCTAGAACTTTTATTGGACAAGCCTCCCTGTCTCTATCGTGTCTCGGCTCTGAGTTGGTGACAAAACTTGCCTTCGGTAAGTTGGATAGTATGCCTAAATCATTCTGGTCGGTTTTCCTGATGTTTGGCATTGTGCAGAACTCCCCCTAGTCACTTGAGATGTTGTTGGCTAAAATTGAAAGCTCATGTACTACCTGTGTTGAAAATATTGAATATGCGCCCATGAAAAATGAAAATGATAAAACTGTGTTTTTTTAACATATGTAACAAGGGCAAAAGCAATGAAATGCTAAAATACTCCTTGAAGAGTATAAGAAAAGGTCCAAAAAAAAGCAATGATTAAAAATATGCTGACCTTATAAAAATATGTCTCGGATGAAAGCTGTGATTAGCTGTGCTTTTAAGCACTGGTGAAGTCCCAAAGGGTCATATAGGCCAAAAAGGCCATGGAATAAAATGATGGTCCTAATGAATTTGGATCAATCTTGATGTAGTCATGATGCCTAAGTTGAATAAGTACTCTCTAAACAACTCACCCATTTGTAAGGCACTGCCATTCCTTGTGTTGTTGTTTGTCTGACATTGGTTATAGTGAGTATTCCCTTTCCATTATCCAAAGTGTCATGATGTTGAGTAGGAAGTCATCCTTTGCCTTAGCCTTGTCATTTTCACCCTTCACCCTTCACTAGCAAATTGGCTACAGCTATGAAGTGAGTATAGTCTTGAAAGTCTAAGTCTGAGTAATAATAAATAAAGCCTTATATATGTATTGGTTGATGTACCGCCAGTGAAATGAATGCTACTTGTTGTGATTGTTACTTGAATGAGTTGTAGAGCATGTCTTAGCCTTTTACACTTGTAGCGGATGGATGACAGTCTGAGTTATTATTGGTGTCTGATCAGTTACAGGTGGTTATATTGTTTATTGGATATGATTGATGATTAGATATGGACCTATGAGGGGCATGAGTATACACCTTAGATGGATTTGGACTCTCTGAGTCTAATGAGGCAGTTTATTTCCAGTTCCGGGCACTTGTAGATATGATCAGGCTCATTCTGCCTCTCTGATGCAATTTTTCTTCACAGGTTGATATGTTTGAGCAAGGAGGTTTTAGTTGGATCTCCTAGGGCGTTGTATGGGCATAGGGGGGTGCAACCACTTGTTTGTACCATTGTACCCCCATCCTAGAGAGCCTGGTTGGCTCAGTTTGACAACCCAGGCACCCTAGGAGGCTGTTTTGGCAGGATCACGTTTCCCGAGGCAGATTAAAAATGATTAAATGGCTATTGAAGAAATCGATTTGGGCTACTGAGGTAAAGAAATGGCATGGGATGAGTCACAATGATGAGATTGATGTCTTCCACACCTTCTCCAGTAGTTGTAGCACCTGCTTGGGCCCACACCTATTTTTGGGCATTTTTATATTATTGTCTGGAGCTTTTGGAAGGCTCACGATTTCCTCAAGAAGGCATAAAGTCAAAGAATTAAATTGTTATATTATTTTATTGTGCCATGGGGACACCCAGAAGGAGTTAGTCAAACACTCCTTGGACCTACCATGTGCTTTCATTTATTTCTTGTTTAGTGGTTTAGGCCACTTTGGTAAATTATGGTTATATTGATCCATGTATTGTATGTTGAGCTCATCTCAACCATTGATTAGAACATTTCATCTTTTAATCTTAGCCACTTGTTTTGAAAGTGGTTAGGATTCGGTTATGATTGTGGTTCTCTCATTTCTATTTAAAGGAGAGAGCTTCTCATTTGTAAGGGGTCTTTGGCTCTTGGATAAGAATAATAGAAAGACTTTTTTGTGGAAATTTTCTGGATCTGCTTTGCATCTGATGTTCTCAAATGGTGATTGGAAAATCTTTAGCGTCCTAGCATTGTGGAAATTCTTGTGAGATCTATATTTTTTGCTATCATTGTTTTGTCTACAGGAGGGCTTTTTGGCTAGAGCGTTTTTGTAGGGGGACCTCAACTCACTCGGTTTTCTTCGTCTTGGATCAGGGGGTTTTCATTAGTTTCATTGTGATCTATGATTACTTCGTTTTACTTTCTTGTAGCATTTGGTTTCTTTATCTTGTATTAGCAAATCTGATATGGTTGACGTTTGCTCATGCAGGGTAGGGGGCGCATTGGTGGCTTGGAGCTTGCATATGCCATAGAAATCACGAGGATCTTTCAGAATTGATCGGGATAGCTAAGATCATCACTGTTAAAGACTTCTACAAGCTTTTCCAGGTAAGATTTAACAGGTAAGTCTCTTCTTTTCAGATCTTATTCCTTTGTACCTTTCTTTACTTCAATTTTTTTTGAAAACTCCTAAAATACTAAAAACCCTAAAAAACAATAAATCTGGGATTCATCTGATCTTTGGCAAAACCATTTTTGGGTTTCATAGATCGGGCCTCCCCTTCACCAAATCAACTACAACGCTGGTCAAAATCCTGCTGATTTGACCTAGATCTGATTTTTTGCCAGAAAACTGCATAACCCCCCATTGAAAATTTGACCTGCTAGGGTTTTGATTTTTTTTGAATTCTGACTTCACAGATGAATAGATCGGGTCCCGCACAGTCCAAATCACCCCCAATGCTGAGCTAGTTCCTTCCGGTTTGCCCTAGATCTGAAAAATTGGTTTTCAGCCCCCCTAGCCCCCTCATCAAATTTTGACTTTGTCCGGATCTGATTTTCTGCTGATTTTCTGATTTGGGCTTGTAGATCAGGTCACCCTGACTTCATTTCTCCTTCAACGCTGAGTTATTAGCCTCCAAGTGACCCTAGAACTAAAAATCTGTCCTTCCAAGCCCTAGTGCTAGCCTTCCATTGAACTGGTTTTTCCTGTACCTTAGCTTCTCCGGATCAACTATTTTCTGGGTTCATAAATCAAGGTGTATCCCAGGTGGGTTCACTGAAACGTTGGGTTGTTGTTGACTCCATTGCCCAATACACATAAGGCACTGATTTCCTAGTTAGCGCTAGTCCCATCCTTAAGATCTCCTCCCATTCCCTTTGCCAACACTCATTGATAACTCAAGCCAACTATCTTTCACTGAGTCTGTCTCCTTGGTACTAGACAGTCCCAACTCTGTTCTTGCTCACCCTGTCACAGTTACGTTTCCCAAGACAACGGTCATCTTCACCGGTTGCTAGTACCTGAACCCTAGAGCTAGGGTTTCCATTCGCTTTGCACCTTAAGTATCTTGAAGCCCCATCTGATCTTTTTCTGGTGTCTAGGTCCGATCTCTCTTGTCGGGAGCAGATTTGGGTCTCCCCCATTGTTATCTTGGACTAGGATAACATAAAGTGAAGGCTGCCTTGATTGGCGTGACAACCATCCATTTGGGAGTCTAGGCAGTCGTGGTTCCACCCCTTAGTTGCTTGCCCCTCCACCATCCATCCTGGATCCACCTCACACAGGCAAGTACAAGGCGGGTGATAACAATGTCTTCAACGGAGTAAACTTGGAATATTCTTCCGGCTTTTTGACAAACCTTCATTGACACCCTAATCAAGAGCACATAAAATTCTTAAAACCTACTAAGAGCACTCACACAACCTAATATTCACTAGTTTGATTTCTATACTTGTTATTTAATTATTCGCGCATTTCAGTATTATTGACTCCATAAGGCACTGGTCATTTTTTAATCTGCATAATTAGTTTATTTCGATCAGTGGTCTGTGGCCTGTTTTAATTTCTATTTGTGAATGCATAATTAACTAAGTCTGGAATCATTCTTATCTTTTAATCTCTTGCTAGCAACGTGGATTGGTTTTGATTTATGTGTCATAATCATAATAAATAAACACCTCTAATTACAATAACTTCTAAACAACACCCATTCGCATCTGCAACCAATTAAAACACTTTAATCATATTGAGCCTTAGAAAACTCTTTGTTAGGGACTACCCCCCTTGGCTTCGTTAGGAGTTAAGCCTTAATGGAGGAGCTAGGAGTAGGTGACAGTACCTAGCTCTGTGCTTTCCCCCAAGGTCACACCTCTCCCACTTTTCTAAGTGAGGAGACAACTTTCATTAGATTTCTGCTGCTGGTGTGCAATCGACGGACAACAACTTGGACACACTTGATTGCTTGATGTTGGTCCATGTTACCATTGATGATGGGCTTGAACTTCATGGAAAGGATCTTGATTCTTGATTAAATACATGATGACATGTCATAGATAGATGATATGAGGTTCTTGAAGCTCGATTGATGAAGCTCTTGATGGTAGTTTGATGGTCCTTGTTGCCACTATGATGGTGATGTTCTCACACATTGCACAAATGGATGAGAAGACCATGCACCTGTTGAAGAAGCCTATACACTTGAAGACTTTGATGAATGTTAATTAAATAAGGGCATGCCATACACATAAATCTTGGAATCCTAATGCATTTAAATGATGATATGGAAAACTCATTACACAAATTAAATGAAAACATGAAAAGGTTGGCCAACCCGGTAAAAGGGGTTAAATCCTTAAATTTATAGTCGAAATAATTAATTAAAAAACACATACAAATAGTAGGTCGGCCAACTAAGATGATATTTTTTTCCTCCACGATAATATATGTATACATGAGTTATTTACACAAGATAAAAAGGAATTTCGTGGGTTTGTATGGCTCTGAGATTTTCGGGTGTGCTCTGAGGTAGCTGCAGCAAATTGACAAATTCAGTGGTGTGAATCTCAGCTCTGATTTTTGGGGACAGAATTGATTTGAGGCAGCAGTAGTGTGTATGAAGTTCATTTTACTCTCTGATATTCAGGTGTATGTGTTGAGGCAGTAATAGGAAGTTAAGACAGTCCAAAAATGTTTTTATTCTTTTCTCTGTTTCTGATAGGACATTACTGAGGCAAGAGAGAACAAGACCAATGTGGTCAAGGTTCATCAACAACAGTTACTGGCAGCAATAAACTTGACATGATTATGACAGGCTCATTAGTTTGCAGGTAAATACTTGTGTTGCTGCCTAAAACACACTTGGACACGGGTAAGTCTCCCAACCGCTGTATGTGTTCTTGAGGGAAACTTATGAGTTGAGAACCCATTGTCACCTCGGTTCCAAACTCCTTCATTTAGACCACAACTCCTAAAGGCCAAGGGGGGTAGTCCCTACTTACTAAGTTCTTTTTTGAATGTTTTCTGGGAGTTGTAAATTACAAAAATGACAATCAACGTGTAGTGATGCAAATATTTCAGTGTCAAGCAAACCCTTTAACAATCAACCAGTAATGTATGCAAAAGGGAAACAATCAAGTAATCAAAATGACTTGTGCTGTCTCTACTCGGGCTATGGTGTCACAATAATAAACTTCAAATGATTTTCCTAAAGCATCAATTCATTTACTTTAACAAATATACAAGAATATGGTGACTTCCAGGAAATGAACAAGTTAAAATAAAGTGCTTGCAAAGTAGAGAAATGTAGATGATTGTAACAATGTTGTGAAAGTGGTCCTGTAAATTTTATGTCTCTCTTTAACTTAGGGAATTAAGGTGTTTGTTTCAAAGAAATGAACTATTCTGGATGTCTACCCAAAGAGACTATTTTCTTCGACTAGAGAGAGAATGCCAGGTGCTCAACTCAGGAACACAGGGTTCCCGACTAGCTCCATGGGTCAAACTCAAAACTTGTTGGGTTCTCAACTGGAGGACACAAAGTGCCACGAAGCCCCCTACGACCTCTACCCCACTAGCTCCATAGGTCAAGCCTCTTTTTCTCCTTTCTAATGAAGATACTTATCTGGGTGCCTATTAAACTAACCAACACAAATCTTTGCCCTTTCTCGTCACCCTAGATCGGTCAAACCGGCGGGGGGAGAGGATTCATGGCAAAAACGGGGCTTATGGTAAATTTAATCCTTAAAGCGAAAATTAAACAAAACAAGCCAAGCGCGATATCACAATGGAGGTAGAGCCTATTCAATTGTGAGGTGTAGGCAAAAGGAAATAAGAAAATACTTAAAATAAAAATGCTAGCCAATGCGATTTCACATGGATGGGAAGAGCCACTTTACTTGTGAGGTGTGGCAAAAAGAAAATAAGCCAACACTTGAAATAAAAATGCTAGCCAACATGATTTCACATGGATGGGTAGAGTCACTTCACTTGTGAGGTGCGGGCAAAAAGAAAACAAACAGTGAAGTAAACTAATCTAAATCTAAGCACTTGCAAGGTTGCTTGCAAGGATGGGCAGAGCCACTTCACTTACATGCAACCGAAACCAAAATCACTAAGTATTGAAAACTCGAAATGAAGCACAACAAACTCAAGCCCAAGAGACTCTCTTGGGCTTGTTACAAGGATGTAGATTTAAACACTAATATTTATTAAGAAATGAGAGAGAAAGAGTGATTTTTAAACCGTTTTTTGTGAGAGACTTGAAGTAGTCCTTGGGTGTTGTTGGTGCTTGCTAGTGGCTGAACTTGAGCATGCCCTCCCCCTGTGAGATCATAAACCTGCACAAAACAACAAGCTATTGTAGCAAAAAAGTTATAGAAATGAGTTTTAAACAAACTCAAAAATTTTCATGCAAAAACCATAAATTTTTTCAAGGCAAAACAAGCATGTGAAAACTTGAAAAATGATAATGTTTGAGGGCAAAATGAAGCATTTAAGAGCTGCAATAAGAATAAGAATGTTAGTAAAGATGCCAAGTCCTTTTCGAAATTTGTTGGACAATGGGGTACCCCACCTGGGAATCCCACTCTCCAAACTTGGGAAACCTGTAACAAAATTAGTTCAACTTTGCAAATGGAGTGAGAAATCCACAAAGACTTGAGAAAACAAAATATTTAAGCTAGAAATACTTTAACTTCCCAAATTCCAAGTGTTATCACCTAAGTTGCACTTAGGGGATTTTCAGTGAGCCACAAAAGTATTGAACTAGTCAATTGTTCATTGTCAGCACTCAGAAGGTTCCATGGTTTCATCAAGGCCAGTTGTGGTCCCTTTTTTCGCATGTTCTCACCCCCTCGAGGGAATTGTAATAAATGACATAGCATGATGGTTTTTTTTGTAAAAGGCTTGGCCTTCTTAGGACTTGGTCATCAAGGTCATCATCCTTGAGTGTTTTTTCCCTCGACGATTATGTGACGCTTTTTTAAGCGACAAATAATTTTCAAGTTTTTTCGCTCAAAATCCTCTAAAGTCGGGATGGTGAAATTGGTGATTATGTCTTAAAATGTTATTAAAGCCTAGGGTCTATGTATTATACCATGCTAGTCATAGTCCCAAAGTTTCGTGGACATGCACCAACTTCCAAGTCTTTCATAGGAATTTTTAATTTTTAGATTTTTAATAAAGTCATCAATAAGGTGTATTTTAACTGTAAAAGTTCAAAATGTAATAAAATTGGGCCTAGGGAGCCAATTTGGTCACGAGGATGCTTGTTTTTGGACACAGAGCCCCCATTTAACCCCTAAACCCACTTTTCCTAAGTTTTAAGTGATTATTTATCACTTAAGTGAAATTCTCTCTGAAAAAAGCAAAAAGTGAATAAAAAATTAGAAAGAGGGGGGGTGTGACCTACCTTGTGAGAGGTGGCGCTTACCACCTCTAGTTCACTTTAGTTCGCCCCCAATCATCTCAAAAAGCTCCAACACTTGGCAAATTCGCCCCCATTAGGGTTTGCTCTCATTTTTCCTATTTAAGCGAGGCTTTTTTCCTCATTTGGACGGAAGCAAGGAACCTCTGCTTTGGTAATGCTTTGTAATTCTTTATGACTAAAAGTGAAGACTTTGGAGGTCCATTGTGTGCAAGATCTCTTTTCATGGTGAATACTTGTGCTTCATGAGGTGATATTAGCTTAGTTTTATTTCTTCATATGCAAATTGTGGTATCATTTTTAGCTTAAGAAGGCTATATTTAGTCTATAGAGTAGGCATTTGAGGTTTTAAAGTTGCTTGCTTGTGTTTAATTAGCTAAGATTGGAAAGTAGCATGTTGTAGTCGGTAATACTAGTGCTTTTGTCATCTTATTTATGTTATCACACTGGATTTGATCCCTTTTTGTTTGAAGTTTTATAGCTTTGCAGATCGCCACAAGTAAAGGAGAACCCAGAGCCCGGTTGCTTCCTTTTTCTCTTCACTTCCTCCTGTTTGAGATCTAATGCTTCTTGTGCCGCAGGAACTCTTCATTCTTCATTACATTCAAGCTAGAGCTTGAGATTCTTCTTTCTTCAAGCAAATTTCTCTCTCTCTTGGTTACTTTATTGTTGCAAGTAACATTAAATCTAAAGTGTTTATCATTCCTCTTACTTGCATATGTTTAGTTCTAAAATATTGCAAGTTTTCATCTCTAAATACTAGATCTAAATCACTAGTTGCTTTCGTACTTAAAAGTCTCAATTTTTCCCATTTTGACAAGTAGTTAAGTAATGTATTTTTCATGTATTTTTAAAGCATTAACCCACTAACTTTGCTTGATTAGCTTGCTGTTTTTGAGCAAGTCGGAGGAAAAAGAGAGGGAGGTGTTGCCGAAAAATCGAGTTTTCCCCATTCAGAGCACTGATGATCCATCTACCTTCCCTCTCCTCCATTCCTTTTCTTTCCCAACACTTGTAAAGCCTCTTTTGACCCATTTTTCAAGGGCCAAAAGAGGGTTTCCCTTTTTAAGCATTATTGTAACTAATTTGAATAAAGAGCAAGTGGGATTATGGCTCCCACACCCCTCTTCCCCCATTTGGGGGAGGCCCATATCTGTACTTGAAGGGGTGGGATTTTTTTCTTCTGTAGGTTAGTTTTAGTCATTCTAGATCAATAATCATTTCTTTCAAGTTTATAATTTATTTAAAAGTAACCAAATACTTACCCAACCTTGCTTTCCTAAATACGACATCCAGGACGGAAAGAGATTTATTGGCTGTAGTAATTGTTAGACACTGAGAGGGGGGGTGAATCAGTGTGAAGCCAATTTTATAACTTTTCTTAACTTGTCACAATTAACTACCAATTCATCATTACATTATTCTACCAATCTCGTAATCAAAACATCTTTCACTTCATCATTCACTTATCATAAGCATTTGAATCATTAAGAACCATAATACAACAGAACACAACACCATATAATTTTGTAATATTTTTGTATTAGTTTTGGTCCGGCTACAACCGTTAGGTAAAATCAGTACCTACTGATACAAAGAGCACTTGCTCTGCATCCAGGACCCTGCCTGGTTTTCTTAGTCCCTGCTAAGAAGGGGCTTGAGGTATCCTAACCTCAAAAGCAAGATAAGCTTGCTTTTACAATTATAGTATACTTGTCTTACCATAATCATGTCATCATTCACCTGCTCTGCCCATTCAGCTGCAACTCAATCAACTAACTGCTCATGCTAAAGATCTGCTCAGGTGCACATACATCCTTGCTCTGCCCAAGTGACAAGCCTGCTCATCACATCAAGGTCTTCTCTCTGTTTCTACACCGTCAATCTGCTGTCATAGTCAAATCAATCATGTCACTGCTTTCACCATCAATCTGCTGACTTATGCAAAGGCAACAAGGAATTTGCTTATGCACATCATGCCAAGATATCAAGGAGTTTGTTGATATACTAAGTGTCTTCACATGTCTTGTACTTGTCCTTTAATACTTATCACACCCTGCTCTACATTTTCTCACTAAAGTTTGTCAATGTCTACTCAGGTTATCAATCAATTATCCCTGGCTGTCAAATTACCAATGTCTGTCTTGCCATCAATTTGATCGCTATGTAATTGACTTTTGCTCATCTCTGCTCAACAACTTGTCCAACCTAACACATCATATCATACGTAACATTAACTCAATTGACCATTTCTGTCATATCACATTATCAACTTCAAGATATCAATGTCATATTCCTGTAGATTTCATTGTCACAAACAAATCATCAAAGGTTTATCAAGCACCACTGCTACTCATATCTTCAAATGCCTTCTCATTACTTTATTGCTGCAACATAGACTGCTCGTATCAGTCTGCTAAGTCAGTTCATGTAAATCTCCCCATGAAAGTCTATTCATCAAAGTCTGCTTAAGTCAAGTGCCTGACTGCTGCAGCTTGTCACTCCAGTCATTAATTTTGATCTGCTAAAGGTAATCATCATTTGATTATCTTCCAGCACAGATTAATCACACCAGTGACTTTATAGCAGTTTGACAACGGTATTACACCATCTTCGCAGCTGCCTGAGTAATTATGTTCAACCTAAAAGACGAATTAAACTTTATTAGAACTGTTGCTTCCTTAGTTTCCAAACGATCGAATACTCCACAATTTGCCTGTGCCAATTACAGTCCACTCTCTCCTGGAATGTTACACTTTAGTAACTCTTGAATCTCCTCTTGAGAAGGCAGCTCAGTAGAATCTGGTAAAACCTTTGCAACACCCTTAGGAACCCAACATACTATTGAACTGTATATAGCATCATATCAACATCATTCTTTTGTGCATGCCATTGTATGTGTAACTATATGTATTGGAACTAGCATCATCATCAAGCATAGGAGTGCATCATCACTGAGTATTTGTCATCATGTCATCACAATAGAGTGTATCATAGATCATGGAGTATAGATCATGGAGTATATGTCATACCTTTAACTGTGCACATCAAACTCATGTAACTCCTGTAGTGGATGATTCCTGTGTGTATACCAACATACTGTTCAGACTGTAGAAAGCTTGGATTTTTTGGTGAAGGGCAGCCAATATTCAACCTGGAAACACCCTTCGAACTTGTTGAGTACTGTGTAAGCCTTGTCACAAACTCGGATTATTGCTACTCCACTTTAGGATTGCTCCTCCACTGGTCTGCTGCAAACTTGGACTGTTTTACCATTTTTTGCTGTTGTTATTCAAGTTTTAATCCACCAGTTAGGGCACACTTCCTTTTATTGCTGCTACTGCCAAATCTATAATTCAGGACTGTTCAAGCTTCTTGAACTTGGACTGTTTGTGCCCAAGATAAGTCCAAGAGTGGATTGTCACAAGCAGCCAAAAGAAAAGTCCTTCTACCTTATAAAACGGGACTGTTTGCCAAAAAAAAAAAAGACTGCTGTAAAAACTTTGTTGGCTGCTCCTTACTGTTGCTACATCTCCCACGAATTTTTTTCTTAGCCAAGAAGTTAGGGCATAAAAAAAAATCAGACTGCTGTAAAAAATTTGATGGCTGCTCCTTACTGCTGCTACACAAAATTCCTCAGTAAATACACCCGGAAAAATCAGAGAAAATCATGAATTTCAGGGCTGCCTTTTGCACCCAAAAAAATTCGGCCACTGTGTAATTCTGCGTTTTTCAACAGTCCGACATTTCTTTGTCTGCAATTCGAGACTGCTCAGGGAAAAAAACACCACAAAAAAAAACTGTCTTTTCTCTGTGGCTGCCTCAGTGAACACCTCCGAACCTACTGCTGCCACCTCCGAACCTCAGTAAAAAATTCTCAGAGCTCCTTCGAATTTTACACTCGAAAAATCAAAGCGTGATGGGGTATTTATACTAGATTTCCAAAAAACGTTATGGAGCCGACCTTCCCAAAAATAATTTTTATTTCGTAATTTGAATTTGAATTTTATTTTTTATTTAATTGTTGTAGGTTGGTCGACTTCTTCAAGGTCAACACTTCTTCAAACTTCAACCTTACCAAAAATGGTTTTAGGGTTTGTTGTAAGGTTCACAAGCTCCACATTGATGTCAAAAATGATATGCCAACATCAAGGGTTGCATGCACATCAAGTGGACTCCATCTTACAATTTAAGGATTACATCAAGCCACTAGGGCTTCCAAAGACATGCCATCATTCCATGTGCAAGAGTATCATCTACAATGACCATGGGCTCCATATCATCAACGCTTCCTCCAAGGTTCAAGAGTGGGTTCCAAGACAACCATCATCTTCATTGGTCATCAAGCCATTAGATATTTATATGCCATGTGCAAGGTGCCATCATGGGCTTCAAGCATGTCATCTAACCATGTTAAGAACAAGCAATGGGTTTCATGATCTTTGTAAGGGCATCAAGGTCATCAGCAAGGGTTCCAAGTCTTCATTACGTCATCAAGGACCTTTAATCTAACAAATGTGGGTCCAAAGACTTCACCATGATAGAGGCTTCCTGGGCTTCTACAACTACCTCAACCACACCAGGAGACCTCCAAGGGTTAAGATCTCTTCTGTGGGGATGCTAGGTCTTCTTCTGGGGTACCATGACATCATCATAGCATGAATGACCACAGAGTGGGTCATTAATGCTTCTCTAACCCATCTAGGGTTATCCAACGTCCATCAAGGCTTCAGGACCATCTCCAAGGCATTTAACGTCATCAACAGAGTCTTCAACATCTTCAGCAAGGTGGTGGCATCAAGATCCAGCCTTGTGGGTACAAGGACCTTGTCAACTAGGTACAAGGTGCTTCAAGGCACAAACCCACTCTATAAGGGATCAAGGCACTGCAAGGTGCAAACCCACTCTGTAAGGGGTCTAGGCACTGCAAGTTGGACTTGGTGGCATCAACGACATCCTGTGGGGCCATTGCAAGTTCATGTTGGCATAAATGACAATTTCATCAACAGTAATTAGAAAAACTCATATTTTTGCATGTGTTGTCCGCTGATTGCACACCAGCAACAGAAATCTAATGAAAGCTGTCTCCTCACTTAGGAAAGTGGGGGAGGTGTGACCTTGGGGGCAAGCACAGAGCTAGGTACTGTCACCTACTCCTAGCTCCTCCGTTTAGGCTAACTCCTAACGAAGCCAAGGGGGGTAGTCTCTAACAAAGAGTTTTCTAAGGCTCAATGTGGTTAAAGTGTTTTAATTAGTTGCGGATGTGGATGGGTGTTATTTAGGAGTTATTTTGATTAGAATTATGAGTATGACACTTAATCAAAAGCAATTCACGTTGCTAGCAAGAGATTTAAACGATGAGTAATGATTCCAGACTTTAATTATGCATTCAGAGAAAGAAATTATAATAAACCACAGACAATTGATCAAAATAAGATAATTATGTAGATTAAAAAGGACAAGTGCCTTATGGAGTCAATAATACTGAAATGCGCAAGAGAATTAAACACAAGTCTAGAAATCAAAATAGTGAATATTAGATTGTGCGAGTGCTCTTGGTAGGTTTTAAGAGTTTTATGTGCTCTTGATTAGGGTGTCAGCGAAGGTTTGTCAAAAGTCGGGAGAAAATTCCAAGTTCACTCCGTTGAAGACATGTCGGGCCCGCCCAGTATCCCAGGCTGGTATCGCAAAGATTGACCAGCTAGCTGAGAAGCTTAGACAGTGGGGTTCCAGTGCCTCTACTAAGAAGTACTTTAGAAGGTTCTCTGCAACATCGGTGTGTTGGTTACGGGGTTTTAAGTTTTATTAAGTTACTCTTGCAAGATTAAAGATCCAGTGCCGTTTATGGGTACTCCGATTTGAGATCGGTCAGAGCATACTCCGGCAAGGAGAGAACGAAGTTAATTAATTAAGGGGTGTGTGTTGCAAGTTTTATTAAATTAATTAATTAGGACTCTTCGACAGAGAGCGCTCTTGACCCCGTCTTATGACAGTGGTTCAAGAGACTTATCTAATCTAATAAGATGCCTAATGCAGGGGTATGCAGTTCTATGAATGTTCTCTGATAGAGAGTGCTCTTAACTTGTATTACTGCAAGTTCAAGAGTTTTACTTAATTTGTTAAACTTGAAAAAGACATAGAACATAAAAAATCTAACTACCAAAGAGTCTTTTTCAGGCTTTTTAGGGCCCTAATTGGGAAAGCAAGGGGGTAAGTATATAGTAAGAACTTATGCAATATTTAATCAAACAGTCAAATCAATACTTTTACTTCATTTTCAAAAACATAATGAATTAATCAAAACATGAACTACTTGATTATGATTATGCAACTTATCCTACCCTATTCTACCATTAGCAATTTAAACCAAAAATGAAAAGCATGACAATGAGACGATACAGGCTTCTCCCAAATGGGGGAAGAAGGGTGTGGGAGCCGTAATCCCACTCGCTTTTTTATTAATTTTTACAATTTTGATGGCTTTGCTTTTTGGCCTTTGCCTTGGAAGAACAGGGAGAGAAAGGGATGGAAAGAAGAGGGAAGATTTGTCTTTTTTGTTCTTGCTTGCTTAAGGCCTGTTGCCCACCTATTTTGACTAGGTGGCAACTTCATGTTCATGAAGATGTACATAATTGTACAAATTGTACCTTGGAAAAATCTGAGGATTTTTCACTTCTGCAGGGCAATTGCCCCTTTGTGAAACGAAATGTCCGCTCCCCTGCGTGGGAAAATTAATGTAATTTTATGTGCTAGTGTGGGTCATATGATATGGATGCCACACCATGGAACTGGTTGTTAGGGAAGTCCCCTCATCGAGTGTTTTTTCTCTTTCCAATTAATCTTGTTGTTTAAACGATTTTAATTGGTTTGGTTTTTCACTCAAAATCCTCCAAAGTGGTGACGGGCGTTCTAATGGTCAAGTCCATGGGGTGGCTAAGGGTTCAAAATGTTATTCGTGACCATACTAGACATTTGTATAGAGTCTTGCGGAGTTTTGTTGTGTTGTATTTTTATTTATTTTTTCTAGTTAATTAATTTCACCCCTTGGTGGTTAATTAACTCAGTTTTGATGTAATAATGTAATTGCTCAAGCATTGGCACTTTGTAATAGGGGCTATGAATGCAAGGTAAATTGCTATGAAACCCCCTAAGCCACTGCTTCGAGTCCCATGTCATTCAGACAAGTGGTTGAGGAGATAGACCATTTTTGGCTAAGCAAGGTCTATTTTTCCTAGGGAATTAATTAACTTCCCTAAGTCAAAAATTCATATTATTTGATTTTGAAGAAAAAAAATCAAATAATGCCATGGTAATTTTGTTTGGGGGTTGCTAAGCCCAGGAAAATTTATTTCAAATTTTTCCACCCCCCCCATGGCCAAGATATGATTTTTTCAAGTTATTTTTAATTTTTCCTAAGTCAAAATTGGAAAAATTTAAAAATTAAATCTAAGGTGAATTAAAATTTTAGCCTAAGTCTAAAGGTTAAAAGTTTATTTTGGAGCAAAAGGCTAGAGTCTAAGCCTAGCTTAGAAGGCAACATGACTTAAGAGGTGGTCCAAACCACTCTACATTAAGGTGGGCGCTAGTATGGAAAGCATCTCCAAATGTAGCGCTAGGGTAAAATGAACCCCCATTATAGTGGGGCGTCAACATGAGAAACTCCTCCAAAGGAGGCGCTACATCAATAAAGGAAGATGCCACCAATTTAGAGGAGGACGCCCCCATATGTAGAGGGCGCTACCACATATAGTGGGGCGCTAGCAATTGAGAAGGGCGCCATTTTTAGAGGAGGGCGCCTAGCCTATGGGCCCACAATAAACCACAAAGCAATCTAAGGGGGCGTTTTTGGTCAAAACCCTAAATCTAAGGGTGTAGATTGATTGTCACATGGATCAAGCACCTAAGCCATGGATTGAAGGGTGCAAAGTAAAAAAACCTAGATCTAGTGGTGGAGATATAATCTAAATCTAGATCTAATGTAGATCTAGATCTAATCTCGGCCATTGATCTTCAAGGGGTTGGGGTCTTCCTCAACTATATAATGGGGGTCTCACTCCCTCATTTCAGAACTTCTCGGATGCTATTGTTATGCTGCTGAAATCTTTCCTTATTCTCTTCTCATATTCTTTCAAGCATTTGACCCAAGCCTTTGCTATTGTTGTATTGAATCTTGCCCTAGTTGGGCTATAATAGAAGAAAGTTTTGGAGGGATATTGTGCCGTCATGTTCATTTCATACTTGGATTAGTGAGGTAACCTTGTAAATTTTTCAATTATTGTTGTACTAGTTTAGTTTGGAAGCTCTCCACAAAGTATTTTGTGGAGAGACTTGTAGGTAGAAGTATTTCTATCTTCATTTGTGAGTAGATTAGTAAGATTCTACAAAGTATTTTGTAGGATTTATTTTTGTGCTCATCTCCTTGCTTGCTTGTGCAGCTCTAATAGATTTGTTTTGCAGGGATCTAAAGCTAAGAAAGGCTCCTCCAAGGGTTTCCTTTTTCAAAATTTCATTTTCGGCCATTTTTCTTTTCCTATCATGAAACTGGGTTTTATTCACTGTATAGTGAATATAACCCTTGTTTTAGGGCCCTCATCTATTATATATTAGTATAAGGTTTTAATTCTGCTGTTTATATGTCATTTTCAGCCTAAAAACGTTCACTTTTAACCATTCAAATTTCAGTCTTTCCATTTTTTAAAGTTCAGATTTTTCTGTAAATTTTCTGGGTTTTACACTAATTTATTCTAACTTTCTGTTTTAGTTTTCTGCAGTAATTTCCAGCAAGCAAACTTGCTGGTTTTTTGCAGGTTTATGCACAGAAAGAGGTGGTTATGCTGCCCTAAATTGCCCAGAAAAAACCCAGAAAAATTTGGTCCAAAAAGGGACCCCAAAAACCACTTCTTCTCCTCTTCTAAAGGATTGTAAACCCCAAATGAGAAGTTCTCTTTGGGGTATTCTCTGCTGTAAATCTGTGTATAAGTAGTTGCTTAGAGTTAGTTTTTTATTTGCAAGTTTTATTTCTGTTTACCCACCTGTCTCTGTTACAGACCACCATCTCTGTAACAGAGATTGTTGTGAGGTTAGGATAACTAGTTTTATTTTCTGTTTACCCACTATCTCTATGACAGACCACCATCTCTGTCACAGAGATTGCTGTGCGGTTAGGCATTGCTTTAGCTAGTTACAGTTTCCTTCAAGTTTCAGTAATTTTTAATTTTCTGTTAAAGGGGTAACCATACAACCCACCTATCTGGTGTATCCTCTGTCCACTTGTCATCTTCCTTTAGGGACTTCAAGTTGGGTATGAAAAGCAAGAGAAGTGGGGGCTTAGTTTAATTAGAACAACTTCCTTTTTCTGCTACAATCTTTCACATTTCATTTTTCAGTCCAAGATCAAGTACCAACACCTCCCATAAGGGATACCGCTTGGTTGATCTTGCTGATAATATAAAATTAACCTTGCATGCTAATCACCAAGATTAAAATTTACCCCTAAAATTAACCAACAACAACTTCACTACCCCTTGTTCCTCTACTCGGTTATCACCCTTCAGGGTACTCACAAGATACGACAGGGGATAGAGGAGTCTTAGTTTAATAGGCATCCATCTAGCTGTTTTTCCTGTTGATTAAAAACAGTGACTCGGAGGCGACTTGGGGTAGAAGACCGTGGGGGGTCTCTAGGCGTTTTACGCCCCCCTTGTTGAGCACCGGGGCATTGGGGTTTGACCTGGGAGCTACGGATGGGCTTTGCTCCTACTTTGTTGAGCGCACCAGCATTCCTTCTTTGACTTGAAAAATACTAGATTGGGGTAGTCACACCACTGGTTCGAAAACTAAACTTCAAGAAGAAAAACATTAATAAAATCTACCTAAAACGAACCAAGAAACATTGCAAAACGTCCTACAAACACAGGTTACTGCTATTTATCTTTGCCTTGCTGTTTAAGGTTTTTACTGCAAGCACTTTCACATTTTACTTCATTGCAAGCTTTTCACTTTTCAGTTACAAGTATTTCCTTTCAGTTTCACAAACTCTTGTGGTGGCATCTTTAATTCATTTGATTTAGTAATCACATGGTTTAGTAATCTATAGATCTTGTGTAACACAATTGATTCATTTCGTTTCAACATTTTTGGGTAAAAGCTTAATAATTGTTCCATTTATTCAATCTGTTCATAACATCTGATACAACTGTGGATATTGTTAATACTGTTTAACTATTCATTCATTATTGTTTATATTGTTCATAGTATTCATTTGTCCATATTGTAACCTGGTTTGATTGGGATAACACCTAAACTGTGGGTTAATTAACTTAGATTTCAATTTCATTTGTAAATTTGTAAAGTTGTAATTTATCCTTAGACTCCATTTGTTAATAGGCACTAGTCTTCATTTATCTCAAGGTCTACTTGTCATTAAAAGGAAATCTTTGCATTTGCATGATGCTTGTCATTCCTTAGATAATATAAAGTCTTAGCCTCACAATCTTAATAAAAGATCCCTTTAACTAATAGTTAATAAACTTTGGAATATTTTCCTGTAGGGACTACCCCTCTTGGCTCTGTTGGGATCTAGCCTAAACGGAGGAGTTGTGGACTGTGGTGACAGTGGTCTCCAGCTCTCGCTTGCCCCCAAGGACGCACAAAGCGGGTTGGAGACTTTCCCGTGTCATAAAGTGTGTATTAGGCGGCAACAAGGCCTTTTGGGATTTTCTCTATTCTTCCTGCAAATAAGAGCTTTAAACAATTCAAACGTTATGTATTACTCAAAAATTTAAAGATAAATTACAAACTAAATTCTCAAAAAAGAGGTTAAAAACCAGCGGTGAAAGAGGAGGAAAGAGAGAGGAGAAAAACCAAGAAAAGGGAGAGAGAAAAGGTGAAAAAGAGGGCTGTAAAACAGTAAAAAAGAGGGTAGCGAACAGTGAAAAGAGGGCTGTCCAAAAGGAAGAAAAAGAGGGCTGTCTAAAGCATGAAAAGGGGGTGAAAACTAGGTAAAACGAGGGTTGTCCAAAGAGAAGAAAGAGGGCTACAAAGCTGAGTGAAAAGAGGGCAGCGAAGAGGAAGGAGGAAAGAGAGGAGAAAAACCAAGAAAATGGAGAGAGAAAAGGTGAAAAAGAGGGCAGCGAACAGTCAAAAGAGGGCTGTCCAAAAGGAAGAAAAAGAGGGCTGTCCAAAGCATGAAAAATGGGTGAAAACTAGGTAAAACGAGGGCTGTCCAAAGAGAAGAAAGAGGGTTGCAAAGCTGAGTGAATAGAGGGCAGCGAAGAGGAAGGAGGAAAGGCAAGCAAAACAAGGCAATGAAAGGGAAGCCAAAGGATGGAAAGAAGTAAACTAGGGCTTCCTAAGTAATCGGTAACCAGAAGAATTTTAAAGAAGAATTTATGAGATGGAACTTGAAGCAAACAAAGACTCTTAAAGCCTTCTTTTTGGAAACGTCCAAGTTATTGTAGATCCTGCAGAGAAACCAATGTTAAAAGAAAAACTCGTGATCTTGAAGATGAGCTAAATGCAACCAAGCTCACACCCTTCTCTAAGATGGTAGATCCTGTCCAAGATCAAAACACTTCAAACGCCCAATGAGATCAATCAACTAGCATGCTAATAAATATAAAGACTCATCAACATTAATATAACCAAATATGTCTTGCTCATGAAATCTTTTAAATAAACTAGCATAATCAGCCAACTTAACAACTGTAAATGGAAGATTTTATGTTCTAAACAGTAGGCTTCTAAAACTAATTGATTAGATCATATATGAGCATTTAAAATGAAATAGATAGACAAAAATCACCTCACAAAATTCATTCACCACAAGTACTGAGCTACATGGGCCTCCAAAGTCTTGATTTTATTCCAAAAGATGAGCATAAGCCATTACAAATTCTTACAGAGTAAGTTTACAATTAGAGATCCATCCCCATAGAGCTAAAGAAGCCTCTATTTATACAATGAAAGAAGACCTAAAACCCTAAAACCAAAAAACCAGACCTAACCGGACCAGCACACCACTGAAGACACGACCTGAAGAAGATGAGCTAAGAGTGAGGGGAGGCCTCCACCTAGGCAAGGCGCCCTCACTCCAACCCTAAACAGCGAAAACCAAGCCTAGACTGAGCCCACACGTGTGATGACGCCCTTGTTGGAGAGAGAGGGCGCGAGCATGAGAGAGGGTCGTGATTTGGCTAAGGGAGGCGTGAGCTAGGTAAGGAAGGGCTGCTTCTAGGTCTGGAGGAGCCACTGCTGGTGTAATCATCAGTCCCTGCCTCGATCAAATCAGCAAACGAATGAGTGCTCTCCAACTCATCCAATTCGGGAGTTTAGCTGGAGATGACAAGTCTGTTAACTGGATATATCTTTATTGCTCACTGAATGCTGACTGAAGTTGAGTTATGATAACTCCAATCATCATAAATGCCCATTGACATGTCATTTAGCCTTTTATTTCACTGAATTTGGATTAATTTGGAGAGTTTTGAATTTTCTCCAAAATAATCATTTTTTTCCCCAAAAATGTTTTTTTTGAGAAAATGAGCATTATGTGTCCTATTGATGATTTGAAAGTTGGATATGACTGGCTGGCCGATCAAGAATGATTTTTGGCTTAAGGTTAGAGCCTTCAATCACTGAATTCGGGGTCCGGATGACTAACTTATTACAAACGGGATTTTTCCATTTAATTTATGGAAAAATTAATAAAAAAACTTAGGGAAATAATTAAAAAATTAAAAAATAATTTTTTAACGCGTCCGGTAAAATTTTTTCGAAAATTTTTGATGGTCCTATTGACTTAGGACATGACCATGCTCTATTTTAATAATGCCTAGCAGGTTTATATACACTTAGTTGGGCTCTAATAATCCCCCAAGGTCTAGAATTCAAAATTGAGCATTTCAGCTTTGGAGGAAGTAGGAGAAAACCTCGTCAATTATACTCGGCTATAGGCAAAGCATAATTGTCAAGGGCAAAAAAATCCTTAGAACACCTTAGTTGAAATTCTACGTCGTAGGAGACCGAATCACTCAAAATACCCTACTAACACATTTTATTACAAACCTTGCGGGGCCATGGTCATAATTATTCAAACAAAAAACTGACTAGCCAAAACAGGCTAGACACAAAGGCGGATCATCTGATACACTGGAATCAAATATTTATTATGTTTGTCAACTGGCGGCTCCTCAGTTAATCCAACTAAGTGCAAAATTAGTGGATAACAACATGTTTACTTTATTGCAACACAAGCACACAATCCGTCCTTGAAGGGCTATATAGATTAGTACATTCACTACTCACTAAATCAGAACAAACATTTGCTTTTACCGTGTGTTGCCGCCTAATACACACTTTAGGGAACAGGAAAGTCAACAACCTACTATGTGTGTTCTTGGGGGCAAGTGAGAGATGGGGATCACTGTCACCACGGTCCACAACTCCTCCGTTTAGGCCAGATCCTAACGGAGCCAAGGGGGGTAGTCCCTACAGAAGACTATATTCCTAAGTTTATTAACAATTGAGTTAAAAGGATCTTTATTATTAGGTGAAAGGCTTAGGTTTTACTATTTACTAAGGAGGACAATCAGCCAATGCAAATGCAATATTTCTCAAATGACAATCAAGCCTTTATTCAGATACAACTAGTGCCTAAAGAATGGAGTCAGAGAATGCAACCTTTAATGAGATGCAATTTGGGTTAATTATCTCACAAGTTAAATGTTATCTAACAATGAGATGAATAAACAAATAGATGGTACAGTTATAAACAGTAATGAATCAAGATATCTAAGCAATGTACATATGATCAAAATTTATCAGTATAAACAAATGAACACGTAAAACAGTTACAGTTTAGACAAATATGAACCAGATTTACAAGTTATAGACAAGAGATAGCAGAAGGAAAATGCCTTAAATGAAATTTATTAAACCAACAGTAAATGAAAATGGAAAGACTTTAAGTTGAATTACTTGAAGCAGTTAAACAAATGTCATTAAGTTATTAAGCATTCACCACATAAACAATTGCAGAACTGAAAGTAAATGAGACTGAAAGTAAAGTGCTGGAGTGCAATGCTGGTGTGAAAATGTACTGTGATTCCTTGCTGGAGTGTAGAGCCTGTTTTGCAATGCTTCTTGTTCTTTTTAGTAAATTTTAATACAGTTTTTCTTCTTGTATTAGGTTTTCAAACAGTGGTGTGTCTACCCCTACCACATATCCCCTTAATCCAAAAGTGGAGTGCTGCTGCGCTCAAAACAATGGGAACAAGCCCACCTGTAGCTCACAGATCAAACCCCCAGTGCCAGGCGCCCAACAAGGGAGGACGCGAACGCCGTGAGACCCCCCTCGGTCTCTCATCCCCCGTGGCTTCCAAAGGTCGCCAATTTTCAGTTGGATTAAAGTAATAATGTGATGGATGCCTATTACTAAAACTCCTCTACCCCCTGTCGTATCTTGTGAGTACCCCGAAGGGTGATAACCGAGTAGAGGAACAGGGGTTAAATTCGTTGTTGGTTAATTTTAGGGGTAATTTTTAAATCTTGTAGTGGTTAAGCATGCAAGCAAATTTTAAAACTATCAACAAGGCTCAACCAAGTGGTATCCCTTATGGGAGGTGTTGGTACTTGAACCTTGGACTGGTAAAGCAAATGTGTTTGGTACAGAAATAAGTAAACAAACAAGACAGTGTTATCTAATTAAATCTAAGCCTCTGCCTTTCTGCTTTTCATACACTGATCCGAGTTCCCTAAAGGGAGATAACGGATAGGGACAGAGGATACACCGAAAGACAAGTTGTAAAATTACTTCTTTGCAATAGAAAGTAAATTTAACTAAGTGCTTGGAAATAAAAAGAACAGAAACGAAAGAACTACTCTAAACAATTAACCTAACCACATTTCAATCCCTCTAACAGAGATGGTGGGTAAACAAAAAGCAAAAGACTAGATCTACTTGCAGAAAAGTAAATCTAACAACTAGTGTTCTACCCTATCACTACTCTAACTTCATATACAAGATTTACAAATGATTTTAAAAAGCTTTGAAGAATACCCCAAGAGTACTACTCTTTGGGGTTTACAAATGATAGAAAAGAGAGGAAAAAATGGGGTTTTGGACCTCTTTTTGCACCCAAAATTTTTAGGGCCTTTTTCCTGATGAAATTTTGGCAGCACCTCCTCCTTCCCTGTGTAAAACCTGCAAAAAACAGTGGCCTACTTCGTTGGAATTTACAGTAGAAAACACTACAGAAAGTATGTTAGAAGTTAGTCCCAAAAACTCAGAAAAAACAGTGCAAAAATCTGAACTTGAAACTATGTAAAACTTGGACTTCTGGTGGCCTAAAAATGGGTTTTTAGGCCCTGAAATGACAAGTAAGTTGCAGATTTATAATACCAAACTAATTTACTATGAATGAAAGCCCTAAAACAAGGGTTTTATTCACTATACAGTGAATAAAACCTAGTTTTAAAACAATGACAAAAATATGAGCGAAAATGCAAAATACAAAATGAAACTCTGAATAAATGAATGGATCTTGAAGATAAAATGCAAGAGAGGTGCTTGGCCTGGGAGGCCCTCTTCCAAACCCTTGGATCTGCAAAATAACTGTGAGAAATCTACAAAATTCAGCAAGAGGTGAGCAAAATAAAATCTAGCTAAAACTACTCACAAATAGATGTAAATAACCATTTACAACTAAATCCCCTTTGCAAGGGGTATCTATGCATGTATAATGAAAAATAAACTCACAAATGAAAATGTTATACCTCAGATTTGAAAATGGAAAGCCAACACCATGAGACAAGATTTTCTCCAAAGATTTCACTTGATTATAGCCAAACTAGGGCAAGGCTTGATACAAAGAGCCTCTTAGGGCTTGAGAGAGAATAATAGAGAAAAGAGGGAGAAGAGAGAGTATTTTGGCAGCATAACCATGCTCCAAAGAATGATCCTAAAATGAGAGGAGGGCCTCTCTTTTATAGTTGAAAAGATCTCAAACCCACTCCCAAATCAAGGGTCCAAAACATAGATCTAAACTCTAGCTCTCTTCCACCCTTAGATCTAGGTTTGTTGACTTTGCAAGCCATCCACCAATCATAAGCAAGGGTGCCTCTTCAAATCAATGGTCAAAAAGATAGATCCATGTCACAATGAAGCTTAACCCTTAGATCTAGGGTTTCCATGACTCAAGTGGGGCCCCCTTTGACTCAAATTTTAAATTTTTATCTTTTATTTTTTAATATTTTATTTTTAATATTTTATTTAATCTTTAATTTTTATCTTTTTATTATTTTATTTTTATTTTTTATTTTTTTATTTGGGGCGTCTTTTGACTCAAATTTTGATTTTTTATTATTTTTAATTTTTAATCTTTTATTTTTTATATTTTATTAAGACAAGAGGGGCGCCTCACTTAGGAAATCTTCAAAAAATTATTTTGACAATGGGGGAGGGTTTATTTAAATAAAAATTGACTATGCTTAGCCACCCCTGAAACTTAATTACCATGGCTTTATTTGATTTTTTCCTTCAAAATCAAATAATTTATTTTTTCACCTTTGGAAATTAAATTAATTTCCTACGAAAAAAATACCTTGTTTCAACCAAAATTGGTCTAACTTCCTAACCCTTTGCCAGAATGACATGGGACTTGAACCAATGGCTTAGGGGGTGTCATAGCATTTTCATTTGCATTCATAGCCCTATTACAAAATACCAAGGTTCAAGAGATTACATTATTACATCAAAACTTAATTAATTAACCACCAAATTGTAAAGTTAATTAATTAGGAAAAATAAAAAATTAAAATTAAAATCCTAACGAAATTCCTCAAGACTACAAGATATGGCTAGCATGGTCATGCACAACAAATTGAAACCTTAGCCACCTCATGGGCTTGATTATTAGAATGCCAATTCATCACTTTGGAGGATTGGTGAGTGAAAAACCCAACCAATTAAAATTGTTAATTAACAAAATTAACTGGAAGGGGAAAAAAACACTCAGTGAAGAGGAATTCCCTGATAATAAAGTCCATGGTGATATCCTTAGAAGAATGACCCATGCTGACATATAAAGTTGCATTAATTGTCCCACGCAAGGGAGCGGACATTTCGTGTACAAAAGAGGCAAAACTGCCCTACTGAGTGAAAATTCCCTAGAATTTTTCTGTGGTACAAACCAAAGTTACATATATCGTGTCGACGAATATATCGCGGGGGGTCCGGAATGAAACTTATCGGCAGCAATGGCGAAAATATTGGAAAATATCTAAAGCAACAACAACATCAAATAAACACATTTCCATATAAATATTAAAATACATCAACTCATATATAAGATGCATAATATGTCAAATGGTGGATCATGATCAAATATCGAGTTCGACTATATAGTATAAACTGAAAATACTGAAATGTGTTCTTGATGGAATGATAGGAAATCACATCAAATGATCAAAATAAATGTCTTTCAAGAGATGAACACAATTTCAATTTTTTTAACATCTAAAGCAACAACAACATCAAATAAACACATTTCCACATAAATATTAAAATACAACAACTCATATATAAGATGCATAATATGTCAAATGGTGGATCATGATCAAATATCGAGTTCGACTATATAGTATAAACTAAAAATACTGAAATGTGTTCTTGATGGAATGATAGGAAATCACATCAAATGATCAAAATAAATGTCTCTCAAGAGATGAATCATCATGATTCATGAGGCATGTAGATACTAAGATAGTGTATAGAGTCTAGACATAGGACACCAACATAGTATGATAGTACAATGATAAATAATAGGAATCAAGTCATCGACTCCCTGAGGATGATCCTCTAATCAATCTACCCCTTTTACGGGTCAAGGGCACTGGCACCACTCTTCCTCTAGAAGCAATAGGTGGTCATGGAGGTGGTCCAGATGAGCCTGGGGTGGAACTAGAACCTCCAACTGCTCAACTAGATGTTGTGGATGAGGGGGAGGTGAATGTGAGCTGTCTCCTCCCAGTCCCAACTGTATGACTCTGTGGAGGTGGTGAGCCACCTGGAGCTGGTCGGCGCTGCAAATGAGTATCAACCTCCTCCTCAATGTGCTCATAGTCATAGTCATCCTCTGGAAGTGGAACATAAGCATCCCCCTCTTCCCCCTCCTCCTCCGACGGATCTGCATCATCATCCTCCTCTTCCTCCAACCATTCAGGTGCCTCGTCCATCACAGAATCCTCTGTCTCCACCCTCCATTTGCTGGTAGTGTCAATGTCATCCAATGAAATGGCATCTGAACTGGGCACTTTCTCAATTTGTTTCACCTGCAACCTTAGATTGTAGTAGACATAAACCATGTCATTAAGGCGCTGAGAAAGTAACCTGCATTAGTATGAGATCCATAGTTAGGAGGTGATAAATGATGATAAATTCAAATTCAAAATTGTAATAAATTATATTTAAAATTAATAAAATTATAAAGAAGCAAAGATTATAAATTTAAGTTTAAACTTTAACATTTCTAAATTGAAAATTCTAACCTTCTGTGCTTCTTGGAGTGTATCTTCTCAAAGACACTCCAATTGCGCTCACACCCTGATGAGCTGCAACTTTGACTTAGCACTCTAATGGCAAGTTTTTGCAACTCTGGGACTCTGCGACCATAGTTAGTCCACCACACATCTACAAAGAAAACAAGGAAGGTAAACGGTAAGACAAAATTCAAATTACGAATTACAATGTATTAAATTTTTACCAAGTAAAAAACATAGAAATGAAAGAGTAATTAATTAAGAATCTAAGAGATCAAAATTTGAAAGTTTTAAACAAATTGTACCTGGCATCCTTATGGTTCTATCCTGGACAGCCATGTCATAGCCAAAAGTGCCACCTGACATCCTATAGATCTCCATCTGTCTAGAAATCTCTGCACGCTCAGAGGGAGTTAACACCATCCTCTGAACACACTGGAGAAAGCCATCCATGACCTCAACATCAAACTGAAAGCCACATGCATAAGAGAAAGCAGGGTTGAGGTAGAGCCCTGCTGCATGAATGGGACGATGGAGAGTATTATTTCATTGTTTATCAATCACACTCCATAGTTCAGCTCGTCTTGTGAGTCCCACCTCCCCCTTGTCCTCATAGTAGTGATGGATAGCTTCCTTGGCGCTATCCATGGCCTCATACAAGTAGCCCATTGCGGGCTTTTCACCATCAACCAAACGAAGAACCTTTACCAAAGGTTCACTGATGGCACATACCTCCTCCAATCGTGCCAAAAAAGTCAAATCAAATTGCACCATTCGAGCAATGGCTTGCCCATCTTGTTTGGTGCTATAGACACAAGATGCCCACTCATTAGAAAGAAACATCCGCTGCAACTCCATCATAACCTTATGCATAGACTGAAGAGAAATGAAGGAAGTGGCGAATCGTGTGATTGTAGGTCGCATCAACTCCTTGTTTCTCGTGAATCGTCTCATGAGTGAAAGAACATATGTATGATTGTATATATATTTTGTCACACTCCGAGCTGAATCAATGACTTCTTTGATCCAAAGAAGTTTTCCCATGTCCTCTAGCATCAAATCAATGCAATGAGCAGCACAAGGAGTCCAATACAAGCTTACATACCTCTCCATAAGCATCCTCCCATGCAATGGGCAGTGTTGTCCGTAATGACTTGGACAACATATTGTGGACCTATCTCTTGGATTAACTTATCCAGCAAATCACATAATAAGTGTGCATCTTTAACATAGGGAGATGCATCGACATATTTGATAAAAACTGTCCCTCTGGGACAATTGACCAAGAAATTGATAATGGATCTGCCCTTCCCATCAGTCCATCCATCTGACATAATACTGCAACCGGTGGCCGCCCATGACTGTCTGAGCTCATCTAATCTCCGGGTGCAATCAACCTTCTCCTCATCAAGGAGTCTCCCTTTCAAATCATTATAGGAAGCCCCCCTATAATTTGGACCAACAGCGCCAGCAACTTGAAACATGGCATGATAGTAGGGGTTGTTTTTGGCGATGTTGAAAGGCACATCACCCCATAGAAAACATTTTGTCACAACTCTATCCGCCTCTTCCTTCTCCCTTTGTTTGAGCATGGTTCGAACAGAAGGCTGCCTCGAATACGATGCCACATAAGGTGAGGTTGAAGAAGGCACAGTGGAATGTGGGGGTCGTGTAGATGAGGAGAAGGAATGCATGTCACTTGTGGCTCCCATGGTTCGTGACTGTGTTCGAGATGCAAGTTCATTTCTGAATTCCTCCTTCTCCTCCCTCTTCTTAGCCATGTCAAGAATGGATTGGTTTGCAATACGCATCACTTCTGGGGTAACAGTAGGACAAACATTCACTTCATGCCCAACAATTTTGGCAAGGTGGTATTTCAAGCGGCTAATTCCACCAGAAATATCCTTCCCACATAGTTTGCAATTTAACCTTTGCCGATTATTGGGGTCAATTGGCTGCCCATACTTCCACATTGGATCCAATGGCTTTGGCATTGTGTCACCTATGTCACAACAAACAAACAAAAATGAATAAATTTTAAAATGTTCTTCTTTAAAATTTTGAAAACAATGAAATTATTAAAACATTCAAAGAAATGGGAGGGTGCCCTACTTAAAAGGATAAAACCCTATAGGTATGATTGTAATGGCAAATCTACACCTTACACTAAATCTAAACCTAAACCCTACATTAAATCTACATTAACCAACAAATCTCAAGCAAAAAAAAAGAATGAAAGTTCAAACTTCAAAGAATACATACCTGATTAGATGACAAATGCAATGGAAACTTGATGGTTTGCCTTTGCCCCCTTCCTCCCTTGTAGAAAATCGCCTAAGATGTCAGTGCTCCACTTCCTCCAAGCCGCAAAGTCCAAATGAACCGGAAAAACCCGTCTGCGACCTCTTTATGGCGAAAAAATTTAATTTTTTATGAGCAGGCTGATATTTTCCATCGACTCGCGATATTTTCGGAATTTACTGCGATATTTTAATGTGTCGGGAATTTATCGCGATATTTTAGTGGCGATATATCGTCGGTGTTAGTTTTTGTACCTAGGCAGATGTTCCCTAGGTGACTTAATTTTTGCCTAAGTCACTTTAAGAGGGAAAAAGGTGACCCTCACATTAAAAGTCACTTAATGAGACTTTATAACCATAAAGTCACTTTTTGATAAATTTAAGTGAGTGAGAGTAATTTTATTTATGAGAAATAAATAAAAGAGATTTTTACTCTCATTGATTCTCATCCGTTGGATTAGATTTCTTTTCCACCGTTGGATTAGAAACTCACTTAGGGTTAAACAAAAAGGCTGAGGGAGGAAAAAGGACTTCACTTTTCATTTTTTAGGTGAAGAAGAAGAGCTGAGAGAGAAGGATTTTCGAGCTAGGGTTTTAGCACATTTTCCAAGGAAAATTTATGCACAGAAATCGAGGAGTACAAGGCATTAACTCAGGCACAGAAATCGAGAAGATAGTACGGCCTCATTAATGCTGTACGGCTGCACTCTGCTCGCATAGAAATTGAGGGATAGTACGGCTCATTAAATGCTGTACGGTTTGCATTAATTTTCCAGCACAGAAATCGAGGAGTTTTGGGTCTGTACGGCCTGCATTAATTGCTGTACGGACATCATTAAATTTGCACACAGTTCGAGGGTACGGACGGCACAGGAATCGAGGGTATGGCCCTGCAATAAATGCTGTACAATTTCTGCACAGAAATCGAGGTCAGTTTGAAGTGTACGGCCTGCATTTATTGCTGTTTGGTTGGCCCAGAAATCGAGGAGCTGTTCATGCACAGAAATCGAAAAAGTTTTCTGCTGGTCAAATTCTGGGTTGAGATAAGTTGGAATATTTGACTGTAAATTTAATGTCTGATTTTTTGCTGAAGGAAATAATAAATCTCTCCTCACTCTGACTGGTTTTCCCTGTGGGGGTTTTTCCAGGGCTGATTAGCCAAAAATCTCTGAGCCAAATATTTTATGGTGTGACTGTCCAAATGTTTATTTCTGCCTGTTAGTAGTTTTCTGTGTGTTTAAAATTGTTCAGGAAATTTTTTGTAAGTAGCTTCAAGCCTATGCAAAACCGGCTGAAGTGAAAAACACTAAATGTGCATTTAAACCAGCAAGCAGTAAACTCAGATTTTCTACATGGTATCAGAGCGAAGGGGGCAGAAAACAGTGATTTTTGCAGACACACAGTAATTTCCAGAATTTAGAAATTTTTGTTATTTTACTTCTGTCAGTGAACAGCACTTTGTTGAGTTGTTGTTGAGATGGCTACAGGACTTAGATTGGAGGATATGCTGGATGGGACAGGGAATTTTGTGCCGTGGAAGGCCAGAATTTTGTTGTTACTAGAAGAGAATGAGTTGTGGCCGGAAATAGTGAGGAACACTACTGCAAATCCGATCACCATTCCTGCATCCACAGATGCAGCAGCCCTCACAGCCTTCAATAAGAAGGATTGCAAAGCTAGAAGAATTATTCTTGATGCGGTTAAAGACCACATTATCCCTCACATTTTAGGGAAGGATAGGGCACATGAGATGTGGACAGCCCTAACCAGCTTGTATGAGAGTTCTAATGAGAACCGGAAAATGGTTCTCAGTGAAAAACTCAAGAGTATCAGGATGAATGGAGGAGAGGGAGTCACAGCTTACCTTACTAGGATTTCTGCAGTTCGAGATGAACTTGCAGCAGTTGGGGAGAAGGTTGCCCCTACAGAGCTTGTACGTACTGCAGTGAATGGGGCTTCAAAGTCCTGGAGTGCTTTTGTGCAGGCTATAGTGGGCAGGGAGAACCTACCTGACTGGGAGAGGCTATGGGATGACTTTGTGCAGGAGGAGACCAGGAGGGGTCTTGTACAGGGTAGTACTTCTCAGAGAGGGGCTGATGATGAGGATGTGGCTTTGGCAGCCAAGGGTAAGAAGAAGAAGGGTCCCAAGAAGGGTGGGGCCAAGCAGCAGTAGCAGCAGGGACAACAGAGTGGGCAGAAGAAGGACTTGAGTAAAATCAAGTGCTATGCTTGTCAGGCGTTTGGACACTATGCCTCACAGTGTCCAAGCAAGAAGAAGAAGAAGGGGCAGGGACAGCAGATTGCAGCCTCAGCAAAGATTGATGAGTTTAGTGTTGCATTTTAGAGGGAGTTTTCCCTTTATGCTGGACAGATGGAGAGAGAGAGAGTCACCTTAGCCACCAGCATAGATATGGATCAGGATAGTGAGCATTCCTTGTTGGCAGGACATGAGGGGGGTCCATCCACCTCATCTACTTGGTACATTGATAGTGGAGCCACGAGCCACATGACTGGAGCTCGTGAGGTGTTCTTAGAGTTATCAGAGGCAGGTAGAGATGTGGAGGGTGTCCTTGGAGACAACACCGTTGTGAGAGCTGTTGGTCGGGGGACCATCACATTTCAGAGGGAGTCTATGAGTCCCATGACTCTGCGGGATGTGTTGTATGTCCCAAAGCTGAAAAAGAACCTTGTATCAGTTTCCACCATAGAGGACAGGGGTCTTGGGGTGTGCTTTTCAGATGGGAGAGTACAGGTATATCCCAAGGCTACAGGTATGTCCAGTGCCATGGACATCGGGGTCAGGTGTGGAAAGATGTACAAGCTATTATTTCAGCCACAGTGTGCCTTGGCACATAGCAGCAGCAGTGAGCTTTGTGAGCTCTAGCATCGGAGGATGGCCCACCTTCATCACCCAGCTCTTAGATTGCTGAGGAGCATGGTTACAAGTTTACCAGAGTTCAGCACTGAGCAGGAGGATGTGTGCAGAGGGTGTGCTTTGGGAAAGTACACCAAGACTGCTTTTTCGAGCAGTGACACTAGAGCTGCCGGGGTGCTTGATTTGATCCATTCTGATATTTGCGGTCCCATGTCATCGCGTTCTTTGATAGGCTTTGAGTATTACATCAGCTTCATAGATGACTACTCCAGGAAGACCTGGATCTACTTCTTGAGGAGCAAGAAGTCTGAGCTTGTATTGCGAGTCTTCCAAGGGTTCAAAGCCCTTGTGGAGAAGCAGACAGGTAGACAGATCCGGATCTTGAGGTCGGACAATGGGGGTGAGTATACCTCCAAGGAGTTTGGCGCATTCTGTACTCAAGAGGGCATTCAGAGACAGCTGACAGTCCCTTACACTCCTGAGCAGAATGGAGTAGCAGATAGGAAGAACAGGTCTATTGTGGCAGCAGCCAGGGCGATGCTCCATGATCAGGGATTACCTTTCTTTCTTTGGGCTGAGGCATGTAGTACTGCAGTTTATCTGCAGAACAGGAGTCCTCACAGGGCAGTGGGGAGCAAGACTCCTGAGGAGATGTATTCGGGCAAGAAGCCTGAGGTGAGCCACTTCCGCATATTTGGCTCTTTGACTTACTCTCACGTCCCTTCAGAGAAGAGGACGAAGTTTGATCCCACTGCAGAGAGAGGCATCTTTGTGGGATATGATGAGACTTCGAAGGCTTATCGGATTTACTTACCTTGCTCGCGGAAAGTTGTTGTCCGCCGGGAAGTAAAGTTTGATGAGGAGAGAGCCTTCCGGAAGTCCAGAGAGTTAGAGCAGGGGGAGACTTCAGCCCCCACACCTCAGTTAGTGCAGGCTTCTTCGATACAGCTTACAGGTCCACAGGTTTTTGGAGGGACAGGATCACAGGGTACAGGTACTGCATCTACTAGTTCAGTGGTTCAGGTGGCAGGCTCTTCAGGGACAGTGTCTGGGACAGGTATAGGTTTGAGTCCTCAGGTGACAGCATCGGCAGGCACAGGATCTTCAGTTACTGGTCCTCTGGGTTTTGGACCTTCAGGTACAGGGACTTCCTCAGATGAGGAGGAGCAGCCTTCAAGGAAGAGGAAGCCTAAGTGGCTTCAGGAGACCTTGAAGGATGCAGAGGCAGTTGGTAGACCCCGGGAGAGGATCAGGGCAATAATGGAGCCTGAGAGGCTTGGTGTGGTGCCGGTTAGGGATGATATGGCTCTTGTTGCATGCCTTCGTGACTCTGAGCCATCCACTTTTGAGGAGGCTACCCAGCATCTGGTTTGGAGAGATGCCATGATGGAAGAGTACCATTCCATCATGAAGTACCGAGACCGGAGGGGAAGTCAGTTGTGACTTCCAGATGGCTTTACAAGGTAAAGCATGCTGCGGATGGCAGTGTAGAGAAGTACAAGGCTCGATTTGTGGCGCGGGATTCTCACAGGTTGAGGGAGTCGACTATGATGAGACTTTTGCTCCAGTTGCACGATATTCTTCTATCAGGGCAGTGATTTCTATAGCAGCAGAGATGG
>LPNX010176719.1:726697-740398 GCA_001517045.1 Pseudotsuga menziesii
TGGACAGCTGCAAAGCACATTTTGAGATATCTTGCAAGGACAGTGGACTATGGTCTGGACTATAGGGGTTCGGATGGAGTCGGATTGGTTGGTTTTACAGATTCAGACTGGGCAGGTTGCGTGCGGGATCGGAAGAGCACTTCCGGTTGTTGTTTCAGTTTGGGCTCGGCAGCAGTGTCGTGGTTCAGCCGGAAACAGAGGTCCGTTGCATTGAGTTCGGCTGAGGCTGAATATATGGCAGCCAGTCAGGTTACTTGTGAAGCACCGTGGCTTCAGAAGCTTTTGGTAGATTTGTTTGATCAGGAGCTTAGGCCTACGGTGATCTACTGTGACAATCAGAGTTGCATTCAGCTCTCTGAGAATCCAGTGTTCCATGACAGGTCAAAGCACATAGAGATCAGATACCATTTCATTCGAGACTACGTTCAGAGAGGGGCAGTTGAGCTTCGGCATATTTCCACTGATGAGCAGGTAGCTGACATCTTGACGAAATCTTTGGGGAGGGGTAAGTTCGTCTTCTTCAGAGATAAGTTGGGAGTGGTACGAAACACCTTCCTTGGTAAGAGGGAGTGCTAGTTTTTGTACCTAGGCAGATGTTCCCTAGGTGACTTAATTTTTGCCTAAGTCACTTTAAGAGGGAAAAAGGTGACCCTCACATTAAAAGTCACTTAATGAGACTTTATAACCATAAAGTCACTTTTTGATAAATTTAAGTGAGTGAGAGTAATTTTATTTATGAGAAATAAATAAAAGGGATTTTTACTCTCATTGATTCTCATCCGTTGGATTAGATTTCTTTTCCACCGTTGGATTAGAAACGCACTTAGGGTTAAACAAAAAGGCTGAGGGAGGCAAAAGGACTTCACTTTTCATTTTTCAGGTGAAGAAGAAGAGCTGAGAGAGAAGGATTTTCGAGCTAGGGTTTTAGCACATTTTCCAAGGAAAATTTATGCACAGAAATCGAGGAGTACAAGGCATTAACTCAGGCACAGAAATCGAGAAGATAGTACGGCCTCATTAATGCTGTACAGCTGCACTCTGCTTGCATAGAAATCGAGGGATAGTACGGCTCATTAAATGCTGTACGGTTTGCATTAATTTTCCAGCACAGAAATCGAGGAGTTTTGGGTCTGTACGGCCTGCATTAATTGCTGTACGGACATCATTAAATTTGCACACAGTTCGAGGGTATGGACGGCACAGGAATCGAGGGTACGACCCTGCAATAAATGCTGTACAATTTCTGCACAGAAATCGAGGTCAGTTTGAAGTGTACGGCCTGCATTTATTGCTGTTTGGTTGGCTCAGAAATCGAGGAGCTGTTCATGCACAGAAATTGAAAAAGTTTGCTGCTGGTCAAATTCTGGGTTGAGATAAGTTGGAATATTTGACTGTAAATTTAATGTTTGATTTTTTGCTGAAGGAAATAATAAATCTCTCCTCACTCTGACTGGTTTTCCCCGTGGGGGTTTTTCCAGGGCTGATTAGCCAAAAATCTCTGAGTCAAATATTTTATGGTGTGACTGTCCAAATGTTTATTTCTGCCTGTTAGTAGTTTTCTGTGTGTTTAAAATTGTTCAGGAAATTTTTTGTAAGTAGCTTCAAGCCTATGCAAAACCGGCTGAAGTGAAAAACACTAAATGTGCATTTAAACCAGCAAGCAGTAAACTCAGATTTTGTACAGTCGGCTCCATTGACTCGCGATATATCGTGATGTCGGCGATATATCACCGATATATGTAACTATGGTACAATCTGCACAGAATGTACATCTTCAATGTACATGAGGTTGCCACCTAGTCGAAATAGGTGGGCAACACCGTGTATGCTCTACCCCTCGCGGCTTACTCTGACACTTGGGAATATCAAAAGCGGTATTGGGCATTCATTAATCCCTCACATCTAATTAATCAATTCACATTAATAAAATCTACAACCCTCAAACATTACGAAACTCCGGCGTAACGAGCTTGAAGAAAGTGGGCAAATTATTCAAGGAAAGCGAGAACAACTAGAAAGTGACCGTGGTGTCCCGTTAGGCTACATCCTTGTTGTTGGAGTTTGAGCAACTTCGGAACACATTCTTTACTTGTACCTCCTATGGGAGCTTGAACTTGTTGTAATCCATCATACAAACCCTATAAAGAACAATGTAAACCTTGGGGTGAAAAGTAACAATAAAAGAAATTAAAAAAATGTATTTTATTGCTTCCTCAAAGTGAAGTCGACCCCATTGAATTTTCCTAGTGGAAAATTAGTATAAATAGGAGGCGCCCCTCATTATAACATACAGTCATACAAGTGAAAACTTGCATCACTGGAGAGAGAAGCTCGCACCTGCAGAAGGAGAAAACTGTTTTGGGGTTTTTATCTCTGGAAAATACTTCCATCTTTTCTCTCTCTTATTTGTACACTATTCTTAGAATTATTATCTCTAGACGAAGGTTGCTGGGTTTTCTCCCATTTGGGTTTCCTAGGATAAAATTGCTAGTGTTATTGTTATGTGCTTTGTCTATCTTCTAGTGATCCAATTGATAAATGCAATTAAGATACACTACTATAATCTTATGAAAATCTAACATGGTATCATAGCAGTACTAGAAGAAGCCATTGCCATAACTCTGTTGGAAACCTGTTGAAACTAGGGTTTTATCTCTCAAAACCTTCACTCAACTTTTTGGCAGAAAAAGAGCCTTGGGAATTTCGCTCTAAGGAGGGCGCATCTTTTGGTGAAGGCATAATTCAATTCAATTTTTTTTAATTTTTGATCTAATTCTGCAACAGCAACATAAATTAGGGTTTTAATTTTTGACCTACTTCCTCCACAGTTTTGGCTCGACTCTACCTCTTCTTAACTTGCCTCTCTAGGGCACATTCACCTGTGGAGTCAGTTTTCCAAAACTCCAACCTTTAGTTTTGACCTAGTCTCTGCTAGGGTTTTAGAGCCAGATCTGCAGTCAAGATGATTAGTATGAAGGTTGAAGATCGTCTGGAAGGAGCTTCCAACTTCATCCCCTGGAAGTCTAGGGTTCTTCTTCTACTAGAAGAAAATGGCCTATTACAGTTTGTAAATGCAAAGGTCCTAGAATTAGAAGCTGAAGAAGACAAATGTCATTGGAGGAAGAATGAAGCCAAAGCAAGAAGGATTTTAGTGGAGTTAGTTAGAGATTACTTGGTTCCTTAGATCTCAAAAAAGACGACAACAAGGAAGATGTTCAAAACCTTGAAGAATTTATTTGAACACAGTAGCATCAATGTGACTCACATTGAGGAATAAACTGTCAAATATGAAGATGACGAAGTTCGAAAATATTGCCTCATTTCATGAGGATCATGGAGCTCCCGGACAAGCTAAAGTCCAGTGGAGACAACCTGGAAGAAAAGGATCTTGTTATGACCACCTTAATTGGTATCCCACCATCTTGGGAGTCTTTTGTTCAAACTATAAGTGGTCGGACCAAGTTGCCCAAATTTGATAAGCTACGGGTAGATTGCACTCAGGAAGAAACAAGAATCACAGCATGCCAAAGACTTCATGGCACTCAACCTGAGGAAAATCAAGCGTTTGTATCTCATGCTAAGAAAGGTAAGGGAAGGGGAATGAAGTTGTACAATCGCAAGCATCAAGATAAGAGATCAAGTCCTCCCCCAGATCAGAAGAAACAAAAGAAAGATCTATCTGAGATCCAATGCTACAGGTGCAAGAAATACGGTCATTATGCCAGTGGCTGTCGAAGTTCACACAAAAGGAAGCATGAAGCTTCAATTGCTGATGTAGAAGAAGATCATCATCACAAGAAACTGAAGAATGAAGATCGTACAAAATTCTTCTTCATATCAGCCCTATTAGGTACTGTTCCCACAACTAGTGATACTTGGCTCATAGATAGTGGTGCATCTAGACATATGACATGATATAAAGAAATTCTCTCAGAAGTAGTTGAGAAGGATTCTCATCTCTGCGTTGTACTTGGGGATGATGCTAACTACACTATGAAGGGATCTGGGGCTGCCTCCCTTCAGCTAGAGTCTAATGATACTCTACACTTAAGTGATGTGCTCTACATACCTGGTATGAAAAGAAATCTTGTATCCATCTTAGCCTTAGAAGACAAAGGATATAAAGTAGCATTTTCAGATGGAAAAGTAATTGCTTGGTAGAAGAACTCAAGCATGGATACCACCAAGGTAATTGGTATGAGAGAGGAGAGCTTGTACCGACTGAACACTCCACCAGTTCAGGCCCTAGTCCATGACTCTACAAGTACGGGAGAGCTATGGCATAGAAGACTAGCTCATCTAATTTACAGAGCTCTCCCAGTAGTAAAGAACATAGTTACAGGTATACCAGTGCTACAAGTAGACCATGGTGGAACATGTAGAGGATGTGCACTTGGCAAGAATACCAAGAAATCCTTCCCAAATAGTGAAAGCAGATCTAAAGAAATCTTGGATCTAGTGCACTCTGACTTGTGCGGCCCAATGACAGTTGCTTCATTGGAAGGATACCATTACTATGTGACTCTCATTAATGATTACTCATAGAAGACTTGGATATACTTTCACAAGAACAAGGAATCCGAGGAAGTACTCAGTAAATTCAAGGAGTTCAAAGCACAAGTCGAGAATTTGTCAGGGAAGAGGATCAAGATTCTAAGATCAGATAATGGTGGAGAATACACCTCTACATAATTCAATGATTTCTGCAAAGAAGCAGGAATTGAGAAGGAGCTTACAGTTCCCTAAAATCCCTAGCGAAATGGGGTTGCTGAAGGAAAGAACAAAACCATTGTGGAGGCAACCAAAGCCATAATACATGACCACAGTCTACCGATGTTCTTATGGGTAGAAGCATCCAGAACAACTATATATGTACAAAATAGATGCCACATAAGATAGTGAAGAACATTACTCCGAAAGAAGCTTTTATAGGAATAAAACCAGAAGTGGGTCACCTTCGAATCTTTGGTTGTCCAGTCTACATACATGTGCCCAAGGAGAAAAGGATGAAGTTAGAACATTGAGGCAATAAGGGAACTTTCGTGGGATACAATGAATCTTCAAAGGCCTACAAAATCTATATCCTAGGATCCAAATAGATTGAAGTTAGTAGGGATGTGACCTTTGAAGAAGAAATGGCTGTTAGAAAAGGCAAAGGATCAGACATGGAGATCGATGATGAGGAAATGGAGATGACATCACCTTCCCCTCCAAACACCAAGTTTGGGAGGATGCCATGGTGAAAGAATATGAATTCATCATGAAGAATGATGTGTGGGAGATTGTACCGAGACTTGAGGGGAAGTCAGTCTTAACTTCCAGATGGCTATACAGAATCAAACATGGAGTAGATGGGAGTATTGAAAAATACAATGCCAGATTTGTTGCCAGAGGGTTCTCTCAGAAAGAGGGAGTCGATTATGATGAGACATTTGCTCCTGTGGCTCGATATACTTCCATCAGATCAATCATTGCTATTGCTTCAACTATGGGATGGAAGTTGCATCATATGGATGTCAGGACAACCTTTTTCAATGGTATTATTGAGGAAGAAGTATATATTGAACAACTAGAAGGGTTTGTTGTCTATGGAAAGGAGTCTCATGTATGCAAGTTGAAAAATGCTTTATATGGACTTAAGTAAGCACCCTGTGCTTGGTATGGACAAATAGACGGATTGTTGGTGAGTCTGGGATTCACCAAGAATGATGCCGACCCCAACCTTTACTACAAGGTTGTGAATGATGAGCCACTGATTTTGGTACTATATGTTGATGATCCGTTTCTCACTGGAAATGAGAAACTTATCGTATGGTGTAAGAAGAAACTTGCCTCTGAGTTTGAAATGAAGGATCTTGGATTGATCCATTACTTCTTGGGATTAAATGTATGGCAAAGGCAAAAGGAGATTTTCTTCGGTCAAGGAAAATACATCTGTAACGAACATAAATAAGAAAATAATTAAATAATTAAATAGTTTATAAGTTAGGTTAGTATGAAAGGAGGCGTCTCCTCATCATGAATGTCCAAGCCATATTTAAAGCCAAGACATCTTTGTAAATATTCATCATCAAATACATTATTCATATTTCGTTATTAAAAATGATAGTCAGATTCGACTACTAATAGACCAACTAGATTTGGTTGCTCCATTTGGTATCAGAGCGGATTCGCTCCTGCACTTTGAGCTTGGACTCGGCTCATCAACTCCTACTTGAGCTTGGACTTGGCTCATCAATCCTTGATTTCTTTCGTTGCTCCATTTCACCCATACCTCCTTCAATCTTAGCTCGGCCCTCCCCTCCTCGACCCTCCTCTTCCTGCCCTCGCGTTGCACCCCCATCCGCCCTTCTCCCATCCGCCGCTCCTCTGCCCATACTCCATGTTGCCTCCCCGCTGCCATTCTCTTCCACCTCTGCTGCATCAACATCGTTGCCGCTCTGCCCGCGCGCTGCCACAGCGCCCCACTCTATGCTCCTCCCACGTCCCTGCTCCACGCCACCTCCCTCTCCACGCTGCTCCATCTTCTTGCCTCCTCCCCTCGACGCTCGCCCCAACCGCCGCCAACCTCCCATCACACGCTGTCGCTCCCTCCAACTCCACGACCTGCAACCAAAACATAAAAAAAACAAAACAATATATTATATTATAATATAATATAATAAAATATAATATTGTAATATATTTAAAAAAATATCAAATATTATATTTAATATTATAATATTTGTTTAAAATATATATATATATATATATATATATATATATATATATATTCTATAGTTTACGAAAAATAAGAATAATAATAATTAATTAATATATTATTATTCAAAATTTCACCTTAAAAGGCCAAAATAGCGTTCTACAAACATCCATGGCATCTTATAGTAAGAGTGACAAATTCATAGATCTCCTTGAGGAAATCCTTAAGGACATAGATAAAATAAAGAACACTATGGACAGAACATTTAAAGTAAATGTAGATGGCGGTGAAAATCATGTAGAAGAAGCCACCCAAGTTGATGAGAAAAAGGAAGATAGAGTAGGCTAGGATGTCATCCTCGATGAGAGTAATGGCATCAATCAATATAACATGCAATACAAAGATATAACATACCCTAGTAATAAGGGAATTGACAACGAAATAATTGACAAGGAGAAGGATGATCCTGACCAAGATTGTGATAAGAGACAAGCCGATGTTGCTAACAATAAAGATCATCAATGCCGCGACAAAAATGTCACAATCACAAACACATGAAGGATAGATATCATCACAAAGACGGTTATAAAGAACATCAAGGGAAGCAACTATAATATCTGTCAAACACAAGATAAGACCGGTGTTCTTATGAGCATTATAAGCACAGGGAGCCCATTCAAGGGAACTGACACAGAATGTGTTGGGGATAACAACACGAAAATAGTTAAGGTAGTAATGTATGTTGAGCATGTTCAATTGACGACAAACATAGTTAAAAGAAGCAATCACACAAGTAGAAAAAGCGTAAACAAAACTTCACCAAGTTCATACTTATTGCAAATACCAAGACATAATAATCAAAATGAGACAATGGTCGTAATCAAAATCGCACCTCTCAAGTCTTTAGTGTGACATAGAGCCAGAATAAAAGATGACATTAGGAAATACTCGAGCTTTGAGGACAACTCTCCCTTAAAGGAAGTGGCAAGGTAATGAACATAAATAAGAAAATAATTAAATAATTAAATAGTTTGTAAGTTAGGTTAGTATGAAAGGAGGCGTCTCCTCATCATGAATGTCCAAGCCATATTTAAAGCCAAGACATCTTTGTAAATATTCATCCTCTAATACATTATTCATATTTCATTATTAAAAATGATAGTTGGATTCGACTACTAACGGACCAACCGGATTCGGTTGCTTCAACATCATAGATATATTGAAAAGATTCAGAATGTTGGACTGCAAGTCCATAGCTACTCCCATGGATGCAAATTTGAAGAAGTTGAGGAATTATGCTTTAGATGCAAATTTGATTGATCCCACTATGTATCGCCAGTTGATTGGGTCCTTGATGTATCAGACGAACACCAGACCAGATATATGTTTTGCTGTGAATGCTCTCAGTCAGTTCATGTGCGAATCGAGGCAGACTCACTGGATTGCTGCAAAATATGTGCTTAGATACTTACGTGGCACTGTGGGATATGGTCTACAATATGTTTTAGAATGTGACTTAAATTGCAAGGGTTTATAGAACCAGAATAGGCCAGATGCACTACAGATAGGAAGAGTACTTTTGGATGTTGTTTCAGTCTGAGTTTTGCAGTAATTTTCGGGTGTAGTAGGAAGCAAAACTTAGGAGCTCTCTGTACTACAGAGGCCGAGTATATGACTGCTAGCTCAGCAGCCCAAGAAGCAGTTTGTCTTCGTAAACTTCTTGTAGGATTGTTTGGCTAGATTCCAGAGCCAACTGTGATTCACTATGATAACTAGAGTTGTGTGTAGATGTCTGTGAACATCACAACAAGTCGAAGCACATAGATATTCGATATCATTTCATATGTTATATGGTGCAGAAAGGTGGAGTTGAGCTACAGTATATTCCGACGGATGACCAGACTGCAGATGTTCTTGTTGTCTGTCGAGATGCACACCAGCAGCAGAAATCTTTCGAAAGCTGTTCCCTCACTAGAAGTGGGGAAGGTGTGGCCTTGGGGGCAAGCAATGAGCCAGGTATTGTCACCTGAATTCCAGCTCCTCCTTTTAGGCAAACTCCTAACGAAGCCAAGGGGGGTTGCCCCTAACAAAGAGTTTTTCTATGGCTCTTGTGTTTTTTAGTGTTTTTGGTGTTGAGTGATGTGGATGGGTGTTTTTTAGGAGTTTTTAAATGATTACAACTTTATAATGATGAAATAAAATAATCACAAGATAAATGCAAGATCACAAGATTGAGGAAACAACCACTTGATAATTTAAAGCAAGACAACCATGATAATATAAATGCTCCAGATATATAAAAAAACAAATGAAAATTGCTAACAAGGACCAGTGCCTTATGGAGTCAAAGATAGTCTTAAGTGCTTGGGTTGCTTGATACAAGAGTTCAAAGTGGTAACGTTTGTGAGATCGTTTTGCAATTGTTCTTGGTTTATTTTATTGTAAATTTTATGTAATCTTGTTTTAGGTGTCTAGGAAACTTAATTGGAAATACTTTCAGTGGCTCCGTTCGAAGACATGATAGATCGGTGTAGAATCAAAAGCTAGGTGTTCAGAGAATTTAACCAGCGAGTGTCCAGATTGGGTAGCCCGGCGCCCACACTTGGAATTTGCCCACTACCTGAGTATTTATCGAGATAACGCCGGTGCGTTGGTTATGGGGTTGAAAGTTTTATTATGTTGAATCTTGTAAGATTAACAATCCAATGCCGTTTCTTAGTAATCCGATTTTTAGGTCGGTCAGAGTATACTCCGGCAAGGAAACAACGAGATAAATTCGAATTTTATTAAAAGGGAGTGATGAGTTGTGAATTTTAATTAGAGCACACAGGTGAACCTCTTTGACAGAGAGTGCTCTTGACTTGTCTTCTGACAGAGGTTCAAGAGACTTTTAACTAATCTATATGCTAAGATGCAGCAAAAATGCAAAACTTATGCTCTCCGACAGAGAGTGCTCTTGACTTGTCTTATGACAAGTTCAAGAGTCTTGGTTCTTTTTAAAGACAAACAGATTGTAAGCAAAGACCAAATGATAGCTCAGATAAAGTAGAAACTAATCTAGCAATTAGTGTTCTAAGGCAAAATGAAACTAATCTAGGTACTTGAAACAAATCTAAGCTAAGAACACACAAGACACTCTTCCCCAAATGGGGAAGAAACACAAACTATGGGAGGCTTTATCCCACTTAGCCTTATTTTATTAATCAAATACAACTTTTGAGGATATTCAACCTTGGAATGAGAAATGAAGATAGTAGAAGTGACTTTTAAATGGGTTCTTAGGAGCTTTACGAGAAAATGAGAGTGTTTAAGTCTTCATGGTTTTGATCTTGATTTCAAATCTCCCCTTGGTTTTGCAATCTTCTTCTTCTCTTTGATGATCTCTTCTTCTTCTTCTTCAAGTCCCCTTCTTGAGTTTGCTTTTGGTCAAACCTACAACACAATGCAAATCACACTACAAGCACCCTTTAGCATTAGTCAAATCAAATGAAAATGAAACTAGATGCAACTAAGATCTAAGTATCTGTTGCCCACCTATTTCGACTAGGTGGCAACTCCATGTACATTAGGATGTACATTATTGTACCTTAGAAAATCTGAGGATTTTTCTCTTCTGCAGGGCTATTGCCCCTTTGTAAAACGAAATGTCCGCTCCCCTGCGTGGGAAAATTAATGTAATTTGATGTGCTAGTGTGGGTCATATGATACGGATGCCACACCATGGAACTGGTTGTTAGGGAAGTCCCCTCATCGAGTGTTTTTCCCTTTCCAATTGATCTTGTTGAACAAACGAGTTTAATCGGTTTGGTTTTCACTCAAAATCCTCCAAAGTGGTGACGGGCGTTCTACCAGTCAAGTCCATGAGGTGGCTAAGGCTTTAAAGTGTAATTCATGACCATGCTAGACATTTGTCTAGAGTCTTGTGGAGTTTCGTTATGTTATTGAAATTTTATTAATTTTGTCCAGTTAATTAATTCCACCCCTTGGTGGTTAATTAACTGAGTTTTGATGTAATAATGTAATTGCTCAAGCATGGCATTTTGTAATAGGGGCTATGAATACAAAATAAAATTGCTATGAAACCCCCTAAGCCATTGATTCGAGTCCCATGTCGTTCTGATAAGTGGTTGAAGAGATAGACCAATTTTGGTCAGAAGGGGTCTATCTCCCCTAGGGAAATTTTTAATTTTCCTAAATCAAAAATTTAAATTATTTGATTTTGAAGGAAAAAATCAAATAAGGCCATGGTAATTAAGTTTGGGGGATGGCTAAGCATAGCCAAAATTTCATTTAAATAAACCCCCCATGGTCAAAATAAATGTCTGAAGATCTCCTAAGTGGGGCGTCCCTTTTGTCTTAATAAAATAAAAAGATTAAAAAATTAAAGATCAAAAGTTAAAAATTAAAAAATAAAACATTAAAAATAAAAAAATAAAAATAAAAATATAAGATTAAAACTTAAAAATAAAAGATAGTAATTAAAAAATAAAAGAATAAAAAGATAGAATTTTTAAAATAAAAGATCAAAAATTTAAAAAATTAAAAAATAAAATATTAAATAGAAAAATCAAAAGATTAAAAATTAAAAATTAAAAATTAAAAAAATTAAAAGATAAAAACTTGAAAATAAAAGATTAAAGATTAAAAAAGATAAAAGATAAAAGATTATATGAAAGATTAAAAATGAAAGATAAAATTAAGAATTAAAAAAGATAAAAACGAAAAAGTAAAAGATTAAAAGTTAAAATTAAAATAAAAGATAAAAGATAAAAAATAAAAGAATAAAAAGATAAAAAACAAAAGATAAAAATTAAAAATAAAAAAAAATTAAAATTTAAGTCAAAGGGGCCCCCACTTGAGTCAAAAACCTTAGATCTAAAGGTGAGGAATGGCTAAGGCATGGATCAAGCTCCTTAGCCATTGATTAAAAAATAATCTAAGGGTGGAGAATGGTTGAGAGAAATAAAAGTCAAAAACCTAGATCTAGTGGTGGAGATCTAATCTAGATCTAGATCTAATCTTGGCCATTGATCTTCAAGGGGTTGGGGGTCTTCCTCAACTATAAAATGAGGGCCTCACTCCCTCATTTGAAAGGCTCTCTCATGCTATTGTTATGCTGCCGGAATATCTACTCACTCTTCTCTCATTTTCTTCTTGCCATTGTAATGCTCTTGCCCTAGCTGGGCCATAATACAAGCAAATCTTTGGAGGAAGCTTTGGTGTCTTGTCTACATTCCATTTTCTTTGTGAGGTAACCTGTTTTGTATTTGTTTTGGTTGCATTTGTATTAGCTTAGATAGCTCTCCACAAAGTATTTTGTGGAGAGATTTCCAAGTAGAAGTTTTTCTGCTTTCATTTGTGAGTAGCTTGATAGGATCTTACAAAGTATTTTGTAGGATCTATTTTTGTGCTCACCTCTCGGCTTACATTGTGCAGCTATTACAGGTTTATTTGCAGGGATCCAGAGCAAAGGAACACCCTTTCATTTGTTTAAAAACCCAGATTTTTATGTTCGCACATTCTGGAAAAAGGGTTTTAAAACTCAGTTTTTATCATTGTATAGTGATAAAAACCTTGGTTTCAAAGCCCCAATCCTTAGTATATTAGTATAGACTTATTTTTCTGCTGTTCTAACATTATTTAGGTGGCTGAAAACTCAGTTTTCAGCCCTCTAAACATCTCTGTTTTTTCAGAATTTCAATTCGGCCATATCTGTTTTTGTGTTCTGAAACTGGGTTTTATTCACTGTATGGTGAATATAACCCTTGTTTTAGGGCCCCCATATGTTATATATTAGTTAAAGGCTTTAAATTTACTGTTTTAGTATTATTTAGGTGGCTGGAAACTCGACTTCCAGTCAGTCTGTGAGCTCTATGCAAAAATAGCTCTATCTCAAATACTCGTGGTATCAATTGATCCGCATCTGCGGTGAATGAAGTCGGTCTGAATTGGTTTACCCAATCGCTCGAGCCGAACGCAAGTTCCTTTGGGATTAACTTATTGCATACCTCTTTGACAAATATTATTCATATTTCTGTTATACTTTCGCTCAGTTTTTTATGTAAAAATTGTAATTTTTGTACTAATATTGTAACAGTAGATTTTTATTTATTTCATGTGATTTGCAGCGAGAATAGTTCGCTGGTTTTTGACAGGTAGTGCAGGTTTAAAGGGGATTTGCTGTCCAAAAGGGCACAGAAATATCTCAACCCTCAACCAGTTCAAGGGGGATCCAAACTCTCAACTTTTCTGTTATTGTAAGCCCCAAAGAGAGTCTCTTGGGGTATTTTCTGAAGCTTTGTAAAGCATTTGTATTCTGTAATAGTTCTATTTCTTTTACCCACCTATCTTTGTGACAGACCACCATCTCTGTCATAAAGATTGAAGTGAGGTTAGTGTACTATTTATTTCTGTTTACTGCTTTATTTGTTCACCCACCTATCTCTGTTACAGACCATCATCTCTGTAACAGAGATTGTTGTGAGGTTAGTTTAATTAGTTTCCTTTCCACCTACCTATCTCTGTGACAGACCACCATCTCTGTCACAGAGATTGCTGTGAGGTTAAGCATTGTTAAGTTACGGTTTCTTTTCAAGTTCAGCTCTCTTATTTCACTATTTAAAAAGAGGAAGTAATCATACAACCCAACCAACCTATGTATTCTCTATCCACTTGTCATCTCCCTTTAGGGAATTCAAGTTGGATATGAAAAACAGGGTAAGTGGGGGCTTAGGTAATTAGAACAACATTTTACTACAATTTCAAACACTTTACTTTCAGTCCAAGATCGAATACCAGCACCTCCCATAAGGGACATCGCTTGGTGATCTTGTTGATACCTTAAAATTTACTTTGCATCTTAATCACCCAAGATTTAAAACCAACCCATAAAATTAATCAACCAAGCTTCTCTATCTCCTGCTCCTCTACTCGGTTATCACCCTTCGGGGTACTCCGAGATACGACCAGGGGAAAAGGAAGTCGTAGTCTAATAGGCATCC
>LPNX010176746.1:0-18116 GCA_001517045.1 Pseudotsuga menziesii
CTTTGTATCCAGGTAAATCTTCTACACTGCAAAGGAATCAAACAGCTAGTGTCAATTCGTCTGTTCTTAATAAACCCATGCAGGCATTATCTGTAACAAATTTCGGTCAACATGGAATGCCTTCAAATGACACAATTGCAGGACACGCTTCGTATTTCTGGGTGCAACCTGGTGACATTCAAGGATTGAAGAGACAGATTGTCCACCTTGTCAATACATATGGAGGAAGTTTGCTTCTTACATGTGTTCCATCTGAGTATCGTAAGGTCTTTGGGAGACCTTTATTTCTAGAAGAGTATGGTTCTTATAAATTAGTTAATTTGATAGAAAAGATGCATGACGTCTTCGCTATTGAAGGAAAAGGAAACAATAAATTTTTATGTTTAAGAGTGTTAGCAAATAAGTGCTTACAAGGTAAAATAAATGATAACTCTTCTACCAAGGATTCAGGAGATGTGATTAGGAAGGAAGAACATACTGGAAAGTTAGACAAGGGAAAAGGAGTCCAAGAATTCACAGATTTGGGTGCTTGCAATGACTTACATGAAGACTTTGATGCATCTAGCATAGAAGCAAACCTGGCTTCATATTCAGATGAAGGTTTAGGCAATGAAAGTGGAAGTGAAGAAGATGAAGAAGATAGGGAGACGATGAGCATTGCTTGAACAATGCCTTACCAAGACTGCACTGCACATGCTTTTATATATATTTTTTTAAAAACAGTCACAAGCGTCGCTTTTTCGACGCTTAGTCTTACAATCCGTCGCTTTTCCGACGCTTATAGATGTCGCTGTTTCGACGCTTAGACTTAAACTCCGTCGCTTTTCCGACGCTTCGTACCGTCGCTCTTTCGACGCTTAGAATTAAACTCCGTCGCTTTTCCGACGCTTCTCACCGTCGCTCTTTCGACGCTTAGACTTAAACTCCGTCGCTTTTCCGACGCTTCTCACCGTCGCTCTTTCGACGCTTAGACTTAAACTCCGTCGCTTTTCCGACGCTTCTCGCTGTCGCTTTTGCGACGTTGTTTCTTAATATCCGTCGCTTATCCGACGGCAAGAATGAGATTTTCTTAAAAAAATTTCACTACCGTTGAAGAAAAGCTATCGCTTAACCGACGCTTATTTTTTAACCGACGGTTACTTAGGTGTCGCTTAACCGACGGGTAATCAGGTGTCGGAAAACCAACGCCAAGTTTCCGACGCTTAAAAAAAATTCAAAGTGTCGTACATGCGACAGGGAAGTGTCGAAAATCCGACATGACGGCCGTCGGATTTTTGGTCAAAAGGTTGTAGTCTCTCCAATCATTTCTAATAAAAAATATATTTTCTTTCCCATATTTATTGTGTCATTTGCATGTATTGCTTGATTCCTTGGTCACAAGCATAGATCTGGATTATTATGTTGTATGCTATCTTCTTTCTCTTGCTGTCTTCAATCGTTTACAGGTTTTTCTAGGGTAGCAGAGGTGAAATATCCAATGATAGAGAGGACAACCTTTAAGAGAAATATTGTGGCATTATATTCAAGAAATTGATTAGATCTAGGGAAAGTTTGACATTTGGGTTTGTGTTTTGTTCTAGACCTGTATCATTCAGATCTAGGGAAACAATTGATGTCTGTAGGAGGTGAGAATTTCCAGCAACAACCCATTCCTTCGCTAAACCACCTACTCCATTTCGTCATTTCCCTCACTAGGTAAAGAAAGGGTTTTTTACTTCTCCAAGTTTTAATTAAAGTTTCATTCTTTTTAAGGAAATATTTGTAACTAAAATTGCATTGTTGGTTTGTGCAGGCACGAGAGGAATAATGGTCTTCTCGAAGGAGTCGACCTGTGGCCTCTCTACAACTTGCACCAGGTAGGGGTAATTGTGTAAATTTTTACCTTCAATTTGTTTTGCAAGGTTTGATTATATGTTTTTAACTAACGCAAAACCCTTTGTTGCAGGTTGGAAAAAATGGAGAGGAAGGTGACAAGGTCACCTCCTCTCAGGCCTGCATCTTAGAATGCACCAGGTAACAAACACTATCTATGTTTTTCTTCCCACATGGTTTGATTTAAAACAATGGACCCATCGTGTCTTAAGTCATAAAATGTTTTGTTGTAATTATTAAGCCTGAGCTTAAGGAGTCGAGAGGAGAGGGGGGCTCCATCTTTACATAAGATAAGTGTGGTGGTTTTGGGTTCCACCCCCAAGGGGTTTACACTCTGTTTACAAATATCTGTTTAAACAGGGATTTTACATCCTTTTGATTTCGTAAAGGGTTTAAATATATTATGTTTAAAATATTTGGTGTTTGTAATGATACTGTGGGTTCCATCATGGAATGGTCTTACCTCAACATTGTTGGTTCTGTTGTTTGTATTTTATTTATGGTTTTCAAACCACAGTGGAAGCCATCGTAGATAGAATTACAACCACACATTGTATAATGTTTTTTTCTATATAAATAAATGGGAACGACCCTTAGGGTCTCTGTTGGGAAAATACTCAGTGGTTATTCTCTTATTTATAGGGTTCCATCCTTTGATGGTCTTATGGCCGTACATATGTTTAATAAAATCATTTTATTATTAAAACATGAGTTTTTGTTTTGTGTGAATATGTAAAGATAGTAATTTTATGTTAATACTAACCTGAATGAGGGTTTTGTTTGACTTATACCACATCGATTTAACTATTATATGCATATATGGTCTTTAATCCTTTATGAAGAACTGGCAGCCATGACAATGGGATTACGACCATAGTTAGTTAACTTATTTGATGTTTATGAAACTCGTTAAGTTTGTGACTTATGTGGAGTAGTATAGATATGGAAATCGAATTTAAACAACTAGTATGTATGACTATGATTTGGTTTGGTTTTAATTAAGATTTGTTTACTATAAATCTTAAATGCTAGGCAACCATCCTAAATGGACTTACTATCGGTCCTTGGAAGAAGCGGTTGCATCTATGTTTTGTTTACTTGTATATTTATATAGTTCTTTTAAATATGGTTATGATTATCGTGTAGGTGCGTACTTGTAAAATATATGTATAGTATATATGTGACCCTACGACTATAGATGAATACGATTCTAGGATTGATAAATAGCTAGATTTTAAACTGTAGAGTTTGTATATCTGCATGTTAATCCATAATCATTAAATCTTGGTTTATTCACTTAACTTTCCTTGACATCCTTCTGTTTGTAAATCGTTTAGTAATTAAACACTTTATTACTACTATAATTTATAACATATATTAATTCCGCTAATGTATTTTAAATTGAAACTAGATCTATAGCATAGGAAAAGTACAAATATATACTTGACGAATTACATACTTAAGTAAGAATTTGATTCTTCAATCATATAATCATTGAATAATTCCTAACTCAGGAATGGATGCCTGATCTAAACATATTTCCTAAATACCATTTAACAATTGTAGATATAGCCAAAACGTAGATTAATTTAGGATTTATACATAACAAATCAGATCGATACAGGTTAGTTCACTATGCAATAAGATTAAGTAAAACATTTCTACTTAGTGAATGTTGTAGCACTTTTATATCTTAAAATAAAACAACCTACTATTATAAAAACATAGAGGATGAACCTGGCACAATTGCTCGGAAAAAGAAATGGAATAGTCATTCCTGCCAACCAACAACCAGAGCAGCCAAGTTTCTTTCTCGAGAACCCTTGAGCTTGTTCGTTGAACTACAAGACCACAATCCACTTAATACACCATCTCTTGCATTATTAGATTCAATTCTCGTCCAATGATATCCTCATGCTTGATAATGGACTATTATATAGTATTTTTCCTAGGACTTGTTCATTTATGAGCCTCGTGCTCCTTAGCACTCAACTAGGAGTTGTGACCTCATTTTGGGGAAGATGCCTCCTGCACCTTGAGTTCTCACTCAGTAGCTTCTGCCACTTGTCTTTTCCTCTTGTGGGTCAACAAACACCCTTCAACAAATATTCCATTTCTGTCCCCTTCAGTATCTTTTATTAATAAAGAATAATTCATTACAAATGTTTTATTTTTGACTTTCTGTCAAAAATATAAAAATAATAAATAAAGTATTTTCAGCAAAAATTAATAATAAATTATTAATTTTAGGTGCATTACATACACCTCCCCTTAGAGGATAACAAAGTCCTCATTGTTACTAACTATTTTCTTTATTCTTCCATTTACTCCTCTTGGAACAAAACTAGATATGCCTTCCGCATATCACTTTCCATTTCCTAAGTACCTTCTTTCGGACTAAGGTGCTTCCATTGCACCTTGACTTGTTCGATGGTATGGTTCTAGAGTAAAAGTTCTCACATGTTGAGAATACACTTCAGTCCCACCTACAACTCTCATTCGGGATCCACCTAGATAACATTCCAATTGATGACATGAGTAGCAACATGAATATATCTTTTAAAAATAGAAACGTGAAAAACATTCTGCACTTTAATAGTGGGTGGTAGGGCTAAATGGTATGCAATCGTCCCTACTTTAGACAAAATTTCAAATGGCCTGCAATACCTGGGAGCCAACCTTGAATACTTTTTCGATATCAAGGAGCGTTTCTTGGTATTTACCTTTATGCACACATGTTCACCCACCTGAAATTCTCTAGGAGTTTTTTTTAGGTAAGCAAAGCTTTTATGCCTATCTTGGGAAACCTTCAAGTTTTGTTGCACCTGTTTCGCGGTTAGTTCCATGTCTTTTAACAAATCAGGTCCTAACATTAGCCTATTACTTGTAATGGTTATAATGCCAACGTTGAAAGTGTGGTCCTTCCTTCTACAGGGGTTGGCAACGTGGCCCTAGGGGTTTCGAAGGTTGATTGATTGGGTTTCGTTATTTTAGTTTGTTTCATTTAAAAAAGCAAGAGCATGCTTCCTAGCCAATGCTTTATGGAATGCGAAGAATGTTGGGTTATCGTGGTTTATGTATGGCTTCATCCAACACTTATGTGATTTGATGGTTTACTAGTTTATGGTTATGTTATTTTATTTCTTTTTAAGAAACATAAGAAAGATTCCAGCCAATGCTTTGAGAAACAGTGTTTTGTCGTGATTTATTTATTTGTTGTAGCTTAGAAAATTTATATATGTATAACTCTAGGAAATTCTATTGCTCCAAGAATTTGGAGTATTACATTTACGTCCATACAGAATTTCAAAAGGGCTCATACCTGATGATACTTGAAAATTATTATTATAAGAAAATTCTACTAAGTGTAGGTAGTCTTTCCACTTTCATGGTTTGTCCATTACATACATTCTTAGCATGTCTTCTAGGACTTGATTTACCCTTTTAGTCTTCCCATCTGCTCGTGGATGATACATAGTACTGAAGTTCAACTGTGTATCTAATCCTTTAAACAAAGCTTTCCAGAAGTTTCCTGTAAATTTTGTGTCTCTATCTGAGACTATTACCTTTGGTACACCATGTAACCTGAATATATCTTTCATAAAAATATCTGCAATGTTAACAGCCTTGTAAGTATATTTTAAAGAATAAAATGAGATGCTTTACTTAACTTATCGACTACGACCCCTCAAACCCCCCTATGGCTCGCAAGAGAATTCATAGATGTTTTCAAGAATCTTGATGGATGTTAGTCTTTAAAGCTTCATAGTTGACTTTGACTAGAACTTGGTTTTGCTAGATATCTTATTTCTGTCTTCTTTAACAGAAAAAGAAAAGATTCATTTCAGTTTTTCTTCATTTGTTATACATTATTTTTGTATGTTTTTTCTTTTTTTTTTAAATTGTGAAAATCCATACGAAAGTTATTGTAGAATTTTGTGATTAGTTTATTCTCGCTTTAGTTGAAAAATATGAACCCTTTTGCATAAAAAGTAGTAACAATCTTTTCTTGCTTTTCATTAGAGATCCCACTTCTTTTTCAATTCAAAAAAGAAGATTTTGTTTGTTTCAATTAGGAATGAATCATATTAAGCAAGTTTGTTTTATTTATATATGCGATGTATTCTATGTTTCAAAGAAATTGAATCTCTCTCTCCCTTCCTTAAGTAGGGCATATACGAAAAGTTAAAGTGATATTTTTCATAATCATACTGCATGGTTTTACTTTTTATGTCCTCACCTCATGCATTCACCTAACCGTTCAAGATAAAATTAAGCACTAGATTAGGTTAAAATTTGTAGCAAGTTGTGATAGGTTAGAGACGTGTTCCAATGTATTTAAACATAGGATCTGTCATTTATTGCTTGCATTGTATCCTAGGGATCGTTTGGTTCTTCCACGCACTGCTGGTATATCGAACGGCCTTTCACGTACCATTGAGTTATATCAAAAGTTACTTCACATAATCAGTTGTATATCAGAAGGCCCCTTTCGAATGGTTGTGCATTAGACAACACTACTACGGAATGGAGCTTCCACATACCTTGTGTATATCGAGAGACAGCTTTAGGAATCCTCGGACCAACTGAGAAAATCCCTTTGGTCATCTATCATACCTAGAAAAGCACTCGAGAAGATTACTACGCACGTACAGTCTACGTAGTCAGGTATTTAGGAAAGGGTACGGTCCCAATCCTCCTTATCACACTCTAATGTTGGACCCTGTAGTATATACGGAGTAACTATTACCAAAAATAGTCAAGTGGATCGCGGTGCAAATGGTTGGGTAAATAGCTTACTCCTTAAAGAATAGCCCAGTGCCACTACATGACAACTATTATTTGCATACTGCTAAATGAAACCGTTCTGGGATTACATGACAAAAAAACTTGTAATTCCAATAAATTTGTGTGGGTAGCTTTATAATGATTTTAACGTACATATAAACCCGTTTCGGCATTGTTTGCAGAAGGCTTATCTTAACATAAATCTGTGGTAAGTAACCGATTTTGAGATGCAAGTTTATAATGATCTGAGATGCAAGTTTTTCGTTACTTTTAGTTAAAATTGTTGAGATAATATATATATATATATATATATATATATATATATATATATAGAATTGTATACTTTTGAGTGGAGTTGTTTTTCTGTTTTTTTGAGTTAAGTTTAGTTTTTTTGTTGGCAAAGTGGAAGAACTCTTTGATTAAATTACCACTAATCAAGGGTATTAATCCTACCATCCTTTAACATGGTTGGATTTTTGGTATCAGTGGGATTTGAACCAGTCATCATTAGGGATGTTTTATATCTAGCCACCAATTGTTCCACATCTCACAAATTAGTTAAGCTTAGTTAAAGTTTGTTGAGAAAGCATATAATTAAAATTATATATTTATTAGTGAAGTTTACGACCGTTAAGTCTCTTTTTATTTTACAATTTTGATCGTCTGGACTAGAGCTTGAGCTTTAGGGATCCTGTGAACTCACAATTATAGTTGATGGAATTGCAATTTGAACTTACTAAAATCAATTGCGAAGCCAAAGTACACCTAAAAAGTTCACAGAAATACATAAAATTCGAGCGAAAAAAGAAAAGAAAAATGTCCCAATGTGAGGCGTTTTGGTCAAACGTTAACCCACGACAATTCGGTAAGCAAATAGAACTAGTTTATCATAACTTTTTTTAGTGCGTAGGGTTCACTTTTATTGAAAAATAGATGGATGGCCTTCAAAAAAAACCCTCCTTGTTCTATTCAATACCTTATATCTGCCATTCTAACAGAAAAAACTGGTCAAAGAACGAGTAGAAAAAGAGTTCAAATCGTATTTAAACTACTCTTATAACAAACATCAAAAGTTCGACATAAATCTTTCACCAGAACAATCTGGTTTGGAGTATTTTTCGCCAAAGGATTTTTAGTGTTGGAGCTTCCAGCCAGAGGAAAATGATAAACCCAATCACATCTATTCATTGGCCGAGTCAAATTTTGGGCGAATAATATATTTCATGATATAGAGCATTAAATGCGACGGCGATCGCACTGTTCGCAGTTGAATCTTACTTTGGGAAGGATTCGACGGTGGACAGTGTGACCTCGGTCGCATTTAATGCTCTATAGCATGTAGAGTATTCTTCGCCCAAATTTTGGCCACCTCACGGTCTTGTCATTTACAGGAACGACGATTTTTTTTGCCGAAATTGTTTTTGTCCATAAATGATAAAGGCTATATACAGTGTATATGGTCCTATATCTTTTATTGTCACCGTCCCATCATGGCTTTTGAAAAGTTAATATCTGACATCCTGACAAAAAGTTCATATTTGTTTGCCTTGTTTCGAATTAGAAAGGCATGTTCATTGACCTAACTATATAAGTTACCAGATGCAGCATTTTCAATGGATGGGTCCAATCACGACCTTTGCGCCAAATAAAATCAAATTTCAAGGCTCGTGCTAAGCCCAACAGGAAGACGCAGTTTCTCTTTATAGAGTGGTTGAAGAGGATGCATCTGCATATTTTTTTAAATTGTTTAGGTTATATATCAAAGAAAACACAATCAACGGTTGATTTTGGAGTCATAGGCATTCAATATTTTAATCATTTGCCCTAGTGGTTAACAATTTAGGTATATAATAATTTTCTAGGAAAGCATGATAAGTATATTATCCATCTATATATGTGGGGGTATAAAATGATAAGTATATTATCCATCTATATATGTGGGGGTATAAAAGTGCATTGGAATGTTAATCTTTTAACTTTTGGTTTAGCTTTGAAAGTATTGTGTGACCATGCTTAGGAATCAAGTCTGTTTATTGTGGATGTTCTGTTTTTGCTTGCAAGTAGAGTGATGGTTTGTTTGTATTATTAGATTTTTTTAATAAAAGTATTAATTTAAATAGGGGGTTAAATTTATTATTATAATTTATTATGTAATATTTTTTATTAAATTTTTAAGTTTGAATAATATATATAAGGTTAAGAAAGATATTATAACAAATATTCAATATTATATACTGAAATTATTATTAAGTATAAATAATTATCACAATTTTAATGTGCTTGCACAGTTGCTCCATTCTGCTAGGCATTGATTACACATAAAAGAGAAGATCTAGAGATGTTGCTACTACACAGGTTGCTGAGAAAACAAACTCCACTGCTGCTTTAGGAAGCTCATAATAGACCATATTGCCATGAAGATGGACCACACTACTTATATTTTTTATGGTTACCTTTGATGTTACCCTGTCTCCAAATATTTTCTCATAAGCCATGTTGAGAGGCACCTTCCTGATGTTGATGATTGTTCTTCTACTGCAAAGTGCCCAGATTGATATAAAAGATGTACAGATATGTTCTATAAGTGCTTGGGATGTTGTCAACTATCCCTTTTTATGCTTAGTGTCACCTTGCTATTACAGGACTTTATTGGAGACTGCTACAGGAAAACATGCTCAGGACATGGGTATAAGTCCACATAGTTGGATTGCCTTCAGCTGTTATGATCCTAGAACTAGTTCAACACTGCCCAGATTAACAAGCCCTTCCTGGAACTACTCATTTACCTTTACAAAGATACATACAGGACACCCATGTGGAAATGGGGGTAACACATTCCATCATCCATTTGAAGAGAAAAAAATGAGTGTCACAAAGCTCACATCTATTCCTCAGGAGAATCCAGCTATGTAATCTTTCCCCATGATACGTTTTCCACTACCAAAAACTTGTCTGTAAGACTTTGGTCTTCCACAACAAGTTTATGTAAATCTATCACCACAAAAGTTTCCCAAAAATCACACAAGTCATGGATACCAATATGTTCCACTGTCAGTAGATAAATAAGTATCAATTGAAAGGAATATGGGTGTGCTCCTCTAGGAAACCACCATTGTTTACTTGTATTAAAGATTGGCTTCTATATTTTGTTCCTTGAATATATGTTCAAAGGATGTTCGAGTGAAGCCCTTAGCAATGCCCAATATTTCCTCAGAGAGTGGTTGTAGATTGAAATATCTAAGTGTATTCGCTTCTTAATCCTTTGATGACAAGAAGTGAATCACAAAATATTTGAATATTAGAGACCCCATATTCAGCTGCAAGAGTTAATATAAGCTTCAATGCTATCATTTTGGCCTTGTTATTAGTTCCAAAACAACCTCCTATTTTGAATCTGATGAGAGGCCCCATCGAAATAAGCCTAGGGAATTGTCCTATTAACAATCTCATCATTCACTTGTCGTAATGGCTTTGGAACTTTTGATTATTTGAAGAAAGTAAGTATATTCCATTGTTGAATTGGAATATAAATTTTGGGCTAACCATATTCTGCAACTCTAATTACAAAGAGGCACCAGTACAATTATCCAGTTCCCTCAAAACCATTGTAGTGGAAGAGCAATTCATTATTTATGAGGATTTGTTTCTACCATCTCGATACAATGACTACACCAGCCTGGACCTTTTATGTTTCACTTCTGTAGAATGTCCCAAGTGGGAACTTTGTTGTTTAATAGCATCCACATAACTAACTATACAATACTTGTATGGATATTTAAACTTCTAGACTTATTTCACCACAATTGAACTGGATCTTGATTCCATTTTGCAGCAGGTGACTTATATTTAATGGCAGGTCTGTATAGGCCTAAGGGATTGAGGGTTCATACCAAATAATCCTCCTCCACCATTAATTGAACATGATTGTTTATGAGGTTTATGAGGTAAGTTCGTTCTAGTTCTCTGGTAGATAATCATCCTTGTTTCCAAATAGTAGTATTATCATGATTTGCCACTTGGTTCAAAGTATATACCCCTCTAGTCCTCAAATGTGAAGTGGAAGTCTGAAATTGTACCCACTCTAATCAATGGATCTAGACAACTTAAATTCTTGACCCTTCCCCTATTCGCCAGGCAAGCCAACTCCCGACCAAAGTGAAAGCATGTAGAACTACTTTCCAAAATACCAAACTATTATGAAAAGATTAATGTGGATTTCTAATCCACTCGACTGAGGCTGGGTAAATATATTTAGCTTTAACCACAGTGCACCAATAACCTTTACTTTGAACCAACCTCCGAGCAAGTCTCGGTAACCAATGTAGCCAATGCTTTAGAGAAGGGAAATATGTTCTTAAGGCCCCAGCCCCCCAAAACACTTTGGGACTGCTATCTTTTTGCATTTTTTTACCCAAGCAAAGCCTTTCTTCTCCTTAGTGTGAAACCACAAAATTTCGAAATTGAGTCTTTTGATCGACTCCAAAACGCATTTAGGGATCTAGGAAAGTGAAGACTAGTACGCAAGAATGGCCTCCACCACAGATTTAAGGAGACCAATCTTTTTCCATGTGAGAGCCAACAATTATACCATACATTCAGCCTATTCTTAACTTTTTGGAACAACCTAGACCAATCCTGCTTTTGATAATCATTTGGTTTAAGAAGAAAACCAAGATATTTTAAACCCATCCCACTCCAGAATATGAAAAGGAAAGAGGGTAATGTAGTAATCTTGGTTTGTATCACGGATAACTGATATAGATATGGTAGATTTCTCCAAGTTTACCTGCATGCTTGAGGTGATACAATAAGTCTCTAAGAATTCGTTTAATTTTGTAGCTTCCCCTTTTGGATCCTTCACCGAAGATCAAAATATCACCCATAAAGTAAATGAGACAAGTTACATGTGAAGCCAATTTTATGCCTTTGTAGACCACTAGTTGTGATTGCCTCCTTTAATTCTCTACTTACTCCCTCTGCCACCAAAAGGAAGAGGTGGGGTAAAAGTGGACAGCCCTTGGGCATACTGATGCCATGATATAAAGGTTGAGAAAGAAACTGAGGACATGTAATTCATGACCCAAGTCACAAATGTCTGAATTTGTCGAATGATTGTGGATTGCCATATTTAGGAATAAGTTTTTCGACTTTGATGAAGGCTTCTTATAATATCTTCCAATTTCTGTTTAATATTTCTCGTTAGATTTTTGTTGTTTCTCACAAGACTTTCATGGTCATTATATAATATGTTTTGGTTTCATTTTTGTTGGGATTAGGAGGTTGGGAAATAAAGTTAGGACCAAAGGCTGGTGCAAATTTCACAAGTACATTTGGTGAAGGCAAAGGCTAAGGAGGAGGATGTGTGAATGCTTCCATGCGTGTCTGTTTAATTATATGGATCTTAGGTTATTTGTGATTTTATTTATTTATTGAGTGTAATGCAATGCAGGTAAAGGAAGGTGGAGGAGCACTGAGGGAGCTAGTGAAATATAGTACAGTGCAGAGTCAAAGGTAGGCAAAGTCAGAGTCAAATGGTAGATGTGAGTTCTCTTTTGGTACAAAATCCATGTATGATTTTCCTGGAAGATATTTTATCTCTGCTCCATATTTTTCACAATATTTTGTGCATTTATTATTTCTCATAATATTTTCTTGTCTTTATTTTATACTCATCTATTTTTGGTGTGCAGGTTGTCCTTGTTCAGCCATAGATGGTTTCTAAGGTTGCAGAGCAAAGTCATCCAACACTTATGAATCATTATTAATTTCCCTTAACTTTGGGACTTTTTGGATGGTGGTAAACACCTGTAGGTCTCTCAAAACTTCTACAGTCCTCCTCGATTTGTGCATCCCCCCCTTTGTTCCCAAGTAGGTTCATTCTTCTCAGGAAGAAAGGAAGAAAGGGAACATCAAATGCAACCTACTTTAGAATGCTGCCAAATAGGCATGCCCAAACAAATGGAGAACTTTTGATTGAAAGACAAATTATAGAGTAGTTTTGTAGCTATGAACATGAGGCTTGGTCTTCAAATGAGGTAGAAAAAATTCAGCCATTCTTTTAAGAAGTTGGGTTTCCTTTCAGTCAACAGAATGACTCTAGTCGAGAAGAAAGTTTTTTGGCAAGGAGATTGGTGTATCTTTGTTGAAGTAAAACCTGCAAGCATTTTACATATCAGGAGTTGCAATTTGTCACTTTTGGATTTTCAACAGGTTGCATTTCTTGTTTCCTTCCTGGAGTTTTTCATTTTTATGCTTCTTCTTTGAATGGAAAATTTCTTTTTTAAGACGGGTGGACTCAATTGAATGGAGGATTTGTTCTTGATGGGCAATGGATGTGAATAAAAATCTTTAAATCTTCACCCAAAACAGAGCAAGATCTTGTTTCTAACGTGGAGATTCTTACTCTATTGAAGCACAACCACATTATTACATTTATTGGTTACTCTGTTGAAAGCCTTAACAACCTTCTGGTGTATAATTTTGTGTCTAGAGGAAACCTTGATGAGAATATTCATTGTATGTATTCAATAGTTTTGCATTTAAATATTGTGAAAGCATGCATAAATATCAAGTAGCTGTACATTTTAAGAATCGATATCATTATTGTATGGCAGGGTCTTTCATTTTCTTTTCTGAGATCTAGGTATAGCACTAATTATTGACTATATATAATTTTGTGTTCAGAGGAAACTTTGAAGAGAATCTTCATTGTATGTAATTAATAGTTTTGCATTTAAAAATCATGTAAGCATGCACAAATATTAAGTAGTTGTACATTTTAAGAATCAGTGTCATTATTGTATGGTTGGGTCTTTCATTTTCTTTTCTGAGATCTGGTTATAGCACTAATTATTGACTATATATTATTTCAGGAGGCAATGAGAGGTCAGTCGCGTGGACAGTGCGATTGAAAGTGGTTATATGAGTTGCTAAAGTATTATATGACTTGCATAATGGATTTTTCTCAATTTGCCATTCATGGAGATGTAAAATCTTTCACAAGATCTTTCTTTCCGAATACTCTAAGACTCTAAACCACATGTATAATTCTTTTTACTGCAATAAGCATCAAGACTACTTTTGAGAGGTCTGTAAGCATCAAGACTACTTTTGAGAGTTCTGTGTTTCAAGAAATCTTAGTAATTAAAAGTTGTAAAATTGAAACTTGGAATTCTACACTAACAAAAAATTTCAACAAAATTAATTTGGCTTTAATTATAATAGTTGCCAGATTTTGGGCTAGCAATGTGGGCACCAACATCTTCATATATCAGTTTCTGCGACTTTTTAGTAGCATTTGGATATCGAAGCATCTTAATGTTCAACTAGCCGTTTTGAGATTAAGGCTATCCAACTTGTAATGGTTCTGTTCACTAATTGTGAGTGTAGTTTTAATAGGTATCTTGCTCCAGAATATTTTTTTTATGGAAAAGTTAAAGACAAGACGGATGTGTATGCATTTGTTCGAGAAAATAACTGGAATGAAGTCAATCAATACAATAAATTCCAAGGGTCAAGAAAGCCTGATTATGTCGGTATGTTTTGGTTTTAACAGTTGACTCTCAACTCCATGTTTATTTATTATCCTTATGAACTCATTTTTAACCTTTCATGAGTGTTGAAACCAGGCAAGGCCAATTTTGCAGGATGGGAAAATGAGAAACCTTGCTGATAAATGTTTGCAAGATGTTCATGATACAAATGAGATGCACGGAATGATGCTTTCTCCTACACTTTGTCCAAGGAAGACATCTCATTACCAGCATTGCATGAGCAGAGTAATGTATTTCTACTTCTTTCATTTATATATAATTTCTTACATTTTTCATGCCTTTTATGAATTATGTATTTTAATGCTTGCAGAGTTGCCTCCACCATTGTTGTTTGATAAACTTGCAACTGAACTCCGCAGAAGGCTTTTAAGTAGTTTGCATCTTTCCAACGATTAATTATTAAATGACTTGAAAGTTTACTTCTATATTTCATATCCTGGATGTTATTTAGGTTTTGGAGATGTTGGAAGTGATCCCTTGGGATATAGTGCGTAGTGCGTATTCGATAGTGCTATTGATCCAGCCTGCAAAACCATGAGGCAGGTACTGATTCTTCATATAGTCTTAGTATTTGTGTTTTTATTTTCTTTTGTTTTGAGCTGACATTCCTTTTGCCTTAAGACTGATTCCATCTATTCTTTATCCGCTTCCTCTTAATTTGCAGGTTGCAATAAATATGATGCGAGAGGAAGGATTTGCATCATTTTATAGAGCACTTGGGCCATCTCTTATTGGCATTGCACCCTACATTGCTGTCAAATTCTATATTTTTGACTTGTGAGTCTAGATTCTAGTCCGTATGTGTCCTTTGAAGTTTATTATCTGAAATATATGATATTCTATATGTGATGATCCCAAATGAATTTTTATTGTGTTTAAAAGGCTTGAATGAACAAGAAGTTTGCATGATCGAGGCACATGACTTTTGGAATATCATTTTAGATCAATGTGTTTAACATTTATCTAGTCTTGGTTACTTTAGTTTCTCACACCTTCATTTGTTCAAATGGCAGAGTTAAGAAGTCTCTTCCAGAGGAATATAGGAAGAAGACAGAGGCTTCTTTTGCCACAACTATTATTTCATCCTCTTTTGCTACAATTTTGTGCTACCCGCTTGACACTATCAGGCAACATATGCAAATGAAGGGATCACCATACAAGACTGTTTTTTATGCTTTCCCAGGTAAAGGGATTCTATTCCCAACTTTCTAAAGACAAGGGAAAATAATATCATTCCTCAAAATTTTCCTCTCCGATAATTATAATTATACTCTTTGTTTTATCTACTTTTGGAAAAGTGGCCATGGATAAAATATATTTCTTTGAGGAATGGGCTAGGTGGAGTCATTAGTTACTTTGATTCTCATGCCATTTTATACTGCATGTTCACTTATTTGAAACTCATGACTTACTGACGTTTGTGAATATGGAGTAGGATAACTGATAAGTTTGTTATTTTATGATAACTCATAGCATTAGTCTTCATTCTGCAGGTTTAAGTCAAACAAACCATAGTCATTTTGCCTACATTTTGGAGAAGCATGTCTTTTATGCCGTGCATATCATAGAAAAGTCATCCAAGTTTCAATGGATCTTTGCTGGTGTCCATATTCAATACAACCAATGCATTATTTAGATTTAAGGCACTGTTACATATAGTCATGCATAAACATGAGTTGATGGATCATCACACCCTCAATTTGAACATGTCCATTAGGTATGGTGCATATCACAATTTAGATGGTTTGCTAGGTATATACGCATATATTACACATTTAGGCACATATAAGCATGGAAAATTGATGGATGATCACACCCGCAGTTTGAATATGTGGATGTAAAGTTTGCTTCCAGTGAAAGGTGCATATTAGAGTCACCTAAATTTAGACTGCTAATGTCCCTATTCAATGTATCCAATGCACCAGATTCAATGCACTGTCACACATATAGGAAGTGAAACATACAAACACGAAAATTTGATGGATCACTGCACCCTTAGTTTGAACCTATGAATGCAAGGTTTCCTTCTAGTGCAGGGTGCATATTAGATTCACCTGAGTTGGGATTGTTAGTGTATAGTTTAATATACCTGATGCACCATCTAAATTCAATCCATGGCTAGACATCTGTCCACATAAATGCAAAGAGTTGATGGATAACTAGAACCTCAATTTGTATGTTTGAGTGTAAGAATTGTTTCTAGTATATTTTTATGACAAAAATGGGTTGATATAGTGTGGTTTCTCTTGTATTTTTTAGGTTTTAAACAAATGCAAGAAGGATTCAGGTATGGAAACAATTTAAAGATCTGTGGAAAAGAGCTTGCTGGGCTTGCAATCTGTAATGCCAGTTTTCCATTAATAAGGCCAGAATATGTTTCCTCATGGGCACCAAATTTAACTGCCAAATCTCCTGGAGACTCAACAGTACCTCCAGGCTCCATTGCAGAAGATTCCAGAATCTGCAGATTTGTCAAGATTCCAGAATCTGCAGGTTTTGGCTAGAGATGTAATTATTGATAAATACTTTGTTTGCAATTGTTTCAATCATCTATTGATGGATTGGATGATAATGAATCGTGGCTGGCAGCTCATTGTATCATCTAAAACAGTATCATGGGTACTGATATTGTCTTCAATTGTGTCAATTGATGTATGATGGATTGATAGTCATTAGTTTGGCTACTTATCATACACTGTCAAGAGTGTTCACTAATACTGTGTTATTACCTTGAATTATCAAATGTATATATATACTGAAATCTTTGCTTTTACTCTTCTTGATGTTCTTTTTTGTATTTGTGAAGTGCAAGAAATGTCTTCAAATTTGTACCATTTTGGCCAAACCATACAGTGCTATCATGTCTAATCCTTGAACATAACTTTTGTTAATGTGAGAAGTTAGAACTATATAAACCGTCGTCAAATGTTTGTTTTCCAAGCTGCTTTGACAACCTATGCTAGCACAATTATGAACTTTGGAACCACATGGACAGCAAGTAATTCCAGATTATGACTACACATTGGCTTCTTTTCTTCATCATATATATTTCTCCCATGCAATGGCATCTTCATTGTATAATGTAATGTTAAACTGTTAATTTTCTGATGATTCAATACATTGAAGTGCTCCATTTTTTTTTGCTCACTTCAATGTTACACTTTTTTTCCTCGCTTACCCGCTAACAACTACCTTAATGGCGTATTATTGCACCTTCCTTGGGGTAATTGCTAATTTGGAGTATTTTTTGCCAAAGGATTTTTAGTGTGGAGCAGGCTCCAAATTTGAAGCCTTCAGGGCCCGTCAAGGGCCCTTTTACCCGTCATAGAAGTATGGTTTTTTTTTTAACCTGCCAAATAAATTTAATCACGAAATATGCCCGTCAATCAGGAAATGGTAAAAAGGTTTTAAAATTTTCACTAGAAGGGTTGATCCAAGATCAGCCCGTCAATAGTTTTTAAGGGCGCTGAGTATGGGGCAGCTGGGGCCCGGGGGCCGGGGCTTATGCCATGTAGACACTGGGACCCCTCACCCGTGGCCCGTGGGCCGTGACACCCGTCAGTGGTCACCTAAAAAATAAAAATACATAATCAAAAATTATTAATACATTATACTGATACATTATATAATATACAGTGAATCGTGATTCGTGAATGTATTATGTGATTCGAATTTAAATCAGTGTACTGTCACGAGTCCTCACCTGTGTAATCACTAAATTGGAATTTGGTAACTATCATTTCGTTTCAACTCCTGAGTCCTCCCCCGAGTGACGAGTCCGCTCACACTCACAGGCTACAACTTTCAGTATTTTGGTTTTAAATGGAATTATGGATCCCGCAGGCTGCAATGTTCATTTGGCTTTTAGGGTTTTCATTTGCAGTGTTCCTGGTGCAGGGGAGT
>LPNX010176775.1:1901-140094 GCA_001517045.1 Pseudotsuga menziesii
TTTCCAGCCACCTAAATAATACTAAAAAGTAAATTTAAAGCCTTTAACTAATATATAACATATGGGGGCCCTAAAACAAGGGTTATATTCACCATACAATGAATAAAACCCAGTTTCAGAACACAAAAACAGATATGGCCGAATTGAAATTCTGAAAAAACAGAGATGTTTAGAGGGCTGAAAACTAAGTTCCACCTAAATAATGTTAGAACAGCAGAAAAATAAGTCTATACTAATATACTAAGGATTGGGGCTTTGAAACCAAGGTTTTTATCACTATACAGTGATAAAAACTGAGTTTTAAAACCCTTTTTCCAGAATGTGCGAAAATAAAAATCTGGGTTTTTAAACAAATGAAAGGGTGTTCCTTTGCTCTGGATCCCTGCAAATAGATCTATAATAGCTGCACAATGCAAGTTTAGAGGTGAGCACAAAAAAAAGAGCCTACAAAATACTTTGTAAGATCCTATCAAGCTACTCACAAATGAAAGCAGAAAAACTTCTACTTGCAAATATCTCCACAAAATACTTTGTGGAGAGCTATCTAAACTAATACAAATGTAGCTAAAACAAATACTAAACAGGTTACCTCACAAAGAAAATGGCATGTAGACAAGACACCAAAGCTTCCTCCAAAGATTCACTTGTATTATGGCCCAACTAGGGCAAGAACATTACAATGGCAAGAAGAAAATGAGAGAAGAGTGAGTAGATATTCCGGCAGCATAACAATAGCATGAGAGAGCCTGAGAAATGAGGGAGTGAGGCCCTCATTTTATAGTTGAGGGAGACCCCCAACCCCTTGAAGATCAATGGCTGAGATTAGATCTAGATCTAGGTTAAATCTCCACCACTAGATCTAGGTTTTTTACTTTTATTTATTCTCAATCAATCTCAACCCTTAGATTAATTTTTGATCAATGGCTAAGGAGCTTGATCCATGCCTTAGCCATTCCTCACCTTTAGATCTAGGGTTTTTGACTCAAGTGGGGGCCCCTTTGACTTAAATTTTAATTTTTTTTTATTTTTAATTTTTATCTTTTGTTTTTTATCTTTTTATTCTTTTCTTTTTTATCTTTTATTTTTTATTTTAATTTTAACTTTTAATCTTTTACTTTTTTGTTTTTATCTTTTTTTTTAATTTTTAATTTTATCTTTCATTTTAATTTTAACTTTTAATCTTTTACTTTTTCGTTTTTATCTTTTTTTTTTAATTTTTAATTTTATCTTTTATTTTTAATCTTTCATATAATCTTTAATCTTTAATCTTTTATTTTCAAGTTTTTATCTTTTTATTTATAATTTTTAATCTTTCAATTTTTCTATTTAATATTTTATTTTTTAATTTTTTAAATTTTTGATCTTTTATTTTAAAAATTCTATCTTTTTATTCTTTTATTTTTTAATTACTATATTTTATTTTTAAGTTTTAATCTTATATTTTTATTTTTATTTTTTTATTTTTAATGTTTTATTTTTTAATTTTTAACTTTTGATCTTTAATTTTTTAATCTTTTTATTTTATTAAGACAAAAAGGACGCCCCACTTAGGAGATTTTCAGACATTTCTTTTGACCATGGGGGGTTTATTTAAATGAAATTTTGGCTATGCTTAGCCATCCCCCAAACTTAATTACCATGGCCTTATTTGATTTTTTCCTTCAAAATCAAATAATTTAAATTTTTGACTTAGGAAAATTAAAAATTTCCCTAGGGGAGATAGACCCCTTCTGACCAAAATTGGTCTATCTCTTCAACCACTTATCAGAACGACATGGGACTCGAAGCAATGGCTTAGGGGGTTTCATAGCAATTTTATTTTGCATTCATAGCCCCTATTACAAAATTCCATGCTTGAGCAATTACATTATTACATCAAAACTCAGTTAATTAACCACCAAGGGGTGGAATTAATTAACTGGTAAAAATTAATGAAATTTCAATAACATAACGAAACTCCGCAAGACTCTAGACAAATGTCTAGCATGGTCATGAATTACACTTTAAAGCCTTAGCCACCTCATGGACTTGACTGGTAGAACGCCCGTCACCACTTTGGAGGATTTTGAGTGAAAATCAAACCGATTAAACTCGTTTGTTCAACAAGATCAATTGGAAAGGGAAAAACACTCGATGAGGGGACTTCCCTAACAATCAGTTCCATGGTGTGGCATCCGTATCATATGACCCACACTAGCACATCAAATTACATTAATTTTCCCACGCAGGGGAGCGGACATTTCGTTTTACAAAGGGGCAATAGCCCTGCAGAAGAGAAAAATCCTCAGATTTTCTAAGGTACAATAATGTACATCCTAATGTACATGGAGTTGCCTCCTAGTCGAAATAGGTGGGCAACACGACCCTCCCAATTTTTAGACGGAGTATGGGAATGCATATCAGACATCAATGGCTGTCATTAATCAAGGTTATTAAGCTCTGCAAACTGATTATCATGTGCAACATTTTTATGGTAACTTTCATGGAAATTGCTCATGGGGAAATTGCATTACTAGCTTAAATTTGACACACGAAAAGTATAATAGATGGTTCAGATGATACATGACATATAATGGTAATCTACAACATACAAATTGTTGTCTCAACAACATCAAATTCAGAGAAAATCCCTCATATAAAGTTGATATAAAACTCTTTTAAACTTGAAGCCAAATTCATGAAAACTAGGGATTCGATGGCATGAGCGTGCAATATTTTCATACATGGATTTCTTATATTTCGAGTCACAGAGCATATGTACATAAGAGTACAAAGCCATACATCATATACCGAAGCTTGGGCATCAAATGGACTCAACAAAGCTCAAGCACCACTCCAACAAGTGCACCATCAACATGAGGGTATGGGGGAATGGAGAAGAAGGAATGAGAGAAGGGGGAGATAGATGAAAAATCAAGATGTATGGACATTCCACCTGCAACTAAACACCATCAATAAGCTCCATTGAGAGGTCTGAATGGCCTCTCCATCAACCAACTTGGAAAGGAATCCAACTCCCTCGAAATTGGTTCAAGCAGGGAGAGTAAACACTCACTATGCAATGGACAAGCAAAAGCTCTCCAAAACGCCAAAGGCCAATTAATAAATGATCAAAAGTTGTTCTCTTTACTTAAGACATCCTTTTATTAAATTCACGAGGCATCCTAAGTTCTAATTACCCTCCATAGGCTCCTTCCAACTCAACTTAGTGGTTTAGTAACTCCTATGACACTTGTCTTCTTTCTTCATGCTCCAATTCCTTCCCCAATTCGAATTGCTGCCTCTAACTCCCTAAGTGCGCCCTCTTGGTGGCTATTTTTAGCCTTATCATGTTAAATTTGTCATAAGTCTACAATCAAGTATGAAATCTGTCATAGGAATGTAAGGACATTTCTCCTACGTGCACACCTATCCTGCAAGGAATCCCCTCCAACACTCATGTGCTGTCTTCCTATTGTTAAAGTTAGTGTAGCTGTGAGACCCATTCTCAGAGAGGATGGTACCCTAGTCAGTTTATTAAGGCAGAGTAAGACCTTAGAAGGTACCCTAGGGCCTCCAGTAGTCTCATGTGGTTCTTGGTCTAGAACCAAGTAGGTTGATGCCATGGAAAAGCCCCTAGCATGTGGCTAGGACCCCTAGGTGCCTCTAGGGTATTCTGGTCTGGGACCAGGGACGTGATGTCCAAGTAGATCTTGCAGGTAGAGGCATAGACATATTCTGGTCTGGGACCAGGGACACGATGTCTAAGTAAGCCCTGTAGGTAGTTGATCAACTTTCAGTGTGAGGCTGAAACTCAGCTTAGTATTGCGAACCATTCTCCGAGAGAATGGACGACCTGGTTAGGGTTCATGGGTTGATCAACATGATTCAGTGTGAGACTGAAACTCAACCTAAGGCTGAAAGCCATTCTTTAAGAATGAAAGATAATGATGTCCCCTCTCCTAATCAGTTATTGGTAGGTTGCTTCTCAAGGGACTGACCACCCCTTGACGATGTCCCTAGCACCTAACCCTTAGGAGCAGTGGAGGACCTAAGGATTGTACCATTCATTTGGATCTTTCCCTTATACAGTGATGACAAAAAATATATAAAACTATGTACTTTGAGAGAGAAAAGTTTATTGGTTTGTTGGTCCTATAAAGGAGTCATTTGTCCACCTTTTATATTCACCTTATCCTGTGAGTATGTGGGCTATTGTGACTCTCTTGGTTGACAGTTGGTCCTCTACCTTACTTGGTCCTGGCACTCTTACTTGTGTACAACTTTGATTATGATGATTCCTACTTTATGGATTTCTTATCCTTAAGTGTATTTAACTTATGGTTTATTAAAGGACCATTGGGCCATTTATTGTTATGGTTACTTGATGTTTTAAAAGGACCTTTGACCCTCTATATAAATCTTTTTGAACGTTTACCCCTTGAACTTTTTATATATAAAACCACTAAACTTACTTTATGGTTTTATTTTATTTTATTGGACCACTTTATGTTTTGGTTTTATTTGGGATCCTTGGCACTATCCTAACGTGAGTCTAATTTCGCACCACTAAACCTTATAAATAGATGAGGTTAGCCTTCATGTCATTATCGATTTTGAAGCTATCCTACATACCTTCACATATTTTTTCTGCCTGCTGCCGGTTACGACCTCACTGCCTGCGTGTATGTTTTTCTAGCATGTCTTCACTCTGTTGCTGGTCGCAACTCCATTTGCACACATGGACATTCTCTAGCGTGTCTCACCTCTGTCGCCGGTTGCAACTCCATTGCATGCAGCATGTCTTACCTCTAACCGTTGTTGATTGTGCGTGTGCTGATCGGGACTGAAACTTTTCCATAAGTTTTTGCATCTTACTCCTTCTAGATCTCCCCCGTGAGTCTCCCACGACCCAGTCTGCTGGCTCCTCCCAGCGTGACCCCCGTTGGATCCATCACTACGACTCTGCAGCCGGTTGCTTCACCGTGACCATGTCCGCCGGATCCACCACCTCGACCCTGTCTGCCGGCTGCTTCACTGGATTTGCTGCCGATTGATTCACCGTGACCCTATCCACCGAATCTTCCACGGAGGGTGTCTGCGTGTCTCTCCTGCTCCGCGGGTGACTGGGATAGCTCACAGTTTATCCTAGCTTCATGTGAGAACTATCTCCTACGTACTGTGACAGCGGGATCTTCCACCGTGACATTTTTGCTGCCCTCCACCATGACTGTGCACACACCAGCGCATTTTTCCTCTTTCCTGCGGTCTCTATCCTATCTTGGTTATGTACACACCAGTGTGACCTCACACCTGTGACTTCGTGAGCTACTTTCTGCTTGACTGTGTAAGTCATTATCAGCAATATGACTGTGTCAGTATGATTGAACTGCTAATTTGATTGAAGAATCTGAGGTCTGTTCACTTCTACCTAAACTCTCTCTCTCAAGGTACGCAACGTGTTTACCTAGATTGACTTGTCCCTTCGGTGACAAGATCAAACTCAGAAATATCTGAGTATAAGGCGGATCCAAATAATGGTTATGATTCTTTAGCTCTGTCATCCTATGTACTTTATTCGAAATTTATTTTACTGTACATGGCATTTGAAATTTATTTTACTGTACATGGCATTTGAGATTTATTAGTTTATTGTACATAGCATTTGATGATTCCTGAGGACCAACTTTAACGCAGTGACTAAATGGAGCATTAAGTTGAAAGAGATGAAAATTATGTTGTTTTGTTTTATTACAGTTTAAATTTCATTAAGCAGCACTATTGTAAATCTCAGTTTATATGTTGATGCATTAAGTTTACTACTTGTGTTAAAAACTCATCTAACCCTTAAATTTTAACACCCATGATAACAACTGAGAGCAACCAAAAACTAACATAACTCCCATGTTGTTCCATTTGATCAAATTATGGCTTTCAGCTGTGGACCTATCAGTAGAGAGTTGAGACAAAATAAAACAATACAGTAAATACCAAATTCCAAACCTATTCATAGATAGTCTAATGCTTTGGAAACCGGTTTACATAATTAGGTGAAGATTGAAAGACAATGATATACTGATGTAGATGATAGAGATATTTATACATTGTTGACAATGGTAGTTACACTAAAACTGTTCCTTGAAAAAATATTATGATCATAGCATGTGGCGACATGATTGTAATTAGAACAATTTTCAAATGATAATTCGGTCTCCTTCCTGAGTTTCTGGTCCTCCGTCTTCTTTGCCAAAATTCTCCCTCTCACACTTCTTCCTCCATCTCTGTCGGAATGCAACTATGTCCTCTCGACCAATTGACCTTTCTTATATAACTTTATGCTAAGCGAAAACTCTAATTTCACTTTCACCTTATAAAAAGTGTTTCATTAAAGTCAATTAAAAATTAGGTCACTTTAATTTAAGTCTACTCAATGCAAGGACACATGCATGCAAGAAGACCTTCCTTGTTGTCACTTTCTAACACTCCCTCTCAACGAGGAAGAGATTTGGTAACAACCCCAACTTATCCCTGAACTTCACAAAATTGTGTCTGCAAAGTGGCTTGGTGAAAATGTCAGCCACCTGCTCATCAGTCTGTATGTACTCCAACCGAATGGTTCCTCTTTGAACACAATCTCTTAAGAAGTGGTACCCGATGTCTATTTGTTTGCTTCGGTCACGGAACACTAGATTTTCAGATAGCCTGATGCCACTCTGATTGTCACAATGACCTATTGTAGCCTCTAGCTCACACTCGAACAACCCTGAAAGTAACATCTTTAGCCACATACCCTCACAAGCAGCCATGCTGGATGCCATGTACTCAGCCTCTACCGAGCTTAATGCAACTGACTTCTCCTTCCTGCTGAACCAAGACACAACCCCTGATCCAATGCTGAAACAACAACCTGAAGTACACTTCTTGTCCTCTACACATCCTGCCCAGTCAACATCCGTGAATCTTGCTAACTGTACACTCCCCCTGCGCTCATAAACCAATCCATACTCCACTGTACCGAAGTATGTGCTTCGCAGCCGTCCACTGCACTCTCCAAGGGCCCACCATGAACTGGCTCAAAGAGTTGACTGCAAAGCTGATGTCTGGCTGTGTGTTGACCAGATACATAAGTGATCTGATAAGATGACGATACAAGGTAGAATCAAATCCGTCTGATCCTGATGCATCTCTCGTCCTCCAGTTGGAAACTAGAGGTATGGCCATAGGCTTGTAGTTCTCCATCCTAAATCTCTTCAGGATCTCTACTGCATACTTCCCCTGTCCAATGAAGAAGCATCCATCTCTCCGCCAAGCCTCCAAGCCCAAAAAGTAATGCATCAAACCAAGGTCTTTCATCCCAAACTCCACTGCACGGTTGGACTTGCAGTCTCCAACCAGCCTCTCATCTCCTGTAAGAAAGAGATCATCTACATAGATGTAATATCCCAAACCGATATTTCCCTGTTTATGTGTATATTGTAGATGGCTAATAGACTTACTCCTTAATCAAATAGGAAAGCAAACCCCGAACTTTGCATGCATCCAGATATGTGCCCTAGAAAAATATTGAGATGCTATAAAATAGGAGAAATCAATGCATGTACATACCAGTATATAGATCGGTTGATGGTGAAGAGACTGGTCCCAGCATGCAAGAATTCTGCCAAAGGAATAAGGAGATACACCAAATCGTCCTCCACAGGTGAATGCGCCCTCCTCTCAAACTATATAAGCTCCAGAATAATAAATAAGCTGCTGCTGGAAGCCCGGATGATGTGCACTAGGGTTATAATACCCCTCTGATGATGATGGAAGCAACATGCGGAAGTTCTGAACCCTGTAGGTAGGAAAACGAATTTCTTTGTCTCTAATCACGGTGACACGGTGTGACGGTGAAACCCTCTGGCTGGATGAATAATCAACCTCCCGGAATAACTGCTGAATGTAACCTGATGATGAACTAGTGCTGAACCTGGATGATCCAATCTGATGATGAACTAGGGAAGATAGATTTCGCTGCTGAAATACACCAGTTAGTTGAGCATGCGCTCAACCCCAACTTAGCTCACCGAGCTCTCCAATTCGACTCCACAAATCAAATATCACATAAGTGACTTCTTCATTCACTTTATCTTTCTTTTATAACTCTCAACTGCGAAAACCCTAACTTTTGACCTAATTAGGTCACTTTATCTTCTAATTTGCAGTTGACTTGCATGCATGCGCATGGAGACTTAATTGGGTGCATGCATCATTAAATAATGCCCGAATGTCATGCATGTAGGTGGCCTTTGGCTCTAGTGGCCCTCTTCGACCCAATGGTGATATAATATTGATGCCTTAGATCTTCTATATATGGCATCAGTCTTCGGCTGATTCCTTGACTGTCAGTACCCGCTCGAACCTATAGGAATCACATAGGTTAGTGGGTTGGTCCTCAATGCCTAAGCAGAAGAGGACATTACAATAGAGGACCATTATGAGAGGCACCTCACTTGTCAAGAAGTACAGGTTGTGGTCAGCCTCACTCCGCTGAAATCCCATCTCTGGTAGATAACTGTCTATCCTTGAGTACCATGCTCGAGGTGCCTGCTTTAGCCCATAAAGAGCTCGATGCAGTCTGCATACATGTGTCTCCCTGTTCTCCACATCAAACCCCTCTGGTTGCTCAATATATAACTCCTTTATCACTTCGTTAAGGAAGGTAGTCTTGACGTCCATCTAATGGACTCACCAACCCATCTCTGTTGCTAAAGAGATGATGGTTCGAATGGAAGAATACCTGGCAACTGGGGCGAAGGTCTCCTCACAGTCAATACCCTCCTTTTGTGAAAACCCTTTTGCCACGAAGTGCGCCTTGTACTTCTCCACGCTTCTATCTGCTGCATGCTTCACCTTGCAGATCCATTTGGATCCCACCACCTTCTTTCCTTCCGGTCTTGGCACAACCTCCCATACCTGGTTTTTCATAATGGAGTCATACTTCTCAACCATAGTTTCCTGCCACACCTCATGTTGTGCAACTTCCTCAATGCTGAAAGGTTCAGAGTTAATCAACTTTGTCATCAGTGCCATATAACTGAGTCTCTCTGGTGGTACGCTCTGTCTAAAAGATCTCTGTGGAAGACTCACCTGTCTGGAATCCTGAACAGTGGACCTATACCACTTAGGTTGTAGCCTAGTGTTTGTCTGCTGCGGCTGTTGAATGTCCTCCTCCTGTTGTTGCTCATCCTCCCCATCAAAGATAGGAGGATCTTGTCCAACTGACTCCCTTTGACTACTAGAATCTATGCCTTGGGTCTGTACCTGTACATCTGGATCCTCCAACTTGACCCCCAAATCCTGTGCTGGTTGCTGCTCTGCTGATAAGTCCATAGATCTTGGCAAGGCCCTGTCCTCATCGAATTGGACATCCCTACTCACAATGATCCTCTTGTGAGCATGAATGTAAACTTTGTATGCCTTCGACGTCTTGCTGTATCCAACAAGCAACCCCTTCTATCCAGAAGGGTCCATCTTCTTCCTGTAAAGTTTCATTTAATATTCAACTAGGGCTAAACAATGCATTCAAATATCTACTGATAACCACACATGAATATCTTTTACCAAATGCAACGGAATATAAAACTGAAAAAATAAATCACAACATCACATCACAAAATTGACACTATTATTTTGGGTATCGAAACCCCCGGAAAAAATCAAGATGAGAAAACCAGTGCACCAGTCAAATATAGATTTTATTATGAGAAAATATGGAATGTTTACAATCACTGCAAATTCAGCCAAACCTTGCGAATGCACTACCCTAGCATATTAATCACTGGGAAAATCCCAGCTAAACCCCATCACCCTCTCGCGTGAGTGTACAACTCATTGTACGACCTCCCACACGTGTGGATCCATACGGCTGTACGACTGCTGTACGAAATCCCTACAGTCTGTACGACAGCTTTACGAAATACGTACGGTCTTGTTCGGTCTTCCTTGCAACTGCTGCCTGTTGATCCGTACGGGCTTTGTCTTGCCTGGTAGCTCGATGATCATGTTAGCTCGCTCCTCCGTCTTCCCAGCTAAATCCTCTGTCTGAATTTCTCTCCCTTTTTGTATCATGTCTCTATCAGAATACAAGTGTGCGTGTCCTCTCCACCAACTGACCTTTCTTTTATATCCTTAGGTAAAGTGAAAACCTTAATTTCACTTTCAAAGTCACTAAATAACTAGATTACTTTAATTTAATTACTAGAGTGAACTTAGGAAAAATAAATTATATACAACTGGTTTCCTGATTTAAGTCTTTTGCATGCAAGGACACATGCATGCAGGAAGACCTTCCTTGTTGTCACTTTCTAACACTGCTTCTCAATGAGGAAGGGATTCAGTAACAACCCCAACTTATTCTTGAACTTCACAAAACCGTGTTTGCAAAGTGCCTTGGTGAAAATGTCAGCGATCTGCTCATCTGTCTGTATGTACTCCAACTGAATGGTTCCTCTCTGAACACAATCTCTCAAGAAGTGGTACCCAACGTCTATGTGTTTGCTCCGACCATGGAACATTGGATTTTCAGATAGCATGATGCCACTTTTATTGTCACAGTGAACTACTGTAGCCTCTAGCTCACACTCGAACAACCCTGAAAGTAACTTCCTTAGCCACATACCCTTACAAGCAGCCATGCTGGCTGCCATGTACTCATCCTCTGCCGAACTTAATGCAACTGACTTCTGCTTCCTGTTGAACCAAGACACAACCCCCAATCCAATGCTGAAACAACAACCTGAAGTACTCTTCCTGTCCTCTACACATCCTTCCCAGTCAACATCTGTGAATCTTGCTAACTGTACACTCCCCCTGCGCTCATAAACCAATCCATACTCCACTATACCTCTGATGTACCGAAGTATGTGTTCGCAGTCATCCAATTCACTCTCCGAGAGTCCACCATGAACTGTCTCAAAGAGTTGACTACAAAGAGGATGTTTGGCCGTGTGTTGACCAGATACGTAGGTGATCCGATAAGCTGGCGATACAAGGTAGGATCAGATCCGTCTAATCTTGATGCATCTATTGTCCTCTAGTTGGAAACTAGAGGTATGGCCACAGGCTTGCAATCCTCCATCCCGAATCTCTTCAGGATCTCTACTACATACTTCCCCTGTCCAATGAAGAAGCATCCATCTCTCTGCCAAACCTCCAAGCCGAAAAAGTAATCCATCAAACCAAGGTCTTTCATCTCAAACTCCACTGCAAGGTTGGACTTGCAGTCTCTAATCAGCCTCTCATCTCCTGTAAGAAAGAGATCATCTACATAGAGGACCAGTATGAGAGGCACCTCACCTGTCAAGAAGTATGAGAGGCACCTCATCTCTTGTAGATAACTGTCTATCCTCGAGTACCATGCTCGAGGTGCTTGCTTGAGCCCATAAATATCTCGATGCAGTCTGCATACATGCATCTCCCTGTTCTCCACATCAAACCCCTCTGGCTGCTCAATATATACCTCCTCCTCTATCACTGCGTTAAGGAAGGTAGTCTTGACGTCCATATGATGGACTCGCCAACCCATCTTTGCTGCTAAAGAGATGATGGTCCGAATGGAAGAATACCCTGCAACAGGGGCGGAGGTTTCCTCATAGCTAAGTTGCAAGAAACTCCGTTGGGAAGGGCGTACCAGTACCAGAAACTCCCTGAAACGCGGGTACTGGTACGAAATGCCGCCGAAACGCCACCAGTTGTACCTTACAAAGTTTCCAAATTTGGAAACGTCGTACGGTACGGCTGGCGGAGTTTCGGGTACTTTCAGTGTTGTACGACGTGTTTCCAATTTTTTTTTTTCAGTTGTTGGGTTCAAATAACAATGTTTTTTCTTAAAATTAATTTTTAGTTTACCTAATTAACACCTAGAAACATCTAAAACCCTATTAAAAAATCTTTATAAGCACATGTTTGTCATAAACTATTCACAATGTTTTGAGAAGAGCGTCCTTCAAAAGTGACTAAGCAATGAGATTCCATAAAAAAAAAATTGTTTGTTTGTCTTTTTCTTGCAGCTGTACAGCAGGGGCAGCCGTTGACAAGTTATAAGCAAAGTCCAAACTCTGTTATTAAAATATTGACCGACGTTTTAATCACAGCGTCCTTTGATCAACGTTTTGATTAAAATATTGATCAATGTTTTATTTTTTATTTTTGTGCAACATCTTTTTCTTATAAAGGCTAAGTTTGTGCAGCACATAAAGCCTCAAGTATAAACTTATAAAGGCTAATTTTGGATGTAAAGCCTCATTTGATAAAGGATCAGTTAATAAAGATGTGATTTTCTTCTCAATTATTGTTTATTTGTCTCATTCTTATTTTTTTACAAAACAATAAGGTATTTCAAAATAATATATATATATACAACATTTCCCTCGGCGTACCCAGTTTTTGGGGGTCACGTTTCTAGGCGTCCCCGTTTTGGAAACTCGGCAACTTTTCCATGTTTCGTGCAACTTAGCCTCATAGTCAATACCCTCCATTTGTGAAAACCCATTTGCCACAAAGCGCGCCTTGTACCTTCTCCACACCTCTGTCTGCTGCATGCTTCACCTTGTAGATCCATTTCGATCCCACCACCTTCTTGCCTTCAGGCCTTGGAAAAACCTTCCATACGTGGTTTTTCATAATGGAGTCAATACTCCTCAACCACAACTTCCTGCCATACGTCATGTTGTGCAACCTCCGAAAATCTGGAAGGTTCAGAGTTAATCAACTCTGTCATCAGTGCCATATAACTGAGTCTCACCGGTGGTTTGTTCCCTCTCATGGAGCTTTGTGGAGGATCTACCTGCCTGGAATCCTGAATTGTGGACCTAAACCACTTGGGCCTTGGCCTAGTGTCTACTTGCTGCGGCTGTTGGATATCCGTCTCCTGTTGCAACTCATCCTCCAAGTCAATGACTGACGGATCCTGTCCACCTGACTCCCGCTGACTCTCAAAACCTATGCCTTGGGTTTGTACCTGTACCTGTACATCTGGCTCCTCCAACTTGACCCCTAAATCCTGTTCTGGCTGCTGCTCTGCTGGTAAGTCCATAGATCTCTGTAAGGCCTTGTCCTTATCGAACTAGACATCCCTTCTCAAAATGATCCTCTTGCGAGCAGGAATGTAAAGTCTGTATGCCTTCGAAGTCTCGCTGTATCCAACAAGTAACCTCTTCTCTCCAGAAGGGTCTAGCTTCTTCCGAGTATCAGCATGAACATGACAATAGAAAACACTGCCAAATATGCAAATGTGACTCACATCTGACCTAGTGCCTATAAAGATCTCCTCGGGTGTCTTGCTCCCCAAAGTTGTGTGGTGACACCTGCTCTGAATGTACACTGGAGTCCTGTATGCCTCAGCCCAAAGGAATAGTAGTAATCCCTGATCATATAGCATGGCCTTGGCCGCTCCTACCGTAGTCCTGTTCTTACGCTCTGCAACTCCATTCTGCTATGGGGTATGGGGCACAGTGTGCTCCTTCTTGATCCAAACTGCAAAACAATACTCCAAGAATGTTAAGTTTTGAGCATTAGCATGATACTTTAAAATTTGCAGACTAACATAAACAAATGTTAAGTGCAGTAAACAACATTCATCACATTAACACAATGGACAAAAGAATTTTTCATCGGGACACCTTTAAAGGACAAAAACCCGAAGAGCATTAGTAATTCAGCTCGTAAATGATATGATTGAAAATTCTTCAAAAAGTTCCTCAAACCCCAACAAGGTTAAACCACAATATATGAAGACCAATTTTCCAATTACATAAAAAATGCCCAATTAGGGCTTCTTCCAGAAATTAGGGCTTGTGGCCCTTTTCTCTCTACTGCCCAATAAATTACAGTTTGCCCGGGAAACTTGTCAGCTGCCTGGATCTTCCCATGGTACCTGCCCTGTTAGTTTACTTGACCGTACACTTGCTTTGATCTCTGTTTCTGCCCGGCTGTCTTCCCGTTGACATGCCCATTGACTTGTTTTTCCTGTTCGACTGCCCTATGGCAGCTCTGCTGCTGCTCGGAGGGTAAGCAGCCTTAGCCCGTGGCCTTACGGGCTGGCCTGAGAGACTGTGTAGGCGCAACAACCCTACAGGCTGCTACAGGATCCTCATGGGTTTTCCCACAGGCTTCCCGGAGGGCCTATGTGGCCACGACATCCCTCACTGTTTTCCTCGTGGCTACCCGAGGGTGCTGTAAGGGCTAGGACCCTCCCGGGTAGGCCTGCTAGGGGCTTCCTGGAGGTGCAAAGAGGGAAGAGCCCTCGAGTGGCTTGCCCGTGAGGTGAAGAGAGGGCAGAGCCCTCAAACGCTGCCCAAGGAAAAATGCTGGCAACCCGTGAAGAAGAAGATGTTGCCCGTGGAGATTTGCAAGGATGGCTTCTCGGAAGAAGTTTGCTGTTGAAGAGGAGGGTTTGATTAAAAACCCTTAAGACATAAAAATGATAGAAACCCTAGCTTAGGGTTTGTCTTCAATGGATGATGATGATGCCCTAGCTAGACTCATCCATGCTAGGGCACAATCATAAACACTTTCTTCTTCAAACCTGTGAGATCTTCTGAAGAGCAGCTGTACCTTTGAGAGCAAGTGTGTATGTGATAATGAATTGGATTGATCTTCTTTTATATCCTTTGATTCACCTGTAAGTGGGCCAAAATTAGAAATCTCAAAATAATAATATTTAATTCTTTTCTAATTTTGACTTTTGCCTTTAGTGGTGCTAAAGGTCTTTTTGCACTTTAACTTTTACACCTTAGTGGTACTAAGGGTCTTCATGTACTTTTGAATTTTTCTTTAGCCTTCTTCAAGTGCCCCTGTGGTCAACGCGGTCTTTTATTTCCATTCAAAGTACATCATCATAAACAAAGAGAATTACTAATGTTTTTATCTCACACTCTGTGTGACACCAAGATCAGGTACTAGGGTGTTTTAACCAAGGGTAGCTAAGCGTTGGAGAAGATCGCAAAGCCCATTGATTAAGGTTCAGAGTGGCACACAGGCCTAGACCTAGTCTAGGGCTTATAGTGCCTTCCTGGTAACATACCAGGTGCCTCAGCCATAGGCTGCATAATTTGACACTTGGTCAAACACTTGGTAACAGATCAAGCGTCTCCATTTTCCAAGAGAAAGGCCCACAGCCCTAGGTTGAGTCCTGGTGTCTGACCAGGTGCCTCCATTCAAAAGAATGGCTACTCAGAACTAAGTTGAGTCTACCGGTACTAGACTGGTCTACACCGTGGTCCCGGACCAAATGTCTACCATTTAACAGAATGGTCACTCAACACAAGGTTGAGTTCCCCCAAGGCAGAGCAGGTCCATATCATGGTCAATGACTAGATATCATCATTCAACAGAATGATCACTCAACACTAGGTTGAGTCCACACCATGGTGCCGGACCAGGTGTCCCCATTCTCCTAAGAGAATGACACTCGATGCTACTTAGAAAAATCAACACTCCCTCTTAGCGAGAGAGGCATTCTATGCCATACAAGGCTTGTCATGAAAGTACACGAACTTTGATGCTGTCAGAGGCTTGGTCAAGATGTCTGGGATATGTTCATCCGTACGAATGTACTGCAACTTCAGAGCATCTCTTTGCACTATGTCTCTGATGAAATGATACCTCATTTCAATGTGTTTCGATCTGTCATGAACCACTAGGTTCTCTGAAAGTTTTATGCAACTTTGATTATCGTAATGTATGATCATTGAGTCAAGCTATCCCCCGAACATATCAGTTACAAGTTTTCTGAGCCAAACTGCTTCCTTGCAGGCATCACTTACAACAATAGACTCTGCCTCAACTGTACTTTGCGCTATGGAACCCTGCTTCCTGCTGGACCAAGAGATCATTGTTGATCCCATATTGAAGCAGTAACGATAGGTACTTTTCCGGTCAATTGCACTGTCAGCCCAATTTGAATCTGTATATCCAGATAACAATACTCCACTGCTGGAAGTATACCTGAGCCCATAAGTGATAGTACCTCGAACATATCTGAGTACATGTTTAGCCGCTACCAAGTGTATGTGCTTCAGATCAGACATGAACTGACTCAGTGCATTCACTGTGTAACAAATGTCTGGTCTCGTATGCACGGGATACATCAGGGATCAAATAGGCTGTCTGTACAAAGTAGAGTCCACACTCTGTGAACTGGTGGCTGAGTCTCACAACTTTGTCAAGTTGGTAGTCATGGGTACGCTCATGGACTTGCAGTCCTGCATCCCAAATATCAACAAGATATCCACTGCATACTTTCCTTGTGTCAGGAATATCTGGCCTGGATTTTTCCAAACCTCTAAGCCAAGGAAGTAATGCATCAATCTGACATATTTCATCTCGAATTCAGAGGTAAGCTCCCTCTTACATTGTTCTATCAACTGTTCATCATTTGTAAGAAACAAGTCATCTACATATAGAACAAGTATCGAGACATGATTATGAACAACCTTAAATTACAAGTTAGAATTAGTTGTAATTTTGGAAAACCCCTAGCTGTGGAGGAATCCATCTATCTTGGCGTACCATACTTTCGGAGCCTGTTTCAGTCCATAGAAGGCTTTCTTCAGTTTACATACATGGGCCTTCTTCCCATGAGTCACAAAGGCAGTCTTTACATCCATCTGATGTAACTTCCATCCGAATACTGCAGCCAGTGAAATGATGGTTCTAATGGTATTATCCTTGGAAACAGGTGCAAATGTCTCATCATAGTCAATGCCTTCTTTCTGAGTGAAGTCACGAGCTACGAATTTGGCTTTATACTTCTCCACACTGCCATCTGCAGCATGTTTGATTTTGTAAATCCATCTGGAAGTCACTACTGACTTTCCTGTTGGTCTGGGAACAACTTCCCACACATCATTCTTCATGATTGAACTGTACTCTTCAATCATGGCATCAACCCATACCTGTTTACTCGCTGCTTCTTCATATGATGAAGGTTCTACACTAATACGCTGGCTCATAAGACCAGAGTACTTCTGTGGTCTTATGCTTTCTATGAAAGTCTCGGGAGAAGCTTTATGCTTCTCGCCTTCTTGTACCGTCTCTCGGTACCAAGCAGGTCTCCTTTTGGAAGGAGAAACTTTAAGCAGTTCTTCTGGTGGACTTTCAGTGTCCTCAGGTGCATCTGGAATTTGATCTTCAAATTCCTCTTCCTCCCTTTGAATTTCTGAATCTGGAAACTCAAGTGGAGAAACTTCATCTTTCGTTGAAAGCTCTAATGTTTTACGAAACACAACTTCCTCATTGAAGATCACATCTCTGCTGACCTCAATGTACTTTTGTCTCGGTATATAGACTAGATAAGCCTTCGAGCAATCACTGTACCTGACAAATATACCTTTCTTACCGAAGGTCTCTAACTTGGCCCTCTTTTCCTTTGGCACATGGATGTACACCGGAGTGCCAAATATCCTCATGTGGTCAACTACAGCTTTCTTCTTGGTGAAAAGTTGTTCTAGAGTCTTCTCCCCCAAGATAGCATGAGGGCTTCTGTTCTGAATATACACAGCAGTACCTGTAGCTTCAGCCCACAAGGATAGAGGAAGATCTAGATCGATGAGCATGGCTTTGGCAGCTTCACATATCATTCTATTCTTCCTTTCTATAGCCCCATTCCACTGAGGGTTGTAAGGTACCGTCAGCTCTTTCTTGATTCCTGCTTCCTGACAAAAGTCATCAAACTCATTAGATTCATACTCACCTTCGTTATCTGATCTCAAGATACGGATGTGTCTGCTAGTATGATTTTCAATGAGTGTTTTGAACTATTTGAACCTGTCAAAAGTTTCACTCTTGGCCTTAAGGAAGTGTTGCAATTGCTACTATTTCCCAAATTTAAAAAAAAATTTGGACCCTCCTTTTGATTTTATCTTGCCTGGATTTGTTTTGGATTCCTGAACTTTGTTGCCATTCCGCTACAAGTTTGGATTTTGTGAGGATGAATTGAGGTAGACTACTTTCCTTCATTTCGGAAGTTGAATGATTACCTTTTTGTCTGCCAATGCTTTTGACTGTGGAGTTTAAAGTTTGATTTGAAAATGATGTCCTTTTGATCTGAATGATTTCCTTCATTGCTATCGGAAGTCTATTTATGTTTGAGTCGGGCCACTAGTTCTTTATGCAGCTGCCATTTCGGAAAATAAATAATGAGTGACCCGATTGAAAGTCCTGTTTTTCGCCGATGCACGTTTATCTCTTTTGTTTTACTATCGGCGTTTTTTTGTTTGTTTTATCACTGTTGGAGCATTAGTCCTCTAAGTCACCATTGTTTCGGAGGGCAGATGGAAAACGTTCCTATTCAAGTGGGAAACATGGTTTTGGGGGGTATTCTTTTGTGAAATACTTCCTTGTTTTTGTAGTTGATCAACATATCATACATGAGGATGTAATGATAAAGATGTTTTTTTTTCTTTGATGCAGAATGCCAGATATTGGTACTTAAGTGTCCCTCCTGAGGGGATATCTTCATTTACCAATTTCCTTAAGGTTCCAAGAACGTTAATATCTAAATATAAACATAGGAACTATTTAGATGACAAGTGTTTTTGGGTTCATCTATGGGAACAAAAGAAACGATTCATTGAATCCTTAGTTCAAAAATATGAAGATCACCATTATGAGTCTACTCTTAAGGAAATTAGGGCTCACAATGTGTCAATCTTGCACTTGACTAATATAGGCAAACAAAAGTATATGGATCAAATGCAATATGGGCTTGCGAATGAGGGAATCACATCCTCTGATGAAGGTCAACTTAAAGTTATCCATAATAACATGATGAGTAATGCTAGTTCATTCGAAAAGAAATCAATAGTTGAAAACCTTCATGATGAATATGCTTTGGAAGCCCCCAAGATATATTTAGATCATAAAGTGTGTAGAGCATCTAAAAATAAATTTGACTCATCTCCATTTTATTTCTCTGAGATACCTGGGGCACCTCATCTTATGACTAACAATTACATTAATATGTTGCCTTGGTTTAATGGAAACAATGATATATCTATTGAAAGGAATTTCGATTTTTTTGAGATTATATTGAAGTTAGAGGTGCATAACGTGAAGATGTTTATATGCATGCCCTTGGTGCTTCTTTAGAGTGGGGTACTTGGATATGGTTTCAAAATTTAGCACCAGGATCCATCACTGGGTATGACATGTTTACCAATTTATTAAAATATGAGTGGGGTAATAATATTGAAGAATCCATACATGAGCCATCAAACGATGATGGTGTTGATGAGGATCAATTTGACGAATAAAATCAAGATAATGATGATGAAATGACTGATGCTTGTCCTTATCAGGTTGATCTATCTCCTGCTGAGCCAACAGTGAGTGAACCTACAATCCATAAGAAAGTTACATATATAGAGTTAAACCTATCTGAAGTTGAGCATCCCATATTTGAGTCTATCGAAGATCTTTCTAAGGAGAAATTCCACAATCATTGCTTAGTTCATCAAATTTCAAATCAATGTCCAATCAATCAAAGTTTCAATTATGATCCTAATCATATTATTCAAAAAGAAGAAGATCATGATAAAAAGAAAATCTCTTTTGAGGATTCAATTATAAAAATGTGTGAGGATGATAATAAGCCTAAGAATGAACTTATCACTTTACTTTCTTATCAAATGGATTATAATGACAAATCTAATGAGGAACCATTTCTTTTGAGTGAATATGACCAAGAGTATTCTTTGTTAAGACACTCAAGTTGTCCAATTCTTTCCAAAGAATCCTAAAAGAATGATTCACTTAATGTTAATAATATCCCTCACTCAATTCTTGTCCTCTCTTTCTTTGACAATGCAAACATCGACCCTTTTCCGAAATTTGAGGTCGAAATTGATTTAAGAACTTTTCTCTCTCAAATTCCAAGGTTAATCATCATAAACTACATGGGAGAGAACACATTTTTTCAATCCACCCTCCCATCCCAAATTCTGGATTCCTTTTGTATGGTTTTGAGTTCTAGTTGAGCTTTTACTTTAGAGATTTTCAGTTAGAAGTCTAAGCATTGTCATATAATTAGAGAAAAAACATTTCACTTCCCTTTTTGGTTACCCTTGGTGCATGAAGCATTTCAATTTATTAACCGGTGGTTAGAAAAGGCGTATAAAGATCATTTTCATCTTTTATATGCTTTTGAACAACAAATGGGGTTAATATCAATATCAGTTTCATTACATTAAAATTTGTCCCTATTTGGTTTTTATATTTTTTATGGGGTGAACATAATTGAATGCCCTATATGGATAGAGGAGGAAATAAAGAATTTCCTAGAGGGGTTGAATCATGAGATATATTCTTTTCTTCCACAAATTTTGAACTTGCATAATTTTTATGATCTTGTTAGCGTTTGGATGGAGGAAGTTTGCAAAAGTAAATATCAGCCCTGGATTGATCTCATCTCGCGATATCCATATCTTTCTTTGATTTTTAGGAAACAAGTTAGAATGGATTCAATTTTCATGCACATTACTTCCAAACCATTTTTTACTTGTTGTATCATTCACTGTAAAGAAAGACAAATTGATCCTTTCAGCAAGTGGCTACATTGGATCTATGATTTTAGCTAGAACTTTCTCGACATGTTAGAGTAGGGTATGTAGTAAGTTGAATAAGCTTACTTGAGCAGTAGGTTTGAGTCTTTTCTTTTCCAAGTGTTGAGTGGTCTTGAGTCTTTGAGTCTTATGTCTTTCAGTTTGAGTCTTGTAGGCCATTGAGTCCAAACCTTATTTTTTAATAATATGTGTTTAATAAAATGTGCAACTGTCTAACACTTCTTAGATTATATGTTTACTTTCAGCATTTTACTTCCAACATTTTATTTATAGCATTTTATTTTATTTTATGCCACATGTACTACTCAGTAGCTATGTTTCCATGATGCACAGGAACAGGTTATGTTGAAGGTGGATTAGATGATCGGGTGCATGTTTGATTGTTGATGAGTGGTGATGAAGACCATTTATTTTTGGGGTTCTCAAGCACTCTCCCTTAGAGAACTTTTCCCAGTTGGAACCATATGTTGTCACATACACGGTATCTGGGATACCATGATTCCAAAGCAGTCTTGAGAATTTTCCTGAGCTAGTCCTTTACTTTGAGATTAAAAGTTGATGAGCATCTAGTTAATGATCACTCTTATTATTCAGTGGACCCAGAGCATACATATTATTATTTTCATGCAACGACTGAGCTTCATGATCCCATATTTGATGACTAGTGAGTTGGAAATTCTTTGTTTTCAGAGAAGATATCTTGACAGTGCTCATGTTGTACAACAACAATGTTTTAGTATCTTTTGAATTGCTTAGACCAGATGTAGGTATATAACCTATGTGATATATGTATATGTACATGTGTATTTTATCTTTTATCTTTTCTCTATTTTAGTAGCTATACTGGTTGATGGTGTTTGTGGATTGGTGATATCTTATCTGGTTTTATTGAGATCTAGAGTGAAAGTGATTAGTGGCTTTAATTAAAAGGTTCTTATGTATACTCATTGGTCATTCTCTATTGTTAGTATGGACTTGTTTATTTCCCATGGAGACTTAGCTTGTTTATATTGACATCACCCTATCATCGTCTTCACCCATCGTTATCATCCATTTTTGTTTTACCCATGACTTGTATCTTGACTAGTGATATCGAGGATTTCCCCCACCTATACCTCTCTATCTTGGATTAGATCCCATGTTTATATTGTGTCTTGGTGTTGTTTTATGTGATTCTTAACTCAGGGATTGTCTTCCTCTAGTAATTGAAAACAAATAGTCTAAAAAATAGTGTCTTTAGACAATAAAACATCAGAATGCATAAATGTTGTATCTAAATGATGCAAAAAGGAAAGTTGAGATTAGTGGTGCTTTTAAACGCGAATGCCTAAATTATACATGTTATAAAACTAGCCAGTGGCCAAAGGATGAGCACTCATCCATTGTATGATGTAAGGCTCATTTTTCCCTACATGGCAACATACTGAGGCAAACTCGTCAGGGCTATGGATGCTCGCTAGCAGCGGGGCTAGGCCTTAGTAACTTTCTGGAGCCTAGAAGGATTTCCAAGGCACCTTCCTTTGAATATTCGTTAGAATCTTGTGTTAAATTGAATAAATGCCTTTTTTTGATGGGCTTAAATGTTAAATCTTGTTAAATATTACTTCTTTAGAGTTTGGTTGAAGCATTCTCATGACTCCATCCATCTGTGAGACACAACCATTCACTAGTGTTCATCTAATTACAACATATGTGTACTATGGATCCCCTTTGTCCTTTAGACAAGATGTTCACATTGTCGAGTGTCAATTCATTCCCCTTTTCCTAACCTTGTTTTACCACCTTCACCCTTAATTAGCAAAATGACCAAGTCTATAAATGAGTATACACTTGAGGCTTTTGTTTATAGTAACTGATCACTTTGATTTGGATTTATTATTTATATAATTGTGTTTATAGTTTCCAGTAAAAGCCACTTTTACTCTAGTCTTGCTTCTAACATAGATAATAAAGCATGATCTATCCATTTTGTACCTTGCAACATCAGATGTTTTCATTTGGGTCATCATTTTGGTCATATTTGACCTCATCAACCTAGTTTGACCAAGTCAACAGCAAGGTCTCGAATGAGTTTGTCCTACAATGGTTGATGTTGATTATTTATGGATTATCAGTGTCCATTATATGTATTCATGCTTTAGATGGTGATTTATTATAGTGGCTTGCATTACTTGTATGGTTATCAACATTTATAGGCCCTCCTATTATTATGATTATAGCATGGATGGGACTTTTGATTTTTATTTTGGTAGACACATGGTGTGTGAGTATTCATTCATAGTGTATTTGGAAATTCTAAGTCCATTGGTGAACTTGGTTTTTGTTTCGGTCACAGGTGTTGGATATATTGGTCAGATCATCTTTGAGTTGTTGGATGCCATATTAAAATGACATTTTGATACTTTCATAGATATATTTAATTCTCCTAGGGTGTTATCAGTGGGCATGGTGGTGTAGCCACTTTTCTTTACCATATTTCTATGTTCCCGGATTCATTTCTATACTCAGATTTTCTCCAGGTGTGGTTAGCAATAAGTTGAAGACAATTTTATCTTCCAAGATGATGTTTCAGGCACACTAAAAATGAAGAATTAGCTAAAAAAGGAAATGGATTTGGGAAAATGAGGCAAGGATATGGCATGAAACTTGTTCGAGCCATGATTTTGATATGTTGTAAGACTTTCAGCATGGTCATCACCCTTTGTGGGATCCATATGTCTTATCATTCATCATTTTGGGAGTTTTATCATATTATTGAAGGGCCACGATTTGGATACTTTTTTCACTTTATGATGATAAATTGATATGTTATTTGTTTTTGTACCTTGGGGTCATGCTAGTGAAGGATTTGTTACACCTCCTAGCCTCACCATGTGTTATATCATATCTTCTAGTCATATTTTATGTGGTGCCTCCCCTTGGGCATTTTAATGAGTGCACCGACTCTATTTTTGAGTTGATCCATGTGTTATATATCCATATAATCTTAGCCATTAATTATAGTGATTATAGCTTTTGATAATAGCCATTGGTATTTTTGGATCTAGGTATTGTGTATTAGATAGATCTATATATTGAGATGCTCTATCATTTGTAAGGGGACTTTTTGCTCTTGGTTTCTGGCAATAATAAAAATATTTTTCGGAAATACTTGGAAGCTTTCTCGAATGTTCTCATGTGGAAAGTGAAAATACTTTGCTATTTGGAACTCTTAAGGATCTTTTATTTTCCATATCATTTTTCTTGCACGGACCGTGTTAATTTGCAAGGTTGTTTTGGAGAGGGCTCTATTGGAGAGGAGACTCCCATATTATTCCTCCAAATCGATTTCAACTTAGGGGGTTTATTTATTGCATATTTCGGGATCATTTATATTTTTCATGAGTTGTCTTGTAGATCTTTGTTTTGAGCTTGTGGATCAATTATATTTTAGGTTGATTGATTTAGTGAGAGAGGGGTGCAACGATCACTTGGAGAGCATAGCGATTTCACTAGGGAAAAAAAGAGACCGCTTGTAATTGATCTGGATTTGGAAGATCATCATCACACTTGGCAGTTGCAAGCATTTCAAGGTACAATCTATTTTATTTTATTTTTCATTTTTGGGTTCTATTCCATCTATCACCATAAAAACCCTAAAGGTAAAACCCTCATTTTCTATATCTAATTGATCCTAAAATTATTTGAGCTTGAAACTTAAAACCCAAGTCCAAAATAATTTTAAAACCCTATATCTAAATTTTGAACCAATACCAACCCCATTTTCCCTTGGATCTAGCACTGGTCACTTCTAGGTGTGACAACCTCCTTGGATTTTAGGTCCCATTTTCACCAGATTTGTTTGGTGGGTATCACTTGAACCCTCTCAAAACACTTTCTCTAAGTTGAGAAAACCTTTATAGTGCCATTTCACATCTTAAATTCCTCACTTTAGTCCATATTTAAATTATTTGTTTGAATCCTAGGTGGATCTCATTTGGGTATATTTCCTTGGAACTAGATCTATCTAGATCTAATTGCATAAAGTCATTGTGGTATCTTTTACCTCTGGTTGAGCATTTCATTCTTTCCTAAGCCTCCTCAATTGGTCCTAACTGATATAAACCAAATTATTTTCCTAGATCTAGATTCATCCATCAAAGATATACTCTTACTTCACATTCTTAATCTCAAAGTGTCTTGGGTCGGTTGGCTAGTCTTCAACAATTAGGGTCTCCCACTATGATATTGATTTTATATTGATCTAAAGTAACAAGAGCACATCTGATGTGACAACTACCCTCCTATAGTAGTGGACGAGGCCTTTGCGGTGTCACCTAGTTAGCTACCCTACCTATACCATCCCGGATAGGATACCTTTTGGGGGTAGCTACACTTTGGGTGATAAGAGTCCTAATACACCTCAATGAATAATATCTAAAATTGATTTGGACCTACTCTCGCTAGTTGGAAAAGCATCCTTGACCTTCGTGGCAAGTGCACATCCTCTGCATATGCCCTATTGTTCAACATTGAAATTTTGAAGGTCAGCAACAATATCCCTCAAAATTGAAAATGCTCTGTAATGCATGTGTCACATCCTCCTATGCCATATATCACATAGGTTGTCACTATCATGTACCAAGCCCTAAACAGGATTTCCCTGCACCCTTTATAAGTTTCCCTCTCTTAACCCAATCCTTATTGTTGTGTCAGGGATAGCTCCCACTAGATGTATGATACATTTCCTTTCTGAAAGATAACCGTAAAAGTCATATCCTCCATAACTAACATTAAAAGCAAGTTATTCTTTAGTTCTGTACATATAACGCATATTGGGAATCAAACAAACCTCCTTACTCAAGTTGGAATTTGTTTGTTCCCTCTCCCTTTACTGCATACTTGGAATCATCACCAAGATCAACATGGATCCTCGAGATCGTCTCTATCAAAATGCTAAATAGCTTCCTTGCTTCCGTCATATGATGAGATGCACTATTGTCCAAGTACCAAACACTCCTAGAAACTATGCTGGTGCAAAGGAAGGATACTAGTGAGAATTCACTCTTAAACTTCACAACAAAATCACTTAGCTGATTTTTTGAAATTGTTGTTTGTTGTGTTTTCTCTTTTCGTTTCTTCTTCTATAGGAATTGAGATGCATAGTGCCCATTGTTGTGGCACATGAAACACTTGAGCTTACTCAAACCTTCTTCTTATTCTCGAGCTATGAAGTTGCCTCCTCATTGTTATTCTTCTTGTTGGGAACCTTTATTTTCCCCTTTCTTGTCTTACTAACAAGGGACATGTTCTCATCACTACCTCCTTGCTTGCTAGCTTTGGATTCCTCTCAAGTATCTTTCTAAACGCAATCATCCAAAATCCTTTGCCACGCTAGAAGTTTCTTTGGATCTTAGATCCCCTTCACAAATGGTTCCTAAGGCTTGGTAATCCCATTCAATCCTACATTGACAAGTTTTGCATCATCCACTTTCTCTCCATTATTTTTGTTACCCTCTAAATGTTTTGCAATGTGTTGATGTGTTTGTCACTTTGGAATGTATTCACTTGTATATCTTATATTCTACCTCGATATTCCTGTCGGGAGAATCAATTGTATTTCATTGTACCTCGATGTTCCTATTGGGAGAGTCATTAATATAATAAATTCATGTAAAGTCATTGAGGTTAAACCTTCGTTGTAAGTCGAGAAAATAGTCCCCACAATCAAGTTGAGGTTAACCCTCCTTGTTGATCAGGGGGAAAAGTCCCCACAGTTGAGGGGAACTAAGGTTATTAGGCTCTCCTAGAGATGTCAGCCTTGGCAAGTAATTGTCAAATCGAAAACTAGTATAAATAGAGAGTGTGACTCTCTATTTTTCACACACATTCACTCAACTGAGGTGCATGAGTGAGAGAGGAAGCACTAGCACAAGTGAGAGAGATCAGCTGTCGGAGATCATCTTTATGTTTCCGCGTTTTACTTTTGCTAATGGTTCTCATTCTATTTCTGAGGAAGTTGCAGGGTTTTCTCCTTTATGGTTTCCCTGAGGAAAATTATTTGTGTCTCGTCTCTTATGATTAATTTTTGTGCATGTTATTCTCTCAGATAAGATCCTAAGATCATACTGTCTAATTGATAAAATTATAACATGGAATTAGAGCTAACCTGAGAAGAAGACATTTTGTAGCTACAGAAGCTAGGGCTTCTTACTTTTTGGGTCTCTCTCCACAATCCATCAGCAAAAAGAGGCTAGGCTAACTCTCCATTGAAGGGCACTCAAAGCAAAATTTGATTCCGAGCATTTTCAATTTTTGCTGCGGGAAAGTAGGGCTTTTTACATAAGAGAAATTTTTTAGTGAGCCCAGCATGGGATTTTTCTCCTCATCAAAATCAAATTTTAAAGACCAAGGTCGAAGTTTTTGGTTGAGTAAAACTCCGAGAAAGTCAAACCCTAGTTTGACATTGGGCCTGAAAAACCCTAAAATAATAAAAATGGTAGTTTTGGTACATTCTCTATATCTCGGGATAGAATAAATATCAGGGGCCGAAATATTCACATGCTAAAGATAAAATCCTAATGTACCATGTGTAAAACTTTCATCCTCATTTTTTTATATATTTTGGGATATATGATTCCTCCAAATCAGGGTTCCAACCCCTTCCAGGATTCATCCCTAAACAGGACACCTAGGAATAATTGCTATATCTTGGGCTAAAAAGGTCCAAATGAAATTTTACAATATGTTCCAGATAGGGCATGGACTGCACTTTTTGTGGTAAAAGTTTCAGACCTAGATGATGAAACAGGGACACGTGAAAGTCCGTACAAGTTCGCTATGCTAAAAAGTCCTAAAATAAGGCACCTTAGGAAAACTCTCATAAGTCCCAATTGGTGAAACCAATTATGCTCAAACCTAGAGTGTTGAAAATAATGCAGAAACAATATCAGGCATTTCTATAGAGGAAATTGGAAAACTAGGGCTTCCTGTTCCAGGAGCTTCCCTCCACTGTTTTCAGAAAAAGAGTACATTGGACAGCTCACCTTGAAGAGGCCCATGTTTCTATCCAATCATATCTAAAAGATTCCATGTTTTGAAAATTAGGGTTTCTATGACAAATCCTAGATCAGCCAACTTTGGAACCAGAACGGACACCTCAAATCAGTAAGATCTAATATTTTGTTATTTACATTTGAGGTTCTCATTTCAAAATGACTAATCAAACCAACTTGGTGACAAGCTTGGTGAAGCTGACAACTTCCAAGCATGGAAGTATATGATTTCACTGGTTCTTGAAGAAAATGAATTGGACACCTACATAAGTGGAGAGGTTCCAGTTCTAGAGGGAGATGAGGATAAAAGCCTTACACAATAAGAACTTGGTCAAAGAAAAGAAGATCATTGCCGATTCAATCAAGGATCACCTTATACCACAAGTGTCTTCCCTAAAGACACCTAAAGATATGTTTGATTCCTTTTGAAGGGAAGAACATAAATCAGAAGACGGCTTTGAGAAACTAGTTGAAGAATGTTAAGATCCAGAATGCAGATACCATATAGCCATACTTTACAAGGGTCTCTCAAATCAAAGAACAAATTGAAGCAGTAAAAGAAGAAGTGGAGAATGCAGAAGTTGTGATAACCACCTTGAATGGCCTCCCAGGATCATGGGATTCATTCATTCGAGCAATATGTACTAGAAGGAAGTGATTACTTTCAACAGACTCTAGGAAGAGCACACACAAGATGAAGCTCAACCCATAATAAGAGAAGAGAATATGGGGGCAACTAAAGATCAAGCGCTCACGATTCAAAGAAAATCCCTCAAGCGATGAGGAATATGAAGAACTCAATTCTTAAAGACTCTCTTATCCATCTTAGCATTTGGATAAGAAATTATGATGTCATGATGAAGCAAAAGGCTCAAGAAGGAGTCTACCCACGAAACAAATAAAGATAAGTATTCAATTGTCATTTCATGATATTATTTTCTTATGCATTTGTTTATATTCAGTTGATGTGTTATGCATGATAGAATGTTTGCATTAATGATAGTATACTACCAATATACATGTGATGAGTAAGTAGCCCATGGTTCTATACAACTCTCCATTTCTACTTATCTAGAATGAAACCTCTTTGCTGACATATTGGATTAGTGCACAATCTCATTGTTGTCCTGGTAGAGATGGAAGGCATCTAGAAAGTTTCTGTAAGATATGGATGAATGTTGTATTGGCTAAAATAGTTGCATGATTATATATTGATGCAAAAGAATTTTTCATTATGAATATACCTTATGAAATGATTCTAACCATACAACTAATGCATTTGACTTGTAGGAAAGATCGCGTACAATCGCCTACAAAAGAAGGATGAGACTTGTTCTGAAGAAAAATGACGTGAGTTCAAGAAATAATCCAAAATGAAGAATAGTATGACGAGACTTCAAGAGGCCTCAGACACAGTTCAATTATGTGACATTGTTGAGCGACATCGTTGTTGGAGAGCCTTCCAGCCATGAAGAAGTAGCCAAGAAGAAAGGGAAGGAGAGTACCATTTCAAGAATAATGATGTCTAAGATGCGGTATCGAGACCTGAAGAGAAGTCTGTGGGATACAAGACAAGATTCGTAGAACGAGGCTTCTCATGGAAAGAAGGAATATACTACAAAGAGACATTTGCAACCACCAGAAGTTAAGATACATGATAGGAATACTCATGTGTGCAAATTAAAGAAGGCCTTGTACGAGCTCAGAAGACACCCATGGGATAAAACATACATGAGGAGCTCTAAGATCACCTAGAGTGATGAAGATCTTAATCTTTGATACAAGTTGAAGATAGAATCCTATAGAGGATGACAAGATCACAGATGGGTGTGAGAAGAATGCTTTCAAGATAGAGGATCTTGGTATCCAGTGAACCTAGATGCATACATAGAATATTAGTAGAAAAGGAAGCTACGTGTCACTCCAGTACATAATATTTTAATACATAGAGTATGAAAGGAAGAGGGAGAATGATTCTCCACTTCAGAGGGAGTGACTGCAGAAGATCCTAAGGTTCGACATGGTATGATAAGATGGACAGCTTATTGATGGATCTAGGCCTTACTGAGAGTAAAGCATATTCCAACCTTTGCTTTAAAGTTGAAGGCAAAAGACCAGAGATGCTCTTGCTATATGTCGACGACTTGTTCCTCGCACAAAAGAGGAACTCAATAAAGTTGCAAGAAGAAGACTTGCTTCCAAGTTTGAGATGAAGGACTTGGATATGATGCACTACTTTGTAGGCATAGAGGTGTGGCAGAATGCAAATGGAATCTCCATTCGATAAGGGAAGTATGTAGTGGAGATCCTGAAGAGGTTCAAGATGATCGACTGCAAGGCCATGACTACACCTATGGCATCGAACCTGAAGCTATTGAGTGATGCTTCATCAGAGATGGTTAATGCCACAATGTATCGTCAGATGATTTGTTTCTTGATGTACCTGGAGTATATGAGACCAGATATTTTCTTAGCTGTGAACACATTGATCCGATCCCTGACGGATCTGAGACATGTTCACCTGATGGTTGCAAAGAATATAGTGATGTACCTAAAGGGTACACTTGATTATGGGCTCCAGTATGAGGTGAATCAGAACATTAACCTAGAGGGTTATGTGGATTCGGATTGGACAGGCAGTGCCATTGATAGGAAGAGCACTTCGGGGTGTTACTTTAGTATGAGATCAGGTGTGATCTCTTCGTTTAGTAGGAAGCAGTCCTGCATAGCGTTGAGTATAGCCAAGAGAGGAGCATTGAAGGTCCAGTTTGTGATCCAGATCGAGATCTCTCGAAAGAGGTATTTCTAGCATAGCCAGTGATATAGGTTGTTTGAGCATAAAATCCTGGTGAAGCTCGTAGGTTGCTCAAACGTAAACGTTCTTGTAGGTTGTCCTTGGATGTAATCAATTTTGGAGAAGCTCGCAGGTTATCCTTGGATGTAATCAACCCTGATGTGATTCTATGCTAGAAATGGCTAGAGTGAAATTTGAGTACTTCAGGGAGAAGCTTGGTGTTCTCCATATTGAGGTTCCTTCCAAGGGGAAGTGATGAGTCTGTGTGCCTTTCTGACATGGTGGTAGGATTGGTTCCTCCCATGGTCAGATGTAAGTGTAGAGCCCTTCTGACATGAATGTTGGATGTGTTCCTCTCATGGTTAGATGTAAGTGCAAATCCCTTCTAACATGAATGTTGGATGTGTTCCTCTCATGGTCAGATGTAAGTGTAGATCCCTTATGACATGAATGTTGGATGTGTTCCTCTCATGGTCAGATGTAAGTGCAGAGCCCTTTTGACATGAATGTTGGATTGGTTCCTCTCATGGCCAGATGTAAGTACAGAGCCCTTCTGACATGAATGCTGTATTGGTTCCTCTCATGGCCACATGTAAGTGCAAAGCCCTTCTGACATGAATGTTAAATTGGTTCCTCTCATGGTCAGATGTAAGTGCAGAGCCTTTTTTGACATGGATGCGGGATGTGTTCCTCCCATGGTCAAATGTGAGTGTTGGTCGTGCCTTTCTAACATGGATGTTGGATGTGTTCCTCCCATGGTCAGATGTAAGTGTTGGGAAGGCCTTTCTGACATGGATGTTGGATGTGTTCCTCCCATGGTCAAATATAAGTGCTGAAAAAGATGAATACATACATGGAGGCTAGGCCTACAATCAGCATGAAAAAGGGTTGGCTTTGTAGAACTTCCTATGACGAGTAGAATTGAGAGACAACACCAGTTGATCGAGATAGTGGAAGCAGTGGTGATGATGATGATGATCCAGTGATGATACAACTTTGATGATGATCCAATTTCGATGATGATCTTATTTTGATGATGATCCAGATAAGAAGACTTGTGCTGATGTATTGTGTCAAGGGAATAACTTCCTAGTTAAGAGGGAGTGTTGATGTGTTTGTAAATTAGGAATGTATTCACTTGCATATCTTATATTCTACCCTAATGTTCCTATCAGGAGAATCAATTGTATTTCATTATACCCAGATGATCCTATTGGGAGAGTCAGTATAATAAATTCATGTAAAGTCATTGAGGTTAACCCTCTGTTGTAAGTCAGGGAAATAGACCCCACAATTGAGTTGAGGTTAACCCTCCTTGTTGATCGAGGGGAAAAGTCCCCACAGTGTAGGGGAACTACGGTTATTGGACTCTCCTAGAGATGTTGACCCTGGTAATTAATTGTCAAGTCGAAAACTAGTATAAATAGAGATTGAGCCTCTCTATTTGTCACACACACTCACTCAACTGAGGTGCATGAGAGAGAGAGGAATTGCTGGCACAAGTGAGAGAGATCAGCTGTCAGAGATCATATTTATGTTTTCGGTTTTTACTTTTGCTAATGGTGCTCATTCTATTTCTGAGGAAGTTGCGGGGTTTTCTCCTTTATGGTTTCCCCAAGGAAAATTCTTTGTGTATCTTGTCTCTTGTGATTATTTTTGTGCATTTTATTCTCTCAGATAATATCCTAGATCATATTGCTTAAATGAAAAAAATCTAACACAATGTGTCATACCAGTTATGCCAAAGAGAATGGATATTTTCTCTTTGTAAAGGCCAAGTTGGGGTTTGCTTATGTAAAAGTGTTGGTCAAGTGGGGCTTAAGATCCATGGTCTAGTCATCGTAGGTCCTTTTGGTTTTCATCTCAAGAAATGTTTGCTTAGTGGCTCTACTGACTACCCCTTGAATTGGTGGAAGTCCCCCATCATGTTGGGAATTTATGCCTTGGGTTGTTGTCTGGTGCTTCTTGGATGATTCCAGCAGGACACATGGCTTAGGGTATCCCAGCCACACTTTTGTTTATGCTTTGTAGAAGGTGATTATGTGTGTAATGGTTATAATAGCCCTCTTAGCACAACTCATTTATACCCACTTGGACCTATTTTTCTCATGTGTTAACCCTCCTCTTGGCTCAAGCATGTCAAATTGATGATGATGCCATCCTTTTGAAGAGGTTGTACCACCTAAAAGAGGAAGGTGTTGAGAGAAAAAGAACATTGTTGGTGTTAATTGGGGCATGACACCCTCTATTAAATTGAGCACATAGATCTGTGGACAAACACACAACTCACATGATAGATCACACAATTTACTCAGTTATTGAAGAATGAAACAGTGCAAAAATAGCTTGCAGCTATGAATGATTTTCATTAATCAAAGAGTAATTAGACAGATAATTACAATGAAGTACAATGGCTTTAATAGCCACAAGCAATTCGAATCCACATGAGGAAGTTCGAATTGATTAGACTCTACTTGACTGTAGGTAACCAAGACCTTGTCTAAATCACTATCGGAGGACTCAATAGTTAACTGACCTTGTTTAAACCATAACCGGAGTTCATCGGAGCTCTAAAACACAACTCAAGTGTTACATTCAGTGTTGACTAAGGTTAACTGATAGTGGTAGGTGAGAAATGCACCCCACATGAGTGTAGTCAAGTAAACCTAGCGCTAACTGAATGTAGAGGACTAGAACTGAATGTAACTGACTCCTAACTTAGCTTGACTAGTCATCAACTGAAGTGAACTGACCTTGGTTGGTTTCGGCACTCCCAGTGGCTTCCTAAATTGTAGGGATTGGTCTAGGAGGCTCCTAAACTGATGCAATCAAGTGCAATCAATGGAAGTGAGCCTTAATTAGTGTTCCCCACACTTCAGTAACTGAAACATGTGCCCCAATTAGGTCAAGTGGACCCAATGGTGTTAATGACTATAAATAGACTGGATGGACTCCTGATTTAGACATGACTCCCGATTTAGACATATGACAAAATTTGGACAAGGGAGGATTAATAATCCTAACACCCCCCTGATTGCTAACATGGACAATTTGTGGGCCCTGGTAACTAAGACCATAGGTCACCCATTACATCAAATAAAGTAAAGTAACTACTCAAAAACAAGGTGCTGGGGAAAAACCACATGCGAAAACCCCCCCCCCTCTAGTTAAGCAGGTAGAATCAGGATCAATCTGGTTCTTCTGTGCACAGGTATTCTGGGGCCTGGCATGTGAACCTCTCCATCATTATGTCTGGAGGAATCTTCCTCTTTGGAAGAAGAATGATATGCTCAACTAAATCAGAAATATAGACAGCTGCCGGATGAAGACTGGACCCATGTAGAGCAACTGAAGTCAACTGAAAAGTGAGAAAAGGTTCTTGAGAATTCAGAGAATGTGAGGAACACTCAAGAAACTGATATTTTGCATCCATGAACAGCAAACCATGAGTGGTAAGAACAGCCCCAAGTGTTAGGAGCAGGGGTCCAGGCGGATGTAGAAAATCTTCCTCTTTACTAGTTTTGTGAGGAGATGAGCATGTGATCAATGGTAAAGAAGCACTGGGACTGTTGAGAGTGAATGCTTCAGCTCCATATTCTAATATAGCTTCTAAAATAGATAATGAATCACATAATAAAATATCAGCAACCTCATATGAGGAAACTAACACCAAATCCCCATCAACAGTTTTGAAGAGAAAGTGCGGTACTTGATTTTTCACACCGGAATTGGTGAGAGCAGCTATAAGCATGACTGAAGGATTTTGGATTTTAAAATATGAACCAAATAATATCAGATCAAAAATTAAATCAGATCTAAATAGGTTCAAAACAGATCCAAAACTGTGAAATGGAATCAAATCCCCAGCAGCAGTTTTGTAGGAGATTGCGGTACTTATTTCTTCACACTGTTGATGAGAACGGCTACAAGTGGTACTGAAAGATTATGAATTTGATATATTAAACCAAGAAATATCATATCAGATATAAATAAGATCATATCAGATCCAATAAGATTAATATCAGATTCAAATAAATGGTTAACCGAGACGGTGGATGCACAGCTTTCTTCTTCTTCAAAATTCTGAATTTTGGTGCATGCAATCCTGCAGGAATTTGCTGGAAAATATAGATCATGGGGAGCGAATGGATCATTCTGGTAATCTGATATTTCTTCCAAAATATCCAAGGTATCACATATTTTAACACCAGCAGCAACATTAGAGGGAGAAAAAACAAATTTCTCTTCACTTTTGGAAGCAATTACTAGTAAATTTTGCACAGAATTTAAAGGAAAATCACCGGTGAATGTTTGCATGGAAGTGTAGCAGAATTTTTCTTCAATATCAGAGATTCGAATCTCTTCTTCTGTTTCAGCAATATGAGAAGATGAGATATCAGAGATCTCATGAACTTCCGGAGCATCAGGAGAAGGAGTCACTGCATGGAGACTGTCTTCAATTCGAATTGACTGTGTAGAAGCTTATGCTTCTTCTTTATCTTGAACAACTTCATCAGAGAGAATGGAGGCCAAGATTTTTGGATCAAGGATGCTTATGGTACTGGATTTTCTCTCCAAAGTGCTATTATGATCCTCATAAATCATTCCAAAGGTTCTGTCCAATCTTGTCCAGAGTTCCTTCGGGTCTTCAATAGATCTAATGAGGCAGCGCAAGCTAGGAGAAAGACCTGTTGCTATTGTTCCAAAAGTTCCATCACTTTTATTCAGCCAGTTAATCTTACTAAAACACTCTTTACCGAGCCCAATAGACACCCAACAGAGACCTTGTCTCATCAAATATGAAATCATTTCGAAGTTGTACCTGCAAAACAAAAAAATGATCCAATAGGAGATCTGAGGAGGAGAAGTGCCTTGTCCGCCGAGGCTCTAATACCATATTAAATTGAGCACATAGAACTATGGACAAACACACAACTCACATGATAGATCACACAATTTACTCAGTTATTAAAGAATGAAACAGTGCAAAAATGGCTTGCAGCTGTGAATGCTTTTCATTAATCAAAGAGTAATTAGATAGATAATTACAATGAAGTACAATGGCTTTAATAGCCACAAGCAATTCGAATCCACATGAGGAAGTTCGAATTGATTAGACTCTACTTGACTGTAGGTAACCAAGACCTTGTCTAAATCACTATCGGAGGACTCAATAGTTAACTGACCTTGTCTAAACCATAACCGGAGTTCATCGGAGCTCTAAAACACAACTCAAGTGTTACATTCAGTGTTGACTAAGGTTAACTGATAGTGGTAGGTGAGAAATGCGCCCCACATGAGTGTAGTCAAGTAAACCTAGCGCTAACTGAATGTAGAGGACTAGAACTGAATGTAACTGACTCCTAACTTAGCTTGACTAGCCATCAACTGAAGTGAACTGACCTTGGCTGGTTTCGGCACTCCCAGTGGCTTCCTAAATTATAGGGATTGGTCTAGGAGTCTCCTAAACTGATGCAATCAAGTGCAATCAGTGGCAGTGAGCCTTAATTAGTGTTCCCCACACTTTAGTAACTGAAACATGTGCCCCAATTAGGTCAAGTGGACCCGATGGTGTTAATGACTATAAATAGACTGGATGGACTCCCGATTTAGACATGACTCCTGATTTAGACATATGACCAAATTTGGACAAGGGAGGATTAATAATCCTAACACCCTCCTCCCAAGCTCAACATTCCATCAAGTTGCAACAATTCATCATTTTTATGATTAATTTTTGATGTAATTAAAAAAAAATTAAGTTATTTTAAATATTTTTAGGTAAGACGATCTAAAAAGGAGGTTTAAGTGATCCTAGCAAGCATATAAATAAGGTTATCCTCCTCATTTTTAAATCAAGATTATGGGATCAAATAAAGCTCTTTCTCTTTTTATTCTCGACTACTTGGGATAGTGGTGTGCACACTCTTCGTGGCACTCTTGGAGCTTCATTGTGGTATTTTTGGTGTTTTAAGGTTGATACTTAATTTTGCAAGGCTTGTCTAAGGAAATGGATTCTTAGGAGGTTACTTTTTTCTCCCTTTTTCTTCGTTTATGGTAAGATCTTTGGTTATCTTTCTCTTGCATTGTCGGAGACATCCAAGCTAGGAGTAAATTAGGGTTTTTTATGCATAAAATATTTGTTTCATAAGTGAGACATCTCTCCTTGGAGGGTCTCTCTTGTTAGTCCTTTGGTACCTCTCCTTCTCCTAGTCAGGTCAACACCAACACAACCCTAGAGGTTTCTTAGTGTGCCCTAATTCATCAAATTTGGATTTCCAATTCTTCAGAGGAATGCTAACCACGATTCCTTAGTGGCCTTAAAGGGAAGAGACTTAGGTATTTATTTACCTCCTCTCACTTGGAATCTCTCTGTCAAATTTATGTACTATATTATGCAAAAAATTAAGAAAAAAATCAAATATTTTGAAAACCCTACAAATCTTATAATTTTGCAAAAAGTCAAAAAATATTCATTTGTGCCGTAGATTATTTTTATTTTTATTTTTTTAAATTTTCAATTGCAGCAATATATTGCAAATCTAAATAAAATATTGAAAAAACCAAAAAAATAGAAAACCAAAAGTCAATTTTAACCCTCATGTTGCCCTATAGGAGGTTATTCCATCCTAGGGTTAGGTGATGATAGTCCTAAGGGGATATTTTAGATATGGTTATTGATTCATTGCAAGTTCATTTCAAATAAAAAATCAAACCCTCGAGGTTTGAGGAAGTCTAGGTCAAATCTAAGGTTAGTAGGGAGGACCCTAGGGGGATTTTGAGGTCAAGGAATTTTTTGGTTCACCTTGACTATAGTAAATTGCATACCTAAAGCTTAAGTAAACACTAAATCATTTCTTTCATCCACCAAAACAAGTGTTCCCTAGGGGGATAGGTTCGTCCCTTTGTTTCGGTTTTTAGGAGGTAAAGTTTGTGAGTTTTCGATGGTTGGTTTGAGAGATATCTCATGTTTTATATTGATGTTTTTTACTGCATAAAATTGCAGCAGTGAGTTAGATATTCATCTTTCCTCCCAACCTTCGAAGTTAAAGGGTTTATTATGTACATATACCTTTGACTCCATTAGGCATTTTTTTACTAATAGTGGTGTTGTAGCGAAGGAAGTACACTTTATTGTCTCTTACAAGTATATCCTTATCGTAGTTATCAGGGGGGATCCCATGGCCCAAAGGAGAAAGGACTAAACATGAAGAAGGTTACATTGAGATGACATTGGGTGTACCTCCTTTAAGAGTTGATGATCATGGCACTAAGTCCACTAGGTCCGCTTATCTTATTGAGGTCTGCATATTTCATTTGGGTCCACTTACCTTTGATCATGGAAAAGTGCTAGTTTTTCGAGGTCATCTTCTTGTTCATGTTGTCACTTTGGAACAAATCCACTAGAGCCTTGAACATTTCCCTAGCAGATTGCTCTTTTGCCACATCAGGAATCAAGTGATATTTGATAGCATCTAGGATCACTCTCTAGGATTTGATGTCCTTCACATTACCTTCCTTTGTCGGCACATGAACAACCTTTTCCACAATATCCCAAATTTCATGTTCCTTTAAATGTCCCACTTAACTTGTCTTCAAAACTAAGACGAGTTGCTTCCATATCTAGATTTGATAAAAATAATTGTCGCGTCCTTATTCCTTTAAGCCCCCACCAAGATCTTCTGCATAAACTTCATATCTATCTCCATTTCTTGAATGCTCTGATACCATGTTAATATTTTCTAATTTTAGCACTTGGATAATTATTTCCTTCTCACAATAATTAAAAAAGAGTTCATTGAACAATTTATATTGGCTGGAATTTATTAATAAAAATAAATAGTTGAAACAAAATAGAAATAGGTATGCTCAATAACACATGCACAATAAGAATGTATACCCTTCAAATATGTTTTTCATTAAAATAATATTCAATAATACAAGGACTCCCTTACTAAGAAAATGGCCTAATGAAGAAAATACAATCAACAACAAACATGGAAAATTTTCCCTCCTAAGAAAATTTTCAACCGTTAAATTTGTCTAAGAAAATCACCATGTATCTGTTTCTCCCATGTACAACTTGTTACACGGTTCATACAACCTATTCAGATTTGTTTGCATCCTACATATTGACCTATATGACCCATTTCTTGTTTCACTGCTTACAGGGGTAGTTTGTATGGCCCTGTACGGTTGTTGTACGAACTCTGCTGCAATTGCTTGAGTCTTTTCTTGTTGGTACGACCCTCTTGCAAAATTTTCTTGACTGATGTCCTTTTCTTCCTTCTTGTTACTGCTCAAAGTAGCATTCCTTTCAAAGTAGACTAGGTATGGCCTTGTTCCACTGTTAGTAATCATGTAAAAGGAGGTAAGACCCAATGTCACCTCAGTATACCTCCTTAACTTATTCGGGTAACTCTTGAACCCATGAGAGAGTCCCTAATGGAGTAATGAGTACCTGTAGACACCAACACAACTACAAATACCCTTCTACAATCCTTATGGATAAGATTCATGTCTTATATGGAGTCAACAATGGATAATAGAGACACATAAATCATATAAAAGGACTTAATTCTTTCTACCAATCAATATTAATAAATATCACTGCTTCAATGCACTGCACAAATCCCAAGGTAGTGTTTCACACTTCCCAAGGCACAACCTCAGAAAAGTGTGCTTTGAAGGGAGAATATCAAGTGGCCTAGGGCATAATTGATGATCTAGCTAGTAGAATTGCAAAAAACTTATAGAAACCCTAATTTTGACAACTTCACATTTCCCAATGCACTAGGTCAAAATGGGACACCATCAGATATCTGTGGATAAATACATTAGGTTGAGTTTGATGGGTAGACCAGAATTACGAACTTTTGCAAATATTTTTGGTTTTATGAATTTATCTAGATTTTAGGGTTTTTCTAGCTATATTTATTTTTAGGGTTTTTCAATATATAAAGATGCATGTGAAATAAAAGGAATTTAAATTGATAAAAGAGATATATATTTGTGGAAAATATAGGGCATATTCTTCTTGTCTCAATCCCTATGGCATTGAGAGATCGATACCAATGTCTTAGAATGGATTTAATCTTTGCAATTAGTGCATCAACTAGCAACCACAAGGGTTATATAGAAGAGCCTAATTAGGGCAAGTAAAGAGTTCCAAGGCCCAATTAGCAATGGAGAGCTCATATGAAAGGATGGTCTCCTCATGCAAGGTTAACAAAATATGAGCAATAAACCCTAACACTTAGGAATAATGCACCATCAAAGCACCATTAAACAATGTTAGATGTATAACTACCAACATTTAACAAAGATGGACAAGATAGTGCCTTAGGTCACCTTTGTGCTTGATTTATTACAACCATCCTCTAGCATCAACCAATAACATGTGTAAAAGAAACCCTAAAATTTCATTCAATCAACCCTCAAGAAAGAAATATTATCCAAAGAGAGGTGCACATAGCATCAAGACCTCCAATAAGCCAACAAAAATAGAAAGACTCATAATGAACCCATATCTTGTTTTGTTTTTACAATGAGGGAGACATTATTTTTACAAGACTAGCCTCTCCTAATTTTGAGTTATTAGCATACAAGATATGTAAAAATATAACATTTGGATTGCTCACCCACAAGTTTGGGGGATAAACCACTCAAAAAACATAAAATAACAATATAAATGTGCAATTAGGCTACACCAAGTGCTATGTTTGCCAAAATAAGGATGACATGCTCCAAATAACCCCAACAAAGATGTGACCTCAATCTCCTCCTTCATTATTCTTGTAAGATTCTTAAATAAGTACAATTTGTAGGTACATAGCCTAGAGGCGGGGTGAAATACGTTCAAGTGAGAAAACAAGGTGTGCTAAACAAATGTTATCACCTTTTACATGGAAAATAAATGAGTGTGGTCATGTGTCCAAGTGATTATCCCCCCAAGGACACCAATCCCTAATGGGTGAACAACTCCTGGATGTGAAACTCAAGTGGACCATCCATGACATGATTAGGGGTATTAGCCCCAAATAGATACTTTATGGTTCAACTTGGCCTTTAGATCAAAAAAAATTAATCCCTTGCTCGCATTCCCTAAAGAGTGTCGAGCGTCGTCTCCAAGGTTCATTAGTCCATCATAATGGGTCCTAGACTATTGAGCCATTATACTCCCAATACCATGTTGATCTCTACTAGATCCACAATGTATAAGTAATATTTCATGTTGCAATTCCCCATCATCAGGGTCAGTTGGGGATCTTTCCGCATACAAGGCCTAATCTGTCCCCCTACTACCTCTACGCCAAACCCCTCAAACTCCTAAGACTGGATGCCTCTCCTAGATACTAAGTCAAGTCAATGAACTTGTGGGTAGCCCCACCATCGATCAAGATTTTGACTCTTCCCTCCAATGACTCCTTTGACACAAAAATTGTTGAACCTGGAAGGGGTTGATAAAGTAGCGATATTTCCCCTCTTACAATATATGGGTGGTTGCTGTACATGTGGTTGTTGTACTTGTAGTTGTTGTACCTATTGTAATTGTGCCTTTGGTTTATCCTCATCCTTATCCAACTCTGTCTCATCATCATCATCGATGTCCGACACTACCTCTGTGTAATGGACCTTGCGTTTTCCTATACATCGATGCCCCGTTTTCCATGGTTCTTTGCAATTGAAGCACAACTTCTTCCTTCCCAGCTCATTCCAGGTTTCTTCATAAAATGTGTTATTCTCATATTCTCCCTTCTGGAAATGCTTCTTATCCTTGCCTTTCTGGGGAATGAAAGGTTTATACATAAACTTATTCTTTGTAGTGACACCCTCCATATCTTGCACCTGGTGGATATCATATTGTAAATATGAAGGCTTGAAAACCTTGAGCCAACCGTGTAATGGCTTGGATAACCTTCTGTGAACAACATGATAAGTCGGTTCTTTGAAACATATGATACCATCACTGCTAATCGTTGAAACTATGTGATATAGGAATCTACCGTACTGGATTGATACTTTGTTGAAGGAAAAATTGCAACTTCAAGTTGGGATCTTAATTCTAGTAGAGACCCAAGTAAGTTTTCAACAAGAAATCAGATGAACTTTATAAAAAAATTTTGATGATTAATTAGCTTTTTGTTGTTTGGATTGGAAGACTATAATATACTTGTGAAAAAGGACATTGTAATTTAAGTCGTTGTAATACTATTAGAAGTGAAGTTTTTGATCATTTTTTAAACTTATTGGAACAATGTTAGACCATTATAATATTGCATATAGCTTATTGAATAGTAATTATAAGACATGGAACATTAATATGTCCATGATCAGTTATATCATGCATTGTGCACTTGAAGAAGGTGTTTTTACTTGTTTAAAAAAATTGGGCCTTTTTCCTTGAATAAAAAAAAGAAAAATTAGTTACAATTTTTTGATGTTTCAATCGCTCTAATTTTAATCTCATGCTACATTTAGTCAATGATTAATGCTTAAATTATTTCTCTAAATATTATTTTTGTTTGTTAATGTTGGCTAGATATAAATTTCATTGATATTTATCCTATACTGCTAAGTGTTTATTTTTCCATGAACCTAATATCATAACAAGCTTAGAATAAGCGGAATCCCATTCATATTATAAGGTTAAAACAATGAGTTTGGTCATCATTATTATTTGCATTTAATCCCCCCTTAAATGATTTCATGCACAAAGAATTCACATGGTTCTCCATGTATTGTTTCGATACATAGGGGCTAGAATGGTTTTTGAGTGCAAGAACCATGCTAGGAAAAGGATTTTCTATAATGAAGGATTGGCCAATGACAATGGGATTTTCAATATCCATATCAAGGGTGAGCATGAACACAATTCATATGAGGCATGTACAATCAATTTGAAAACATTCATGGTTTGACCTTCATAACCTGCAAGAATCGTATTGACTCTAATGAAAGAAAGTATGGGTTGTTTGCCTTTGTATCTACTAATCTTTGTGATGCTTTCCAAACCATGATGATGTAGTATAATATACAATACAATTGGGTTTTATTGTTGTATAAATGCATTTATTTATATTTTTATTTCAACTTTTAAGTGACTTGTTCATATCATAGGAGTCATGTTTCCATTTCTAATGATTTTTCCCACTAGAAAATATGTGATATCATTCAATATGATGGCAAAGGTTGTTTTTTTAGTTGAAATAAATATTTATTGTGATGTTATTCATGAATACGTAAATTAATTTTTGGTTAAGACTACAAAATTTTAGAATAATACAATTCGTACTCTTTTAAGGTCGATTGACCTGACATGAAATGTTACACCTACAAAATTAGTTTGAATTAGTTTTTGGTTTTTTTATAGGTACAATAAATATAAAAGAGTAAAAATACATGGATTAATTGTCATGATATTGATGACGTTGTAGAATTCCACCAATTGAATACAAATAATCATCATTATGTATGTTTACTCACACAAATTAATTGCATGAAATATAATAATCTAAGAAAAGGCATCATTAACTCCATGTATAATGAAAGTGAGATGGAGGTCTGAGATAGAAGTTAAAGCATTCTTAGAAAACATGTGTACTACCTTTGTATAAATCGTACATGATTGAATTGAAGAATTTGAAACTGCAATAGGATCAAGGTAATATGGTCGTAGAAGCATCTTCAAGTATACTTAACAAGTGGAAACTTGTATCTAATAATAATCCTTTGTGTTCCATGAATGATAAGCCTCTAATATTCTCAAATTTTTGTTGTTGTTGCTTAAATTTTAAATTACTACCACTATTTATTAAAAAAATCTCTCCATGGAACCAAACTTTAACATTGATGTTGTACTATGTAATATGTTTTTTTATTCAAGAATGACAAAACCCATAATTTTGAAATTTATTACTCACAATCGTGTTGTGCCAAAGGATTTAAAAGTCATTTGGTTTCTATAAATCCTTCATATCAATTTTTTTTTAAAGTAAAATCTATTGTAAATGAGCAAAAACTATGAAAACCGTAGATAGAATGAGGTAGGTCCATTGTATAGTAAAGGAAAGATAATAGAAAGTGCAAAAAGTTGAAAATGCACATCATTTCGACAATATTGAATTGTAAATATTATTTCATTATTATTTAGAATTACATAACTTGGAGGTCAAATATATGTAGGCTATATATATATGCTAAATTCTTTTGGATGTCGACATATCTATTCATGCTTTCATTTTAACGTAAGGTACCAACTCAAATTTTTATGTTACATGAAGTTCAAGTGCAATGGTTAACATGTTTTATATGAATTTCATAGTGAAGATATGTACAGTGAAAAACATAAAGCAAACATATATATATAGTGATATTTCTTCTAGTTCAAAATCAATAAAAGAAAATGATATTGAACATACTCATTCTACTTGGGTTGTTTATTTTTACTCAAGGAACATTTATCTCATATAGTATATAGTTGCTCTAACCAATTCGTTGGATTCTAGTACTTCAAATGCATACAATGAGAGCTTATAATATGTTTTTGAGGTTATAAATCAACTCATCCACTCTTTTTTACTTCAAATGCATAGAACAACCTAGAGGTGCATAAAATAAGGTAATACAATATATTTATATGATAAATTTTAATAATAATACAAGGTCATGCAAGTGCATTAAGTCTTTTTACCTCACTTTTGGTCAATAGAAGCAACTCATGTATGAGACCTTCAAAACATATGTCAAACTTGTTGCATGCACCATTGCATGTAAGGAAATAAAAATAAAATAAATGAAAAATGAGAGACATTTGGCATAGGGTTTTTCAAACTGCTTTGTATAAATTGATAGAATGGATTCAATAGGCTCAATGAGAGGAACCAATCCGGTTGAAACAGTAAATATCCAAAATAAATATGATAATATAAAAGAATCTATACGAATAAATATCAATAATATGATAAAAGTACGAGATGATTTAATATACAATGATAGTGTCGTATGTATACAAGCCTAAAGTCACTTATAGCAATTGTTCATGAAGGGATGTGTCCCTTAGTTAACCATTATTTATTATTATTATTATTATTATTATATTGTTACATTTTCCTTCCCCTAAAAATTATTGAAAAGCTTCCCTTCAACTCTCATTCTGGCTCACAAGGTCTTATCAAGATCTTTTTTGGTGGTAACTGCAATACTTGACGAAATAAGATGATATTATTTATGAATTCCCAAGCAAAATTGTTGCATAGAGTGTGAATTGATCCACCCCAAGTTTAAATTTACTGGAAATTTTTGTTGAACGACGGTTTGGATGGAACTTTTGGTTTTTAGCTTCCACACAAGTTGTCGATTTTGTCTCTCTTATTTTTCACATTTGTAGTTCATCTGTCATAAAGAAAAATATTGTTTATATAATTTTTGATCTTGTTATTTTCCATATTGATTCTTGTGATTTAGATGATGATAAGGCATCCTAATATTTTTTTATTGTTCCTTGGAACCATATCCTCTTGATGTTTGTAGTGATTTGTCAATATAAGCATTCGTCTAAATTTGAGCGTCGACTAACTTTGTATTGGTTCCCTTTTCTAATGTTTGAATTTGAGTATCTGATAACTTCCTTATGGGTTAGTCATTATTTCATTATTAACTAATTCTACTTTGAGAACTAAATCTTCTTATAAATATCTATTATCATGCTTTAGCTTTTTAATTTGTCTAAGCCCTGATTATGTTGCTTTCAACATAAGAATTCTTCCTTATTATCTAACTTGTCGTATTTATTTTTTATTATGGATTCTCCATTGTGGTTTCCCTTAATCTCCTAATTTGATCAACCAATCTTTGATTAAGGTTCCTTAGGCAAAAGTTGTATTCATCTTTTTCGGATAATTTCTTTTCGAGATCTTGATTTTTTTTTCTAAATTTTTATCATCTTGCTTTTTGTCCTTGACTTCCTAGTTTTTGCTAGTAAATTTTGACTATATTTTAAGCATGATATTTGTTCATTCTTCTTTGGTAATTTATTCTTAAAGTCTTGATTAGCTTGATCCAACATTTTTATTTTTATTTTTTAGGCAATGATTATATCTCTATGATAACTTATAAAAATAATTCCTCTTCTTAAACTCAAACTGTAATTGTCTATTTTTCACTTTACAATGCCCTAACTTACTCATTAATTATTAAAATTTTGACTACATGTGTGAATCAATAATTTCCACAGTTCGTGACTTAAGATTTTCTTGCGTGCTTCTTCGACAATAAGTCAATGTGGCAAATACAAAAATTCTGATACATTTTTAGCTTAATTACTTATTTTCTTTTATGTTCTTCTTTTTTTCTTTTAATTAATTATGCACTCAAGTATCCTAATACTTTTTTTAATTACCTCTTTTATGTATATAAAAATTTATATACATTTTTTCCACCTATATTCTTCATGAACTAGCTCTTCACTTTATAGTGTAATGATGGCTTAAATATATTAATCCACTATATAACATTTTCTTTTGTGCCCTCACTTGAGCATTCAATATTTTGTTTTCCTCAATTTCAGACTAATTGAATTTGTTCACTCTTTGTTGACTCTTAAAGGTATTTTACCTTTTGTTTTAACTTAGAAGAAAGATGACTAGAATAGAGCAAACTTAATAGTCCTTGTCGAAGGCCAGGATAACTATTGTGTTCAATTCATCACTGAATCTCTATTAGTTAAGGGTTTGGCTTCAAATTTCTTTTGATTTTCCAATGTTTAACATAGATAGTTTGTAGTAATACTTATTATAGTAATTAAAATGAACCATAACATGCATTTTTCTTCCATCTTATTGGTTGTCAACTTTGAAGTCTTATTGTTGGGGTGGTTGCAATGTGGTTGGGAACATCACTACATTAAATGCATTAAGTGTATATTATGCCAAAACCATAACATTGTAAGGGAATTCTCTACCACCTATCATGGGCGTCCTTTGATGGTTATCCTCTATTGCACTGTTAGCTAATAATTGTGATGTTGTTGCACCATCATTATAATTGTTGTATGAGCCTCCTTCCTCCAAGATCAATATCTTCTCTAGTTTTTTAGTCCTAAGATAGGGATCCAACAAAGGAAATATCAATATTATGTTGTTGCCTGCGGACCTCCTACTATATAGTGGGGTCCAACCCTCAGAGTGGTGCATAATGTTACTTCACGTACAACATAACACTAAATATGATCAATCAAAGAAAAATAAATGAAACTTTTCATTTTGCATTGCGTCCTAACAAACAATTCTTCATCTTTTTGCACCCATTCATTTCATTAAAAAATAAAACCATATGTCTTCGTAGTCTTTGATCTTAGTAGCCTTTGTATTTCAATTAATCTGTCTTTTCACCATGCTTCGTCAACTAATGATTTATAGCATTTAACTAATGTCATAATCCCCAACTACTAAGGATTTGCTTCCCTCTCCACACATGTTTATCCAAATCCAAAGGTGTATATTAGAACTAAACAAAATTGTAGTTTAAAGTCCAATTTAAGAAGCAATTTCCATAAATCTATAAAATAGAAATAATATACTATCACTAAAATTATATTGAAAGTAGATATCAAGTCAATCTAATCTACAGTTTTTCCAAGGTGTGCATGATGCAGTTTTATTTGAAATCAAATATTAATACGTGCAATTTAAATAAGTTACAAACTAAAATTGATGTGATTGACAAATATAGACAAATCCAAAATCCCTGTGAATTTACTTCTTATTTATTTAAGGTCAAGGTCTTAATTTTATGTGACTTAAAATATCGTATAGGATCTAAATGTTGTTTAAATTTGAGTTCCCATCAGCATATCATATATGTTAGTGTTGGTACATCCATTCAAAGATTATTTATAAGTAGTCATTAATGGATATTAAAAAATTGTATTGGTAATACATACTTGGATTCTCTAAGAACTTTGGTATTTTTGCAGTTATTTTTTTTTCGCATTTTCCAACAAACAAAAATGGTTGCTTATCTATTGTAGCACATCCTCATTGGTTCAAGAGCATCATAGTTTCTGCTTTCAAAATTTTGTGGGGTTCCCTCCAAATTGTAGTGCATGTAAGATAGTCCAAAAGCTAATGTGGTGTCATTGAAGGATAGGACCTAATATGGCATTTAACTTATAGTCTGGAGGTCTAAGTATTTCCCATACTTTTACAAATGCAGTCCTTGAACAACTAGATACAAATCAGTCTATAACTCCAAGAAGGTGAATTGAACAAATGCATGTTGTTCTCTTATTCATATTGATGGAGTCACTTTTTCAGACCAATTCATCTGATTTCTATTTTCCTCTATGCCTATTCGGTTTGGATAGAACTCAGTTGTCCTTTGCGTCAATTTACATTAATTAGAAATTCTTGTTTGATTTTCCTTCTATAGCACGTTATTAAATTTTATTATACTACAATGATCTCCTAGTTTTTCAACCCATGTGGGAGTTACATAGCCCAGGGATAAATAATTTTTTGTTATTCTGCAACATGAATGGGAGTTCCATAGAAAATGCAAGAAAAAACTATCTCACCAATCAACCTCCCCATTACTATACAATGGTGACAAGAAAATCCAATCACCATCGCATACTCTAGTAGCTATCGCTAGTCGTCCATACAGCCTACCATCTGTTGGAAATTATTTGATGGTTTCTTGTATTAAGGGAAGAACATTGTTTGAATAAGATATTTGGCTATAAGGTGGAGCATGTAGTTGCCACACTTTTAATCCATGCATACTATTTATTTTCTTTATTTGGATATGTAGTGGATCTCTTGTGTCTATCAATATTGGCCTCTTCACGATGACATGGGTGTGTTATTCTGGTCTATATATGTTATATGATGTTGTCAGTGTCAATATTTTCATTATCTAGGTCAATGTATAATTATGGATTTCATTATTATCAAGTATAATCGTCATCTACTAGCACATGGTATGTATATCCTTAGTGGCACCGGTCACTACACTAGGGTAAAAATAAAGTCAAGCCTTGACTCCTATGGCAGTTAACAATTAGATATATCTTTGTAGTTGGTGGCTATTCTAATTTTTGTTTAGATAATTATAAAAATAATCATTCATTCACTATACCCATTGAAATATTAACTATGAAAATTTTAGAATGCCAATCATGTAAGTGAAACAGTTCATAACAGGTAGATGAAAATGTCATTGATGATTTAATTTCACTCAACACTCTTAACTTCCCATTTTTCATGTTTGGGCCATAGCCTAAGAATCATGTAAGCAAATCAATTAGCAACAATGTAGATGAAAAATCCATTAACGGTTTATTTTCAGTTAACACTATTAACTTCCCCATTTTCCATGTTTGGGGCATAACCTAAAAATCTAGCTTATAAATTTACATTGTCCAAGGGCATGATAGCTCCCATATTTCATCTACAAGTTCTATCTCTAGAATTATTGATTGATTTTTTATTTCTCCTTTCTTGTCTATCTCCAAAAGACTACATGCTTTCATTGCCTTCCATTAAACACACAAAAATAAAAGCTAAAGGCTTGTGTTCCTTGATCATTGTCTTACATTTTTTTTTATATCTAACTACATAAAGTTTTTGCACTTGTTTAATGTGAAGCTCACTAAAATTGTTTTGTAAATTTCATAATGACCACGAAGAGCATAAATTTCATAATGATCACGAAGAGCATGGCTTGGAACATTTTTTTATTTTTGGATATATGAGAAAGGACACTTTCGATCGTACTATTAAAACATGTTAGACTTATATTTGGTATCCGTATCGTTCTTCCTATTTCTTATGGACTTTAAGTTAGTACGAAGAATACTAAAATATTATTAAATACATATTCCTTCTTACATAAAAAATAATAATATTTATGACATACTATTATTATTCAAGAACTAAATCCTGTGTCTCTATTTGATCAAGAACTAAATCTTGTGTCTCTATTTGATCATGAGATGAATAGAAAATTGAGTTTGATCATCCCAATCCATTTCAATATTTAATGATTTCTTTGTGAATAATTCACAATGAGCCTAATGTAGAGATGAGCAAAGATTCAGTCGTTATTATGCTTGTGTTTCACTTTACAACAATGCAAATTATTGTTTGTGCTTTCTCTATGATGAAACAATATGGTACTATGCTTGTGTTTCACTTTGCAATAACGAAAATTCTTTTTTGTGCTTTACGATGAAACAATATGGTATGGATTTCACTACTTACCCGACCATTTGCACCAATTGGACGACCTGGCTCGCGTGAGCGGTCACATCCAACGTTGTCGATCGTCCAATCGGTGCAAATGATCGGGTAAGTAGGTTACTCCATATGGTATTATGCTGGTCTTTGTCTTTTACTTTGCTGGGTTTTTTTTTGCTTTTTTTACAATGATACAATATGGTATTATGTTTGTCTTTTACTTTGCAATAATGTAAATGGTTTTTTGTTTGTTTTTTCTACAATGATACAATATGGTATTATGTTTTTGTTTCATTTTGCAATAATAAAAATTCATTTTTGTGTTTTCTCTACAATGAGACAATATGGTGCTAGATTCTCTAAAATATAATTGAACATTATATTTTTTAATATAGTTACATCAGTAAGAATCCCTTAAAAGAATCTCTTATTTGTTTTACTTAATTTTTAATTGTGTTTTATAGATTAAGGTTCTAGCTACTTTACTAAGTTTAGTATCATTTTGGTATTTTTCAATGCAACTTCATGTTACTAGTTACATAGGACTTTGAGCTTATAGTATGGAGCTTTAAATTTATGCAAATTTGTCTATAACTCCATGATGGTGAACTAGATAATCATCTGTTGTTATATTATTCAAGTTGATGGACTCACTTCTTCAAACCAATTCATTCAATCTACATTTTCCTCTATGCTTGTTCAGTTTCATTGAAAGTCAACTGGCCTTTGCAGACATTTACATTCACTAGAAATGTCTCTTTAAATTTCCTTATACAGCAAATGGTCAAATTTTATAATACTCCAGTCAATTCCTTCTAGCTCATTAAGTTAAGGTGTGAGTCTCATTAGCAAGGCAACTCGGTTCAAATATCCATAGGTGTGAGTAGGTTAGGAGGAGACACCCAAAATCCAACAAGTTGAGGGTTGGTGTGGCCCAAGACAGGTGCAATCCCCGAGTGATTTTGATGGCTTAAATTTCCATGGGTCATGGTTTCTTAGATCAAATACCACTCCTTCAAGTTAGGGATATTCTAACAAACAACTTTTATTTATATTTATCATACCCTGATGATCTCGCAATCTTCTAACACACATTGGAGTTTCGTAGCCCAAGGATAAATGAGTTTTTGTTCTTCTACATCATGCATGGGATTTCTGTAGCAAATGCCAAAAAAACCAACTCACCAACTCTACCTCCCCGTTACCATACAGTATACCATCTATTGTAAATGATTTGATGGCTAGATGTATTAAAAACAGAGAATACTATTTAAACAAGAGCCACGACGTGGCAATGTCCCCGCCATTGTTAATAGTTATTGCTATAAGACAAATAAATTTAAATATGAGAGTTAATGATTACAAAAAAAACTGAAACTTTGAGCCCACATTTACAAAACCCTTATAGTTAAATTTTTCAAAGGCTTCTAAGACTAGACAAAGAATCGAGGGCTCGAAGTGTCCTTTTCACCTTCATGTGTAAAGGTTATGTGTCAAAATGTTGAAGTTTGTATAATAAAATATATATATATAATTTATTTTTTAATTTAGGTAAATTTATTTAAAATATTAATAAGTTTTTTCTCAAATTGAAATAACTTTGAGAGATATTTATAAGTTTAAACAAGATTAATTCAACTTATCTAAGAAAACCCTAAAAATCAAACAAAACCGTTTTGTATCTCTAACCCAACCAAACCCACATATCCACATAGCGAAGAGACAAATTCGAATAAAATAACAAAAATATCGAATTTGACCGTGTAAGGACCAAGAACGAAGGCCAGAGGGTGAAATCTTCAGAATTTGATAAGCTTTTCCCCATTGATAATCTAAAAGTCCAGATTCACATCTCACTAATATTTATTTTATAAGAAATTATCTTAATAAATTTTCAAATTTATTAAAAAAAAAATTATAATATAAAAATATTTATATAAAAAAAAAATTGATATCTTTATAAACTTAATAAAACAAACAACATTGGTGAATACAACTAAGCAATTAATGACATAAACTTAATAAAAAGAATAAGGTTGTTGATTACATACAGCTACGCAAGTAAACGACATATCTAACATGTGAGAGGTGTTCACATATTAAGTAGGTGTGTTAATATTAATTGAAATTGGAAGCTAGAATTACCTCCTTGGTGTTTTCCTAGTAAGGTGCAGTTTGCAAGAACTCATTCATCTTTAGTCTTCTTCGATGGACTTGCTCTATCGTTTGCAGTGCTTCCATTTTCTCAGCAAACAATGAAGTATGGTTTATGTAAATTTGACGAAGTTTGTCCTCGCTGCCTTCCGCATAAGACATCCCTGTGGTGAATGCATTTGGTTCTTATGTAAAATGGACCTTCAAGTGTATCTGCATATCAAAATGTACAGTTCCTTGTCAGTGTATGGATTTAACAAAACGATCAAGGGGATTTGATTTTCAAGCATCAAAATGTCTTTAATTATATCGAACCCGGTAAAATCAATCTTATTTATGTCAAAAATAGGTTCGTAATAATTACTAGTTTCTGCTACAGAGAATTTGTAGCCTGCCAAAGTTCTCAATAGTTCGAGAATGAAGAAACCGTCCATACTTAGCATGAGAGCGAGGTACTGTGACTCATCCTCCACCGCGGTCTCTGTCATGATTTATCTTAAAGGAAGTAGCTTAAGAAATGCATGTTGGTTGGGTTAAAGAATCCATTCAATTTATAATATGGTGTTGCCTGCTCTTATAGGGGTGTACTTAATTGTTCGATAAGGGGGTACTCCCTTTTCCTAGGGTTATGTTCATAGAACTTGCTAAGATCGTTTGCATAGAGATCGTTCTTTGTTATGCCATGAAAGCGTTGTGGGAATTGGATGAACGCAAACTGGTGACCTGTTTTGTAGTCCATGAAAAAGCACATTGCATCACGAAGCGCTTGGGTATAGTTGGTGTACATGTCACAATCAAGAGTGAGAATGAAGGGAGGATTGCTCATTACGCCAGATACTCTTATCTATCCACATTACAAACAAAATTGCTGTAAGATTCGGTGACCTTAAACTGTATTTCTAACCTTGTTAATCTCTTGGACAACATACGTCATAAGAAGTAGAACAGTAAAGTAGACCATACCAAAGCATTAAGAGCACCAGCCTTGTAATGGTGGGGATGTCCAGGTCGCTTTTCACGCAATACATATGTAAGACTCGACAAATCACGCCCCTCGTTATCTTTGTCCTCTCTGTTCTCTAATAAAACATGTACTAACATATAAAATGTCCTTATAAAAGGCACAATTAGAATGATAGTGTTGGGCCTGTCTTTAGTAGACCTGAAGTAATTTTTCATGGTTAATGGTTAATGGTTAATACTAGAAACGACCTAAACTATGCTGTGATGATATCACGAAGTGCTTCCTGAAATCCACTCTTTGAAGCGGTCGTGCTCTTTCTATTTCTATTATGGAACCCTTTAATACATACTCTACCATAAACTCTTTGATGACATTGTGATACAAGGGATAGTCGATCTTTCAGTGCTATTGTGCTCAACTGGTGTTGTTCGTTAACGAAAGTTGATGAATAGAACTCAATGAAACTCAAGCCTCGAACTGAAGTTAGCTGCAATTATCGATGAGACTCCTAAAACTACAGTACTACCAGAAACATGCATGCATTATTATTATGATAAACTTATTCTTTATCTTGTTAATTGATGTACAGCGTGATGCGGCAAAAGAAACTGTCAAGAAATAGTTTCTATAATAATTTGAGCGATTTTATGATTTTATACCTGAGTAACAAACACTCCTCTGTGGCTCACGTTTGGTTTTGGTGTGGCTCACGTTTGGTTTTGGTACAAGCTCAGAGAAATATTTTGTGTACAATTGATAACAAGGACCTCTAGGATCTGAGGTCTACTATTATGACGTCGAATTGTTCATTTATGTTCTTGAGCTCAGCCATGCGTCGAAGAATTTCCATTAAAGCTTTAAACATTAGCTGGAACTTAAGAAGTATAAAGTATAGTTTTGAAAAAAAGGAGCATTAAAAATTCTTTACCTAGCATCATTGATAATGAGCTCAAGGCGAGAAATGGAGAACGCTTCTCTATTCACAAGAAGGTATTTGCTGAAAAAATCAACAACATCCTCCAAGCAAAGTTCAAAATAAAAGCAATAAAACCATAAATTAATGCAGACGTGCTGTTAGATCACAAAATTGTTCTTTATATAGGCCTCTTGCTAATTTGCATTATCCTGGAGGTGGCAAGTGGCAAGTGCAGGGCCGTGCAGGTGTGCGACTGAGTGCATGATGGTATAGATGGCAGTCGGTGGCAGAGATGGCTAATGGTTGCAGATGGCGCATGTAATTCCAAGCAAGTCTCAGTAGGTGACAGATATGGCAGAACAATCAGAGCATTGGACAAAACAATGCGAAAAAGGAAAAGTTTAAGTCACCTATATAAACCAATAAAAAGCAAGATAAATCAATATTTAAATCATTCCCCAAAAAAATTTAATACAAACTATAGCAACAATTATATGATTTTGTTAAAGTTACAACAAATTACTTCAAATAATCGCCTTGAGCGATTCATATATATCCCCTCGGGTTGGGACATAATAAAACACCTAATTGTAAGGTGGAGCATGAAATTGCTATGCTTTTGATCCACACATATTATTTATTTTGTCCATGTGTTGATGTAGCATTTTCCTTGCGTCTATCAATGTCGGCCTCTTCTTGATGACATGGGAAAGTTATTCTGGTCAATGTTTGTCAAGATATGATGATGCAATGTCAATCTTCTCATTATCTACATGAATTTATAATTATGGTTTTCATTATTATTAAGTATAATTTTCATTTACTAGCACTTGAAGGGTTATCCTTAGTGGCACCAATCTCTACAAAAACAATTGCAAGAGGGTCACAAACAAGGCTATGGATGACACACAATAACTTTGATGAAAGGAAACCAAACACGAAATCTAATTGACACAATGTCTCCTTTTACATTATAACTTAATATCACTACACCATATCTTATTTTATATTATAACTTCATAGCATTGTTTTTCAATGTTATTAATGTTTTAGTTGATAAGAGTTTTTCATTTATTTGTTGTTTATGATGTTTTTTTAAATAAAACATGCCATTTATATTTGATGATATTAATAATTAAAAATAAAAATAATTAGTCTAAACATTCATGACATAAAAAGGAAAGGTCATAGACTCGCAACAATCAATTTCAATGTTGAAATGTTTGCAGCAAGCATGAAATTTAGGTAGACTTTGCATATCTTGATTATCAATCCAATGCGAATAAGAATGCATTTTGGAAATTGGCATGAATACGTATAATGGGAAAGTTTCTTTTATTAGTCCCTTCCGTCGGCTAGCAGGGACTAGATTGTAATCGGCTTGCCGCCAGTTCTATTAACTAGGCACGCAAATCAAAAAATTTATGCAAAGTTTTTATTCAAAACTAAAACTAATACTTTTGCAAAACCAATTATACAATAACAACCATATTATCAACCAATGAATAGAATGGACTTCTTATTTGACCTTTTTTTGAGGGAGGCATGTTTTCACAAGCAACATGTCCTAATTTTTTTGGTTGTTTTGCTACAATTAAATTAATGCTATGAGATTGTTTGACATTAGTTTCAAACATTTAATGTTTGCTTCATATTATGGGCCATGGGACAAACTTAGTTCATTGCCACGACCTCGTTCTTGCTGCCACAAAACTAGCTCATTCCTTTGCAGATGCCAAGTGGTGTGGTTCACCATTTGCATGCACTGCAAGTGTCCCGGTCCTGGTCCTACCAAGCTTGGTTGCTGCTAATAGTTACCAGTCTTATTTGATCCACCTTAGAGAACTCGTCTTCATTATCTTGAACAACTCCAAACCATCCAAACCGTCTAAAGCAAATGATGCAGGCAGAAGTTTGTTGCACTTGGAATGTTCAACAAGAGATGCAAGTAGAAGTTGTTTGTTGCACTTGGAATGTTCACCGATTTGTTCACCTAGACTGCAATCTTCATGGATTTGTCTGCATGACAACTTTGATTTGGATCGCACACTCACTCTGGTGGCCCTGGATGGAGAATTTTCAGCCATGTTGCATATGCCTTTTCCAAAATATGCTACAAGGTATTGTTTTCTGTATTTTCATTGTTTAACAAAACTATACAGTACATTATGTGGCATGATAGTCTAGGAAACTAACAAGAAAATAGTTATAGAAAGATCTAATGAAAAAAAAGAGTAAAAGTATCAAAAGCCCAGTATTATTGTTAATGCTAGTTTCTGTGGATAGACGTCAAAGATATCAGAGTTTGCAAATCCATTAAGATAGACATCAAGTCGGTGGAGGCATCATTCCCTTTTTTTTAGACAAAGCAACCTGACATACAAAGCAAAAACCCTATATATTCTTTATGGTAGAATAAATATAGCATAAGGAAACAAAATCGAGTAACAATGAAAAAAATACTTCTTACCTGTAATGGCATGACAATGAGTCAAGTCGGTTTAGGCGTTATTCCTTGTTGAAGGCATCCACCTTTGAATAAAACATCCAATTGCAATTTTGGAGCTTTCTTAACACAATCTGAATTTCAATTGCAGCAAACCATGAAGCCGACTGAGGTTTGAAACTTCTCTACATTCCCACTACACAATGTCATAATTTTGAAAAGGACACTGGAAGTGCATTTGTGTCTTTCATTTGCATTTGTTAGACTCTTTCTTCTGTCATCCACCCTTCAGGGAGCCAAGCACGAGACGAAACTTGAACTGTTTGCTTTTCATTGTTCACCTCCTTCGCTAAGGAAGCATGTTCGTTATCTTCCGCAAGAACTGTCCTACCATTCTACATTTATGCCTTCATTATCTGGTGTTCTGTAACTGAAATCAAGTTTTACAACATAACAAATTAATACTTTTCGCATTAAACAAATTTATTCATTCGTTCAAACGAGTTTACTCATACTGAACAGATAATATTTCGTGTTCTTTAGACTTTTAACATTTAACCTAGTGACATCTGCACTAAATTTAAATTCAGATCTATTGTTTTATGGATCTTTACGGCGCAATTCGGGTCCTGAACCTTACACTTAAATAAAATTTCTCTAATGTTCTAAAAAGACCTCTCATCCGGTTGCTTATGGCCTAGTAAATCTGGTGATATCGTAGTGAAAAGATCTCGGTCTTTCCGGAGGTGGGAAGGACAAGGAAGGATTTTTTAAGTAACTCTTTATCTTGGTTTGGCGCTTCCCATTCTCTGCACCTCGATCGTTCGATAGAATCCTGGATCAACTCTTTTTCCAGGGCTACTTACGGGGTATTTTTATACTATTTATTTCATTACTAGCCTGGTCAATTTGTTAGTGACAATCTTGCCTAATAAAACCTAGCATAGTTTGAAATTTCGGGTATTGACACAATGCTGACAAATAAAACGGAGGAAATAGTAAAACTTGAACCGATATTGCCTCTGTTAAACAAAAACTTGAATAAAAACTCAATCTTGAAGCAAAAATCCATAAAACAAGCATACGGAATATTTGAACCAAATGATACCCTTTTAATCAAAGCTGAGCTAAATTTCTTTGCATAAAAACTTGAAAATTCATTAGAAGGGCAAAAAATCTTGTCATTTGACCATACCCTTCCACAGATTTTCGAAATTGAAATCCAATGCAGTATTTACCAAAAACTCCAAAGCAAATCTCGGAAGATGGAAAATTATACCAAAGCAGACTCTGAAAGTTGAATCTTACACAGTCCTTTCACCAATTCTACAGTCCCACGTAAACAAGACCTCGCCTTAGTAGTTGCCAGCTTTTCTACCTTGCACACTGCACATTTGATCCAAATGACACCCCTTTAATCAAAGCTGAGCTAAATTTCTCTGTAGAAAAATTTGAAAATTTATTAAAAGAGGAAAAATCTCATTTGAACATATCCTTCCCATAGATTTTCGAAATTGAATTACTGCACATTTGATCCAAATGACACCCCTTTAATCAAAGCTGAGCTAAATTTCTAAACAAGAAAAATTTGAAAATTCATTAAAAAAGGAAAAATCTCATTCGAACATATCCTTCCCATAGATTTTCGAAATTGAAAGCCAATGCAGTATTTACAAAAAACTCCAAAGCAAATCTCAAAAGATGAAAAATTGCACTAAAGGAGACCCTGAGAAAAGACACCCTACCTGTCCTCTTTTCAACACCTCTTCAACTTTTTCGCTACGTGGATTGGAGCAAAGAAGCCTTCCCTCCTATTTAGACACTGTCATTTATTGTTAAAAATAATAAAATTATAACAACCTCTCTTACGGTGAAAGTGGTGCCTGCCACGACTCCGTTTCCAAATAAATGTGTAATTGTCTCAATATAAAATATAACTAAAAACTAAAATTCATTCCTTCTACATTCATGAATTCCTTCATCGGAGGACTGCTAACTCATTTCACTGCCCCACAAATTGTTTGACATTTAATGAAGCCAATTTATAAAAATGGCACAAAACTGTATACAACAGGTAAAAGTTGCTCCTATAAAAAATAGAGAAAGGAATTCAATTTTAGTTTTTATTATATTGGGTTAAAAAGAGAAAGTCATAATTTAGTTTCTCGTTTTTACATAATGAGGTTACATTACAATTATTGAATTAACGATTCTTAGATATTCAGATGGAATCATGCACAAACGTCATTTTTCTGGTTCGCCTGGACGTTGGCGCTCTGGTTATCCACCCGAAGGAAGCCGCTCCGGTTCAACTGGTTCAAGAGACTTATATGGTTCAATTTAGATAGGAGAGCCATTGCCCCTGCTCCACCTAGCTCATGAAGGCGAAGACGAGGAGATCTGTCCCTTCTTACTGCGGGATAGATAAGATCAGCAAGGTATTTCACGGGACATTACCTCGAGCTAAAATAATATATTTTCCATATGGAATACGGGGTCGCCCCTCTCTAAGAGGCTCGATGATAGCTTTCACTGCAATGTATCATATGAAAGGCGACAAGTGATGAGCTATGCTTTCGAATCTTTGTAGTCCTCCTCCTTACACTGTTTTATTACTGAAAAACATCTCAACTTTAATCATCCATGGCTGCACTTTGTTTTTTAATTAAAAAATACTTAGGGACACTCTTCTCAATTGACCTTTCACGATAAACAACTCCCATTTGCTAAACGAGTGTCCAACTGCTCAAGTGAATTAACGGCTCCTACATGTATGCTTTCCTTTGATTTGATCTAGGTACAAGGTTTTGAATAATTATTAATTATATATGCATCACATTCTTATATAAATATGCTGAACTCCGTACTCCTACTTCAATATCTAATAACATAAATAAATATAGAATAGAATTTACAATGTATCTATGAATCATCTCCGCACTCAAGCTATGGTCGCTACCGGCTTTCCAACTGTAAACTGGCTCATTTTTCGCTTTAATGGCTTCCTCGAGAGGAACCACAACCTCCTGCTTCTCTTCGAAGCTTTCTAAACTCATAGATGGTGGCAGAGCTTCACTCAACAAGAGCTCTAAGATATTGATTCGATGATCGATCCCTTGTTTGAGCTCTTTCAGCTCTCGAATCTCCTTCGCTATGGCGATTCTGTCTTCGCTATCGGTTAGTTCCGGTTGTTACAGTCATCTAGAATTGCCATGCCTACAGTTTCCCTGGATAACTTGCCATGCCTGCTCGTGCAAAGTTAAAATTGTTCAAAGACTCATCCATTCAAGCATCTCTGTCTGTGTGGTTGACAAGGTTACTATTAAACTTAGTAAAAATCGACATCTTGTTATCAAATAGTTATATGTTTTAAAGGCTATTCTTAACAAACATGTCCGTTGGATGGACCGAACGTACATATTTGTTAAAGATAGCCGTTTCGGAGACTCATTTCTATCTAGTTGACAAAGCTATTATTAAACTGTGTGGTACTCTTAGCAATTCCTGCAAGAACTTAGTTGCTTTGCAACTTTTCCTTGTTCCAATACCTTCCAATGTTAATTATAAGATGTGCACCTTCATAGAAAGGAAAGGTCGCAAACTGGTATCGAATTAACATATTACATTGTTCATATTGCTTTTGTGCTAAAACATACAACCCACAACCAATGTGTTTCCACTATTCACTAGATGGAGATTAACTGGAAATGCTTTTCCTGCTTGTCCCGGTACTTTTGACCCTGGAACTGGTCGTTCTGCTGCTAGAAATGCTCCTATTGGGGATCTCTTTAAACTGCTGATTTCAATTATATTGAAACTTATATAGGAACTTAGGCTGGGGGTTATGCTATAACTACTTGTGGTTCCGTTGGTGCTGCTAGAAATTATGGAATTGCTTTTTAAACTCTGGGCTTCTTCCTTTGGCTTTGGGGAGGGTGTATTACTCAAATGCCTGGGATACAGCATATAGTAAAAAAGCTATATGTATGTGTGCCTAAAAACATGCCTTTGAAATGAGCGAAGCGGCGTCCTGGTTTTTATTCTCTTTCTTAGTCCCGGAATTCCAATTTAAACAAAATTTATATACAGGATCACCATGACTCTCATGTCTCTCTATATATAGGATCCAAGTTTAAAGGCAATATTAAAAGCAATTTTTTTTTAATAGCATCATATAATAATTATTAGCATAGATTCAATATAAGGTGTTTTAGTTTTTATTTTTCGTTAACAATTTTTATTTATTTTAATCTAAGTAAGGGACATTGCCACTGTTGTGGAATTTGTTATTATTTAGTGAGCCTAGTAAACTTCATGACAAATGTTTTATGTGTGTGTGTGTGTTTTCCACCAACAAGAATTGCTATTGTGGTAATCTTAACTTGATAACACCGGTTGAAAGGTCGTGGTTGTACTTTGGTTGAGTTTTTTTCCTTGTCATACATACACAATGTAGGTAATCAAGGTTTTCACTTTGTTTTTTCACAAGATGCAAGGGTAGATAAAAGAATATGATGAGGATTCTAGTAAGAAACACTCTACTACTTTTTGTGAAGAGAATACCACTAAAATTAGAATACTCGTAAACTCGTCGTTTTGGTGGCAATTAAGTTTGGGTTAGCAATGGTTATGTTTGAATTGTGTATTTTGTACGTTGGTTAAAGTAATTGTTTGACAATTCTAGAAATTACAACCCTTGCAAATTGCTAATACTCGTTGCGAAGGCAGGGTAAAACCTTCTTCTTTTTCTAGTTGTCACAATTTGAGATATCTCAAATTGTGTAGCTAGATATCATTGGCTAAGCAGCTCACAACAACTTGAGATAATTTATTTACAGGTATCTCGCACTCAACTGGTGTGACTGCTTCCACCCCATGAACGAGATGGAAAGCGAGAAACCTGTAGCAGTCTTAACATTAGTTTGGTATGCCCAAAGTGCAGGGTACTGTCATGTTCCAAATTTTGCATTGGGTCACAATGGCCTAATCACATTTACCATATTCATGAGATTTTTCCAAATTGATGCTAAGGGTCAAATAATTGCCAATGAGGAAAATTATTAGTTTCCTAGGTTGGGGTGGAAGCTTTGGGATTTTGAATAAGGGGGGAAATGAATGATGTTTAAAAATTAGAATGGCATAAATATTTAATAAATGAGCTAAATAAATAAATACAAGATAAAATTGAAGTGGCAATGGAGCATGGAGACACATGGAGACTATGGGCCCACACAAGCTAGAATTTATGTGCCACATGGCATCCTCCTCTTGCAATTTTGAATCCATGGGAAGTCTAAAGGTTATTGGATGAGTTAGAAGGCTAATACACTTGGCCATATGAATCATAGGTCAAATTTGGGAATAAATGTAACTTACATGGGAGACGAAGAGTCATTTTGGAGCTATTGAGACACTTCGATTAGATTCCCAAGCTCTATGACAACGATGATGAAGATGCTATGACACCTATGACACAAATCAGATCTGAAGGATGACATCTAACATATCTGACATGTGAGGTCGAAATAGAGCATCCAAGAGAGATCTCAAGTGATTTGGGGAAGCTCAATGGGTTCCTACTCAAATTGGGGGAAGATGGAAGGCTAGGAAAGGGAGGACACATGGAAAATCATGAGCACACGCCCAAATTCAAATTGGCTTGAGTTTTTGGCTGGATTGGGAACCTTAGAAGGATAAGGATGTTTATAAAATACAGGAAGCAACCAAGAGAATGGATTTTGATCATTTGATAAATTGTCATTTGTGAATTGTGAGAGCTAGTGGATGACTAGTTTTCTTACCTTAGCCAATTTCGAGAGTGAAATATTTCCATCCAAGTTGGTATTTGGAGAGGCCACTAAGGTCTTTAATGGAGCTTTAATGGAGTCTTATTTTCAGGTGTAAGCTATAGGGAAGCTTATGGATTCTTCTATTGCAGCACTTTCTCTCAACCATTTCCAGTTTTTATGGCATATTCTTTCTCATGGAGGGATTGCGCTTTGGAAATTTGAGTGACTTTGGGACCATTTGAGAATCCATTTACGACAATTACCCAGGGGGAATTGGAGCCCCAATTTTCTAGTAAAGACTCATAATTTGAACAGAACATTAAACAAGTTTACAGAAGTATTTGGGGGGTCATAAAACATCCCTAAATATCATACTTAAGTTATATTAGCAGTCATGTACCTTCTGAGAAAAATTGGAAGCCTTTTGTTCAATTTGGAGGTCTAGACATCAAAACTAGTTAAGGCTGAAATTGGGGAAAAATTGGTGATTTAATATAATTCCAAAAAGGGATATTACAATGGTATCAGAGCATGATCTAGGCACCTAATGTGGTCTGATATTTATGAGGACAAGAATTCAGGGACCACCATTATATATTGAAACCCAAAAGTGTTTTTGTTCAAGACGAAACAATGACTAGGGATGAAAGGGGAACCTCATATGATGGTGAGGAGCATATAAAAATCATTGAACCTATTATTGAAGACATGACCAAGAATATTATGAAAGAATTCTAATTGTTGGCTATCCAAAGTTGGAAAAAATATATTGATTTTAAGAAAACCAAGGGGAAAAATAAATCAGCTTGCTTGAAGGAGCAAAAGGAGGAGACCCATGAACCACCTAGTTCTGAAATAGGTGAAGTAGAACAATTATTACATGAAGAGGATCAAAATTCACTCCCAAGTGACTCTGAAAAATATGAATAGAAATCACATGAGTATGAAGAAGTTTCTATTGAAAATACTGAAGATAATTTCGAGACACATTCTACCTTGGAAATGAAACAAAGAGAATCTAATGATGGATGCTTGAACTATGAAGGAGTACCTACTGATGAGTGCTCACAACTCTATGTTCGTGACATAGAGATCATATTTCAAGATGTTTCTGAAAGCCAAATTTCTAGTAAACATGAAAATGAATACCTTGTAGTAGTTGAGAAGAAACAAGATCAAATTGCCCATCACCACTTGAGCTTCATGAAGTTGGTCCAAGCAAGAATGAAGAAGATGAGGAGGTTCATTTATAAGAGCCTCATTTTCTTGAAGGGTCCTTAAAGATGATTGAAAAGAAGATCCGAGAGACCCTTAGAATACTTAATGACACTAAAGCATTGGTGCCAAATTCTTGTTGGAAAATTTATCATTAGAGGATCCATCCTTGCTTGAAGACATGGAGAAGATTGAAAGAGCAATGTGCAACATTGAAGTTAATTTCATGTCTTCGCTTTTTTATAGAAACAATTCGGTTGAGCTTAATGAATTGTTACATGATGCATACTTGAAGAATAATGAGGATAATCATAATCTCACAATTCAAAATGAGCAACTTCTTGAAAAGTTGCAAGAGACTTGTTTTTCCTCCTATGTTTCAAATTGTCAAATAGTAGATTGTTTGGAGGATTCTCATGACATGGTGGATCACGAAAAATGTGGAAATTTGAATGTCCTTGATGTGTTTGAATATGAACTTAAAGAGATCCAAACACTTGATGTGGTGGAAGAGGAACTTGAATTGTCTCTTGATGAAGGTTATGTAATTTTTAAAGAAGAGCATGAATCCTCTACATTGGAACCAATCTATGACAAAGATTTCACACTTTTGAAGGAGCTACATGATACTACCCATATGGATCCTTCCCATGATGAAACTTATGTTCTTCTTGATCATTTGGGTGAGTTATTTCATTCTCCTACATCATACAATTCCATGTTTCACAACATTAGTCTTAATGAAGTATGGGTGAAAGGGTTCTTTTTGAAGGTGCCACATGAAGAGTATGGAACTCCTAGATTTATTTTTTATGATGATATGGTTGGAGCACACTCTTATTCACATTTACAGCAGCATCCTTTGTTACTTTATGATGATGCACATCTACATGGATGCACCTATGATATGCATTTGAGTCACTTGAAGACTCATGGTTTTTCTTGCTCAACACTTTGTTCATTTAATGTTGGAGGAACTTCATCCACCACTGGGGTGAATAGATTTATGATTGGAGAACATTTTTGCTACCAGCCACATACTCTATTATATCTTTATGGTTATCTCATTCATGGATGTATGGGTGAGACTTCTTTGATTCATTTGAAGTCACCTTGTTCTTTTTGCTCATTATTTGGTTCATATTTTGGTGGAGGTTCTTCATTCACTCCATGGATGAAAGAATACATGGCTAAATATTTTGGTACATATCACATATTTTTGGAGAAACACTATAGGACATGGGATCCTCACCTATGTCAATGGAGCATATTTGATTGGTCACTTGAAGCTTGTGTGCACTTGGAAAATGGTGGTCTGCTTACTTGGAGGTATAAGCACTTTCATGATTTTTTGATGAGGCACCTCCTTGATGTACATTTTTATTATGTTGTTATGTACTTTGATGATATATATTATGTACTCATGATATTTGAAAGGTTGCATACAATAAAATGGGATCCCGGAATTATCTTTCCTATTGGTATGGAGAGCACTCTTAATTGTTGGAGTGCAATACAAGCAATGGGACCCTGGGATAGTTTTTAGTCCCATTGACTTCAGATTTTTGGGGAAACAAGTAGTATGGGAGATGGATTCCAAACATAATAAAATGGTTTTAATCAGAGTAGTGCATCAGCAAGCATGGTGGTTCCTATCTAAAATTTTCATGGAATCTCAAAGACTCAAAGTTGGGAAACTCAGTGGCAACTTCAAAGAATCATACAGAAAGCAGGTTCTTCAACACCCGTGTTTGAAATTGATTGAGGACAAGCAATATTAGGAAGGGAGGATTTGTCATGTTCCAAATTTTTCATTGGGTCACAATGGCCTAATCAAATTTACCATATTCATGAGAGTTTTCCAAATTGATGCTAATGGTCAAATAATTGCCAATGAGGAAAATTACTAGTTTCCTAGGTTGGGGTGGAAGCTTTGGAATTTTGAATAAGGGGGACAATGAATGATTTTTAAACATTAGAATGGCATAAATATTTAACAAATGAGCTAAATAAATAAATACAAGATAAAATTGAAGTGGCAATGGAACATGGAGACACATGGATACTATGGGGCCCACACAAGCTAGAATTTATGTGCCACATGGCATCCTCCTCTTGCAATTTCGAATCCATGGGAAGCATAAAGGTTCTTGGATGAGTTAGAAGGCTAATACACTTGGACATATGCATCATTGGTAGAATTTGGGAATAAATTTAAATTACATGGGAGAGGAAGAGTCATTTTGGAGCTAGTGAGACACTTGGACTAGATTCCCTAACTCTATGACAACAATGATGAATATGCTATGACACCTATGACACAAATCAGATCTGAAGGTTGAAATCTGACATATCTAACATGTCAAGTCGAAACAAAGCATCCAAGAGAGCTCTTATGTTATTTGGGGAAGCTCAATGGGTTCCTACTCAAATTGGGGGAAGATGGAAGGCTAGGAAAGGGAGGACACCTGGCAAATCATGAGCACACACCCAAATTCGAATTGGCTTGAGTTTTTGGATGGATTGGAAACCTTAGAAGGATAAGGATTTTTATAAAATATAGGAATCAACCAAGATAATGGATTTTGTTCATTTGATAAATTTCCATTTGTGAATTGTGAGAGCTAGTGGATGACTAGTTTTCTTGCCTTGGCCAATTTCGAGGGTGAAAGATTCCCATCCAGGTAGGTATTTGGAGAGGCCACTAAGGTATTTCATGGATATTTAATGGAGTCTTATTTTCAGGTGTAAGATACAGGGAAGCTTGTGGATTCTTCTATTGCATCACTTTCTCTCAACCATTTCTAGTTTTTATGGCATATTCTTGCTCTTGGAGGGATTGTGTTAGAATTCGAATGCCATTAAGATATTCAAGTAGAGAGTTCAGATAATATTACAGAAATTGAATGGAGAATGAACATACAAACTAAGCAAAACAATCCACACAGGAAACAGACAAGTATTGCTCATGAATTTACAGTAAATTCATCATCATAATATCCGGTGTACAATGTAGTTTATGATAGGTAGAATTCAAATGCATGAGTAATGAATTTGAATACTCCAAGTGGATAAGATTGTATCTAACTGAATCTCTCAATAAAGGTCTCCCAATCAATATTGGAGTCCAAATAGAAAACTCCCCGATGACCAATAACTCCAACAAGTAGTAACAACTAGTTAATTCAATGCAAATGGGTCTGGTAGGTAGGAAAAGCACTCCTCCCCATGCAATCATGCATTATCCATGCATTAGTAGCGCTAGCCTAACTGAATGTGAAGTAATTGATTGTAACTGAAGGCTAACTAAGACTAACTAGTGCTAACACCAACTGACTGAAGTAGGTTGGTGCTGGGACTCCCAGTGGCTACTAAAATGTAGGAATTGGTCTAGGAGGAGCCCTAACTAATGCATGCACATGTTAGTAAGTGGAATTTAACCTCTAGTAGTGTCCCCTACACTTGACTGATTGGTACATGTGGCCCCATTGGGCCATGTGAACCCAATTGCACTAGTGGACCCATTTAATTAATTTAAGGCTCCTAAGTTAAGCAATAATTAATCTAATAGACATTTGACCAAGGGAGGATTAATAATCCTAACACCCCCCCTAAATCCTAACTAGGAAAAATGTGGGCCCTGGTAACAAGACCATAGGTCACCCAAATACAATCTAGAAGATAATAAAAAAATGTTGCTTAGTACAACTGAGGAAATAGGGGAAAACCTCATGGTAAAAACCCCCCCTAAAAAATAAGCAGGAAAATACTCTGCAAGTTATATTTAGAAGAAAGAAGCTTCCTCCTTAGAAAAATAACTTGAGCAAAACCACTGCTGCAAAAAATTGTAGCTCTATGCAGCAGCATGGTCCATCGATGGACCTCTCAATGTACTTCTGAACTAATGACTTTGTTTGGTTCTGTTGGATGGTGAAGGTAGGGAATGATCAAATCTATGCTTCTGTGGGCCATGTAGCTGATCATTCGCCATCATCAAGTAGTACCGACCTGGAAATTTGTTGTACCATTATGTAGAGAGTGAATCTGTGACGGACAATGCAGCATGCTTGTTCTGATACTGGGACCTAGTTCTTTTTTTATCTTCTGGAACTCTAGCACCATTTCCAGCTCCATCAAGAAGCTTTTGAGCCCATCTGGGTTTAGGCTTTTGATTAGGAATGGGTACTAGATTTGGATCTAGAATCTCTTGAGATTCAGTCTCAATAACATGATCATGTTGTATGTGATCTTATTCATCTAAATCTAAAACATGTAGCACATCATCATCATCATCAAAAATAGGAGGAGAAATAGTTATACCTTCCTGTGCTGGTGGAGGAGTATCATGCAGCTGATCTTCTTCGAACTAGACACTTCTTTCAATGAAGCATCTCCTGGTAGCAACCTCCATCAGTTTGTAATCTTTTGCATCATTTTCATATCCCAGTAGAATGCATTCGCTACTTTGGGATTGGAAGGCCTTTCTCTTGTCAAGTGGTATCCTAGCCCAAGATTTGGAACCAAAAACTCTCAGATGAGAGACATTGGGCTTATACCCATGCAGTGCTTCGAATGGTGTGACCCCAACTACTGACTTGTGAGGCACGCTATTCTGTAAATATGAAGCACAATTTACTGCTTTAGCCCAAACCGAAGGAGGTAGGTGCTTTCCATGGAGAAGGGATGTTTCCATCTCTTTCAGTGATATGTTCTTCCTCTCAACCACACCATTTTGTTGTGATGTGTATGGAACAGAATGTTCCATTAAAATCCCCTCTGATTCATAGAAATTATGGAAATATATTTTGACATATTCTCCTCCTCCATCGGATCTTATTGACATGATAATCTTATTGAAGTTGTTCTCAACCATAGCTTTAAAACTTTTAAAAGTCTCAAAAACTTCTGATTTTAGCTTCATGAAGTAGATCCAGCGATACCTAGAACAATCATTAATAAAGGTCAGAAAATACTTACAACCATTAATGGATTTTGTGGGCATAGGTCCAGCTACATCACTATGTATCAAATCAAGTGTAGATACAGCTCTATGAGCCTTCCCAATCATACTTCCTTTATGGATGCTTACCTACCAAGCACCCAGCACATACTCCATCGAAAGTTTAGATGGAGGGAAACCTTTCAACCATGCTATCATTGTGGAGCTGCTTCAGATATTTGAAATTGAGATGGCCAAAAATCTCATTCCAAATCTTGCTAGTGTTGTTAGCACGAGACAATAAAGCTGTAGGAGGAGAAATAGGTAATAAATGTGAAAACTCATAAGCTTCGGTAGAGTGATTTGCAATACCTTTCACTACAAGCTTTCCAGTGGATTTTTTCGTAATCTCAAGTGAGTCTGAATCAACTGTGACCCTCTTGGGAGAGCCTGTATGAGTCATGTGGTAAACAGATAACAGGTTAGCAGCAAGGGAGGGCACACATAAGACATTCTTGAACTCACCATGCTTCACTCTGACTGATCCCCTTCCTTCTACTGGAATCTAGGAATCATCTCCCATATGAATATTAGGCCCCTTTGATAGTGAAAGAGTAGAGAAGGATTCTTTGGAGACAACCATGTGGTTGGAGGATCCAGAATCTATAATGTATGTTGAGGATGGAGAGAGAGTTTCTTTCAAAACATGACACCTTTCTACATCTTCTATCAGTGCTTCTTTATCAGGATTCTTTTCTCTTGGAGGAGCAAAGTTGTGCTTCTTGAGAAGAGTGGACATCTCATCAAGTTTCTTCCTCATACAATGTTCTTCAATATGGTATCCCTTTTCACAATACGGACATAAATTCTTTTCAAATTTCTTCTTCTTAGAGCCGAAGGCCCCTTTGGAAGATTGTTGATTTGGTTTAGGCTTCAAATCAACAGCCTTTGGCTCCTTCTTCTTTGATTTCCCCTTTGCTTGTGCTTTGGAAGAGTCAGTAACCAAGAGAGCTTGATCTTTGGAATTCTAGATGACTCCCATTCGAATAAATTTGTCTTGTTCTTTGATTAAGTACTCAGAGAATGAATCTAAAGAAGGTAGTTTCCAATCAGGAAAGCTTTCCCGCTTGGAATGAAACATAGAGACATAGACATAGTACTCAGGACCTAGTTTGTTGAGTATGGAAAGTCCGTTTTTCTCATCCTTCCTCTCTATCCCGCAGTGTCTGCATTGTAGCACTAGAGACTTGAATTTGGAGAATAATTGCTCAATAGTCTTGAAACTAATAGGATGTAAAGATACCAACTCATTCTCCAAAATGTGTCCCCAGAGCTCATCTTGTTTGTTAAAAAAGCTATCAAGCTTCTCCTAGTCTTCTCTGGGAGTCCTCAATCCTTCTAGATGAAAGATGATATCTCTGGAAATATAAGTACATAAGTACCCGAATGTTTCATCACAACGGTTTAGGAACTTGTTCCACTCTACCGGCTGATGAGGCTCAACCTCCCATCCATGTATGATCCTGTGGTAGCCATGCTTGCGCAAGTCCAACTACATATAAATCCTCCAATCAAGGTAATTGAAAGTTGTGAGGATCTGTGGCTCAGGAGTTTGAGAACGCATAATTGCTCCGGCAGGGAGACTGCAAATACTTCTTTCAATCTACGTAACACCTGCCAATTTCACTTCAAATAACACTAAAACATATGAATTGTTAGAATCATGCTTTTCCTCCAGACCTGAACATGCTTTCAGGGTCCTTCACACCCTCTTCGTTGCTCTGAATGAACCCAGAGCTAGCAAATTTTCATAGGGAACTTCTGTGGAAACCTAGTTGCTTCTGATGTTCGATGAGGAGAAACAAGCATGAAACCTACCTGAGAAGGATTTGATACCATGTTAGAATTTGAATTCCATTAATATCTTCAAGCAGAGAGTTTTGATCATGTTGCAGCAATTTAATGGAGAATGAACATACAAAATAAGCGAAACAAACCACACAGGAAACATACAAGTATTGCTTAGGAATTTATAGTATATTCATCATCATAATATCCGGTGTACAATCTAGTTTACATAGGTAGAATTTGAACGCATGATTAATGAATTCCAATCCTCCAAGTGGATAAGAATGTATCTAACTGAATCTCTAACTCAAGGTCTCCCAATCAATATCGGAGTCCCAATAGACAACTCCCCGATGACCAATAACTACAACAAACAGTAACAACTAGTTAACTCAGTGCAACTGAGTGTGGTAGGTAGGAAAATCGATCCTCCCCATGCAACCATTCATTATCCATGCATTAGTAGTGCTAGCCTAACTGAATGTGAAGCAACTGATTGTAACTGAGGGCTAACTAAGACTAACTAGTGCTAACACCAATTGATTGAAGTAGGTTGGTGCCGAGACTCCCAGTGGCTCCTAAAATGTAGGGATTGGTCTAGGAGGTTCCCTAAATTATGCATGCACATGAAATAAGTGGAAATTAACCTCTAGTAGTGTCCCCCACACTTCAATGACTGGTACATGTGGCTCCATTGGGCCATGTGAACCCAATTGTACTAGTGGACCCATTTAACTAATTTAAGTTTCATAAGTTAGGAAATAATTAATCTAATCGACATTTGACCAAGGGAGGATTAATAATCCTAATATATTTCACTTTGGAAATTCGAGTGACTTTGGGACCATTTGAGAATCCATTTCCAGCAATTACCCAGGGGGAATTGGAGCCCCAATTTGCTAGTAAAGACTCTTTATTTGAACAAAACATTAAACAAGTTTGAAGAAGTAATTGGGGGGTCATAAAACATCCATGAACCTCATATTAATTTATATTAGCATTCATGTACCTTTTGAAAAAAATTGGAAGCAATTTGGTCAATTTGGAGGTCTAGACATCAAAACTAGTTAAGGCTGAAATTGGGGAAAAAGTCGAAAATGGTGATTTAATAAAATTTCAAAAAGGGACATTACAGTGTGATCAAAGCATGATATTGGCACCTGATGTGGTCTGATATTTATGAGGAAAATAATTTAGGGACCACCATTAGATATTGAAACCCAAAAGTGTTTTTGTTGAAGAGGAAATAATGACTAGGCATGAAAGGGGAACCTCGTATGATGGTGAGGAGCATATAAAAATAATTGAACTTATAATTGAAGACATGAACAAGAATATAATGAAAGGATTCTAATTTTTGTCTATTCAAATTTGGAAAAAATATATTGATTTTAAGAAAACCAAGGGGAAAAATGCATCAACTTGCTTGAAGGAGCAAAGGAGGATACCCATGAACCACCTAGTTTTCAAATAGGTGAAGTAAAAGAATTAGTACATGAAGAGGATAGAAATTCACTCCCAATTGACTCTGAAAAATATGAAGAGACATCACATGAGTATGACTAAGTTTCTATTGAAAATACTGAAGATAATTTCGAGACACATTCTACCTTGGAAATGAAACAAAGATAATCTAGTGATGGAAGCTTGAACTATGAAGGAGTACCTAGTGATGGGTGCTCACAACTCTAAGTTGGTGGCATAGAGATCAGATTTAAAAATTTTGCTGCAAGCCAAATTTCTAGTAAACATGAAAATGAAGACCTTGTAGGAGTTGAAGAAGAAACAAGTTCAACTTCCCCATCACCACTTGAGCTTCATGAAGTTGGTCCAAGCAAGAAGGAAGAAGATGAGGAGGTTCATTTGCAAGAGCCTCATTTTCTTGAAGGGTNTTCTAATACTACATGACTCTAAAACATTGGTGTCAAATTCTTGTTGGAAAATTTCTTCATTGGAGGATCTATCCTTCCTTGAAGACATGGAAAAGATTCAAAGAGCAATGTGCAACATTGAAGGTAATTTCATGTCTTTGCTTTTTGATAGAAATAATTTGGTTGAGCTTAATGAATTGTTACATGATGCATACTTGAAGAATAATTAGGATAATCATAAGCTCACAATTCAAAATGAGCAACTTCTTGAAAAGTTTCAAGACACTTGTTTTTCCTCCTATGTTTCAGATTGTCAAATGGAAGATTGTTTGGAGGATTTTTGTGACATGGTGGATCATGAGCAATGTGGAAATTTGAATGTGCTTGATGTGTTTGAATATGAACTTGAAGAGATCCAAACACTTGATGTAGTGGAAGAGGAACTTGAATTGTCTATTGATGAAGGTTATGCAATTTTTAAATAAGAGTGTGATTCCTCTACATTGGAACCAATCTATGACGAAGGTTTCACACTTTTGAAGGAGATGCATCATAATACCCATATGGATCCTTCCCATGATGAAACTTCTGAACTTTTTGATCATTTGGGTGAGTTATTTCATTCTCCTACACCATAAAATTCCATGTTTTACAAAATTAGTCTCAATGAAGTATGGGTGAAAGGGTTCTTTTTGAAGGTGCCACATGAAGAGTGTGGAACTCCTAGATTTACTTTTTATAATGACATGGTTGGAGCACACTCTTATTCACATTTGCAGAAACATCCTTTGTTACTTTATGATGATGCACATCTACATGGATGAACCTATGATATACATTTGAGTCACTTGAAGACTCATGGTTTTTCTTGCTCAACACTTGGATCATTTGATGTTGGAGGAACTTCGTCCAACAATGGGGTGAATATATTTATGATTGGAGAAAATTTTGTTGCCAGCCACATACTCTGTTATATTTTTATGATTCTCTAATTCATGGATGTATGGGTAAGACTTCTTTGAGTCATTTGAAGTCTCGTTTTTTTTTGCTCATTATTTGGTTCAGTTTTGGTGGAGGTTCTTCATTCACTCCGTGGATGAAAGAATACATGGCTGAATATTTTGATGCATATCACATCCTTTTGGAGCAGCATTATAGGACATGGGATCCTCACCTATGTCATTGTAGAATATTTGATTGGTCACTTGAAGCTTGTATGCACTTGGAAAATGGTGGTCTACTTACTTGGAAGTATAAGCACTTTCATGATTTTTTTATGAGGCACCTCCTTGATGTACATTTTTATTATGTTGTTATGTAATTTGATGATATATATTATGTACTCATAATGTTTGAAAGGATGCATACAAGAAAATGGGATCCCATAATTCTCTTTCCTATTGGTATGGGTTGGAGAGCACTCTTAATTGTTGGAGTGCAATACAAGCAATGGGACCCTGGGATAGTTTTTAGTCCCATTCACTTCAGATTTGTGGGGAGACAAGCAGTATGGGAGATGGATTCTCCACTTAATAAAGTGATTTTAATCAGAGTAGTGCAGTAGCAAGAATGGTGGTTCCTCTCTAAAATTTTCATGGAATATCAAATACTAAAAGTTGGGAAACTCACTAAAAACTTCAAAGAATCATATAGAAAGCAGGTTCTTCAACACCCATGTTTGAAACTTCTTGAGCACAAGCAAGATTGGGAAGGGAGGATTTGTCATGTTCCAAATTTTGCATTGGTTCACAATGTCCTAATCACATTTACCATATTCATGATATTTTTCCAAATTTATGCTAAGGGTCAAATAATTGCCAATGAGGAACATTACTAGTTTCCTAGGTTGGGGTGGAAGCTTTGGGATTTTGACTAAAGGGGACAATGAATGATGTTTAAACATTAGAATGGAATAAATATTTAATAAAGGAGATAAATAAATAAATACAAGATAAAATTGAAGTGGCAATGGATCATGGAGACACATGGAGACTATGAGGCCCACACAAGATAGAATTTATGTGCCACATGGCATCCTCCTATTGCAATTTCGAATCCATCGGAAATATAAAGGTTATTGGATGAGTTAGAAGGCTAATACACTTGGCCATATGCATCATAGATCTAATTTTGTAAGAAATGTAACTTGCATGGGAGAGAAAGAGTCATTTTGGAGCTAGTGAGACACTTGGAGTAGATTCCCTAGCTCTATGACAACAATGATGAAGATGCTATCACATCTATGACACAAATCAGATCTGAAGGCTGACATTTGACATATCTTACATGTCAGGTCGAAATAAATCATCCAAGAGAGAGCCCATGTGATTTGGGGAATCTCAATGGGTTCCTACTCAAATTGGGGGAAGATGGAAGGCTAGGAAAGGGAGGACACATGGAAAATCATGAGCACATGCCCAAATTCAAATTGGCTTGAGTTTGTGGATAGATTGGGAACCTTAGAAGGATAAGGATGTTTATAAAATACAGGAAACAACCAAGAGAATGGATTTTTGTCATTTGTGAATTGTGAGAGATAGTGGATGACTAGTTTTCTTGCCTTATCCAATTTCGAGAGTGAAAGATTCCTATCCAAGTTGGTATTTGGAGAGGCCACTAAGGTCTTTCATGGAGCTTTAATGGAGTCTTATTTTCACATGTAAGCTACAGGGAAGGTTGTGGATTCTTATATTGCAACACTTTCTCTCAACCATTTCCAGTTTTTATGGCATATTCTTCTTCATGGAGGGATTGTGCTTTGGAAATTCAAGTGACTTTGGGACCATTTGAGAAGCCATTTTCGGCAATTACCTAGGGGGAACTGGAGCCCCAATTTGCTAGTAAAGACTCCTAATTTCAACAGAACATTAAACAAGTTTGCAGAAGTAATTGGGGGGTCATAAAACATCCCTCAATGTCATATTCAAGTTATATTAGCATTCATGTACCTTTTGAGAAACTTTGGAAGCATTTTGGTCAATTTGGAGTTCTAGACATCAAAACTAGTTAAGGTTGAAATTGGGGAAAATTGGTGAAAAGGGACATTACAGGTACAGTATGATATTCCAATTTGACCTACTCGCATTGATGACGGGAAATAAAGGAGCAAGGTGTGACCACATAGTCCTGGTATAGAGATGAGAAGGATGACAACGCTTTACAGCTTCCACACAATCTTTAAAGATAGTGGGCCAGAAATAACCGACACGTAGAATCTTCTGGGACGTTGCTAACCTAGATAAATGAACCCCACATGCTTCGTTATGGGTAGTACATGCTCTACCTCCTTGTGGGTGAGGTGCCGATGCAAGATAGAATCTACCCCTCGTCGATACAAGGTATTGTCGATGATAAGGTAGTTTTTTGCAGTAACCCGCAACTTACATCGATCTTCCCGTGAGAAGGATGCAAGACACTTTATAGTCTGGATATATACTAGGATATCTTAGTACCAGGGATCAAAAGTTGAGATTAAAAAGATATGCTCATCTGGAAAAGAGTCTTCTTCTACCACTATAGTCTCTTCAGTCGAGAATTCTGAGATCAATCTAAGAACACTAAGGATTTTTTAGACTTAGCAGACTGAAAATCCAAATCAAACTCTTAGAGAATGATGATCCATTTATTAAATTTTCCCTTGATTATACATTGGGATAAAACATACAAGAAATTATTTAAATATGCAACCACTGTGGTTTTCCTCAACAAGATATAGTGTCTTAGCCTCTAAACAACATAGACTGTCGCCAATGCCAACTTCTTGATGTGTGAGTATCTAAGTTTAGGACCTAATAATGCTCGACTAAGATAGTAGACAACAAGATCTTGGAGCTCATCATCTTCATGAACTAGTACTAATCCTATCGTCGACTCAGATGCAGCCAGATACTATAAAATATTTTGTGTAATCTGGTGGATGCAAGAGAGGAGGCGATAATAAATCCTTTTGCAATGCCTCGAAAGCATGTTGTGCAGTTTCATCCAACAGGAATGGGGTGTCTTGCTTGAGCAAGCTCATGAAACCCTTTGTGATCTTGACATAATTGAGTATAAACCGTTAAAGGAAATTGGATTTTTACTGTACACTCTGTAGTTTCCTGATGGAACGAGGAGGATGAAGATTTACAATGGCCTCAAATTTTATCGGATCCACTTGTATACCTCTATTTGAAACAATGAACCCGAGTAATCATCCCGACTCGACACAGAAAACAAAATTATGGGGATTTAAGTGTATTTTATAATGTCTGCATTGTTCAAAAATCAAACAAATATGATCTGGATGGTCCTTCCTCTTGCAAGAATGGGCAGGCAGATCATCTAAGTAAGGCTCGACAATATGTTGTATGTCATGGAAGGAAAAATTTGTTATCCGTTGAAAAGTAGTTTTGGTATTTTCAAACCAAAGGGTATATTCTTATATGTGAAAGTTCCCCAAGGACAAATAAAGGTCATTTTGTGCTAGTCTTCCTATTTTATTTGAATTTGATTATAGCCTGAAAAACCATCCATGACGAAAAATACCTCACTACATGCACAAGGATCAATGATCTGGTCGATGAATGGTGTGGGGTAGTTATCCTTAGGATATGCCTTGTTTAAATCATTAAAATCAGTGAAAATATGTATAGTCCCTTGATATTTGTCCACCGAAATGTGATTGGATAGCCATTTTGTTAGCGCAATCGGGTAAATAAACCCAACTTTCAACATTTTTTCCACTTCAGCCTTGCTGGTTGTCGCTTTCCACGGATTTACTAGTCTAAGCTTTTGTCGAATAGGTTTTATGTTACAGTAGGTACATATTTTATGTTTAATTATCGATGAATCAATGCCTAGAATCTCCTCATATGACCAGGAAAAGACGTCGTGAAATTCCTTAAATAAGGAAGTGTAAATGGAAACCTCTTCCGAAGAACAGTTTATGGCGATATGTACATTTTCCATGATGTTAGGTTTTGCAGAAATGTTGATCAAAATGGTGGTAGAGATTTTTTCCATATTCCCCTTGGAAAATACACTTCCTTAGGTAAAGGATTAATTAGTAGATCAACACCTTCTACAAGTCTCACATGGAACTCTGAATTCTCAATCTTGCTTTGATTTTGGCAGCGAGAAGGACTTGTCATGAACGTCTTCACAAATCTTTTCTGGTTCAATCATGGCTTCCAGAATGAATTCATCAGAAGGAAAAACCATATCCAAGCAATCCTAGGATTATGTGGAGTTGTCTGCTCAAGCGGGAAGATAGGATTCATCTACCTCCTCTAAGAATGGAGGAGGAGTCATGATGGAATCAGCAACAACATTAGATATAGCTTGATAAGCTACGTCTCTTGTTGATAAGGGAACTTGAGGTTGTTCTTGCGAAGGGAGAATGCATGGGTTAGTTCTATCCACAACCATAGAGATAGACTTCCCAATGCTCATTGAACCTAAGTAGTTTATAGGAGTTGATATATCAAATGTGCCCATCAGTGATGTATACATTCCAACTCCCAAGCGTTCATTCATTGGTTTCGATTGATCGTTTAATGGTATCATGTACTCATTAGTTTCCGAACGGCCCTTCCAAGTAAAACTGAGTTGGTCAACTGTAACCAACTTCCCCTTGTGTGCAAACACTAGGACTCGAAAAACATATGAAGGAATAGCATAGATGGCATAAGTCTAGCTTCTCCCAAAAATAGATTATAGTCCAAAGGAGAATCAATCACTTCAACTTCAATAGAGACTGCTTTCCCTGCCAAATTTATTTCGAAATTTGGTAGGATACCATGCAGATGGAAAGACCTTATGTCGAAATCAGTAAGAAATTTTTTTGATGGGACCAACTCTGGGGATCCTAAAGCTTTTCCAACAAGACATCAACATGACACACGTGGAATCACCTTCATCAACCATTGTTCATCCAATGGTTTTTCCTCTATGGACAACATCGATTGAAAAGGTCAAATGGTATGGCAGGCCCAGTTTAACATCAAAAGCATTAAATTTGGCCATCAGGCTCACTGATTCCATACTACCTATAGCCGCTAAGAGTGCATGCCTTTGAGAAGGAAAACTATGTAGCACTTCCAATGCTGACATCGCACAAGGTTTTTGAGCTAAGTATTATACCACAGAGTAGTTAGAAGTAACCCTGGCATTAGGGTTGTGGAATGTCTTCTTGAAGCAACCTTTCGATACCTTGGGCATAGGTTCAACTAGTTTCTCAATGGTGAGAGGGGCTAAAGTTTCGACAGTAGAATTGCCTTTTTCCTGAGCCTCTGATTCATAATTTTTGTTTCTTGTCTGTAGGAAAGTGTTGGATCGGACCATATTAATATAATTGTAATCAGTATGAGCGCTAGGTGTTCCCCCGACATCTTTTACAGCAGAAGATGTATTATGTCCTTAGGGAAAGGGATCCTTCAGGACATTTGGTTTTTTTTGTTTAAGCAACTTTTGTGCTTGTTCCATCAGGGGGAATTGATAAGTCAGATGGTCACCTTGGCACAACTTGCAAGGAAACTTAACCTTCTTCTTTTCTTTCTTATTTTGTTTGTTTTGGTTGCCCTCACCCTTCTTCCCTTTATTTTTTTCCCACTGGGATGCTGAGTGCCCTTCTAAGAAGACTGTGTTGAATAAACATTAGAATTTTGCAGTGAGGGAGTGGCAGCCTTAGATGCCTCCGCTGCATATTGTTTCACTGATAGCTCATGGATATTCTTAGCCAATGATTATATAGTGGGTGTACTTACTGAACTAGTTGCACCATCGGCATGGGGTCCAGGATTGGGTTTCTCCAAGTCATTCGAAGACCTCAGCACCTCAGGGATGATTTCATATAGAATCCCATACTGAGCATAGATCAGATCTAGCTATTGGGCCTTGAGAATTTCTTATTCCTCCATGGTAACTCCTGATGTGGACAAGTCCTTAGAAATATAAGGAAATAAATATTTCAAGAACCACTACAATAAGAAATAGGGAGGAATGTTGGATTTGATAAGCCTCTTTCTCCTTCGTCGCTCCTGAATATGATCAAATATGTGTGTGGCCTTGATCTGTTGAAAAGTTGAAAACAAGTCTGTACTGGCATTATACCGGGAAGGAAGTTGAAAATGATTTAGAAAAATGGTTTATAAGTCAAGGAAGCTATCATATGTGACTAACGAGATCTCTATGTACCACTTAGCCGCTACATTAGTTAACGTTCTTTGAAATAGCCTCAACCGAATGGAGTCATCGTTCAATGAGTTGGAAGACCACCATAGATGAAATGTGGTGATGTGAGCACCTGGATCCTCGCCAGTTTTTCCTTAAAACTTTGGGATGTCTGAGGGAATTTTGATGGGGATAGGTGGCCATGCTACATTATGGCGCACAGGGTCGTTCATTAGTTTAGACAAATCTGGGAAGTTTAAGGTTTCCAGGAAAGGAATTTCAGGCCTAGCCAGGGTTTGATACCAAGGATTCTAGGGTGAGGAAGTGTCTGCCCCATGGCTCCCGAAATAAAAGGTGGGGTGTCCCCCAGCCACTAGCTGTGATGTTGTAGAACTATTCTGAAATGAGTTCCACCCGAATGCCAAAGGATTACTGACTTTTGGTGTGCGATTGGTGGTTTGGCTGGCTCTAGTCGAAACTAGAGTTTGAAAAGTAGGAGCGGAGATTCCCCCGTTGAATAGTGCAAAGGGACATCTCCCAAACGGGGTGGCCAAAACCTGAATCGAGGTCTGAAAACTATAACCTATGAAGCTGTTTGGGTTCCCAAACAACATACCCACATAAGTAGGTGATGGACCTACATAATTTATGGATGGAGGAATGCATCCTCCATTCCACAAAAATCCATGGACAAAAGAAGTGGACCCACTTGGACCACTTTGAGCACTCTGCATGAAAGGAGAAGAAGTAAAAGGTACATTGGGAATCCCGGTGACCACCTCACTAGACTGACCTATGACATTAGAAGGTGTTGATGGATTAACCACTCAAGCACTCGGAGAAAGAGGTGTAGTAGATGCACTAGGTCTTAGAGAACTCACTGGGGGAGGAGAGACTCTGCCATCCAACATGGATGAAGTAGGGGTGGACAATGCCTTCTCCTATACTAGACATATCTAGAATCAAAGAAACACTAGACATAGGTGAACTGAAAGGAACTACTTGGACTATTACAAGATGGTTCAAATAATTCAGAGATGTATTGTAATTTCTTGCAAACTCGCCAGCTTACATGTCTTTTATTTTTACTGGTGGGATTTATTCCTGAGTAAGTCTGAGTTCTGGCTCACCTGGAACTTCATTAACACTTGTTGGTTCAAAAGAACCATCTGTATCAAGTATCTTCCTTTGAGGTGGTGGTGGAGGCTCCATTGTTAAAGATGGAGGAATATTTTGCAACCTTCTAGACCTACGGAGAGGATGGTCCTCCATGGCTAAAAATTTGACTCACACACCTAAACTGCCAAACTAAAACACAAACAAACCAAAGATAACACGCTAAAAACTATTCCTAAGTATCAAAGACACAATAGGTAATAGATACACCTTCCAAAGGAAAGTCTGGGATGATTAGGGCCCAAATCCAACCAGTGAATATCGGAGAGTAGTTACTTGGCGTCTCGTGAAGAGTTTTATGGGTGCAATCACTAGAATCACCCAACCTCCCTCCCAAATTATCAACCAAGTTTACCTTCCAACTCTACCCTAGGAGCACTAGAAATAGCCTTCCAATGCCACCCATGTAAGAACCTAATGTCTGAAAACTAAGGCTACCAAATCTACAACGAGAGTCTGATAGAACAGTAGTTGGCCTAACTGATGTGCATGGGAAGGGTAGCTAAGCCCAAAATTATAAAAAATGTGGCACCTCATGGTGCCCAAGAAGTGGTATTGATAGAAACCCCATACGCACAACAATCCTGGTATACGATCAAACGAGGTATTGGAGGGTTATCGCCGCAACCAAGCTCTCAAGCGGCCTCATGCTTGACTCCTATGTTAGAGGAGATTTCCAGATTATACCTTGTAAATGTGGATTTACCTAAATATTATCCACTATGTCTGAAATCAAAGTGTTCTTGAATAGTTAAAATTCCTTAATCCAAGAACCTAGCCTAAGCCAGTTGATGATCAAACCTATAAAAAGAAAGAATAATAATAAATTTGATATTAAGCTTTATTTTTAAGGATTTATTACTCAGAGGTGGTGGAGTGAAACTCAATGATTTTTTTGACTCAACATGTGAAATAAAATGTGATGTAAAAAATTTAAAATAAATGCTAACAACAATGCTCTTTTTTCCTTTTTCTTTTTATGAAACAAGAAATTTTTTAAATGATTTTGAGAAAACACAAGACTTTAAATTTTTTTTTTCTTCTGAAAATAATGGAAAAACAACTAATGCAAAGATCCTAGCCTAGGGCTATCTATGCAACTAAAACTACCTTTTGTCTTACTTTTCAAAAAACTCAAAAATTTTATGCAATTAAATGCACCTAAGTAAGTTAAGCAAACTGAACATGTACAAATGCAAGTTGTAATATTCATATCTTTACAGTAACAATCTTTAACAAAGGTGACTCAAAACCTACCTTGTAAAAAACTATTGACTTGGCAAGACAAATATATCAAAACTTGGAAAAAGTGACAAACCTAGACCACTACAATAGCAATCAAAGGCAGATCAGTGTTCTAGAAGGACTAACAGACACCATCACTCAAACCAAATAACCAAGAAGGAAAGACCTAACACACTTGCACATAAGGATTCATACCTAACTCACCCAAAGAACACTTGATCAACAAGTGAAAGTGAAGTGCATCTACTAATAATAACATCACAATGCTAAAGAAGGAATCCTATAGATACCTGAGGAGTCAAAATGATAAATTCGGGAAAAACCCTAGAAAACTGACCTAACCCTACAGGAAATCATGACTGTTACTTAAACAACACGCGAATGGACTGTGACTGTATATACAATCAACCTGTGAATACAACAAGAAACCATGACTGTATGTACAGACAACCCGCGGTACAATTAGAATTTTTCAAAAGAAAAAATAATGGCTAAGGGATTCTAAGCATCAAACACTATGAACTAAAATCAAAATACGAGCAAGGCACCTACAGCAACAAACAAAGCAAACTAGATAGAAAAACCTAGATAAATGACCCAAAACAAGCTAGACTCCCCTGCAGAGTCTCCAGTTTTGTTGTTCAGGGAATATCTACCTGATGACCGAAGGGTATGGGGTCACCAACATACAAATATCAAACTTGCAAACATACAACTATCTAGAAATTTAAGAGAGAAATAGGGCAGAAAGCTAATTCACCTTATTTATGAAGGTTGGTCCTAGATTTAAACCTTCACTCCAAATGCTCCAGAATCTTCAAGGGTTCTCAACACCTACAAAAGAGATAGATACCTTCCTACAAATATATTATATGTTATATAAAATATTAATGAAACATTATAATTGCAAGAAGATGATAATATAATTCATGAATCATAACACATAACAACATTGATGCGCCAATTGTGGAAGCAAATTTCTCTTTATTGATAAGCAGTAGTGAAAGATACAACCTTTATCTGATACAAGTCGTCCTATGCTAGCCAAGGAACTGAGTTCTCTTTCTCCAAATCTCCAAATGTATTCCTCCAGCATAACCTTGCTCTCTTGAGATGCCTTCTCAACATAAACCCCTCCCTTCTATTTATACTTGGTGATCAGGGGAAGTTACAAAGGTTGGGGACGTTATGATTACGAACCCATCTATCCCTGACTAATCATGTTTTATTTTTAACTTTTGGATTAATGTAACCACGCATATGAGTACTGGAAATTCATGAATGAACCACGACTTCTATGAAGGAAACCTGGGAATGCATAGTGTGATCAATATATAACCGCGGGTTGCATATATGGCTACCTGCGAATCACTCGCAAGGTGCAATTTTAATAGTCATGATTACAATTTAAGCTCATTAGAAAAAATGGGCAAGACTAACAGGAATAAGGTGTATCAAGGCACATGTGCATCTATAGGTTTTGGGAAACTTCTATCCATATTTTCCTTTTGTGTATCAACGCATTCAATGTCAGTACTCAAACATAGAAGTGCCATTTCACAGTATAACACCTAGTTTTCATCCATATAAGTTGGAGACACTTGAGGTAGCACATAGTAGTGACATCTTTGTAGAGACATTCAACATCTACTTATTACCCAATAATTTCTCTCTCTATAAGGTTGCCTTCATGGACTGTAGGTTCATGTATTAAGAAACATGAAATATCAGAGAAATTGGCAATTGAGTTTTGTGTTTTCTTCAAAATTCCAGCCACATTCACTTGGACAATGTTGCCACAACTTTGATATTGTTCTCAGGTGTCGTCACAAAATATATCTATGTACAAAATCAAAACTTATGCATCCACACACATTACATGTGTTTAATGAAATAAATAACTACTTTAAAATATGATTGTTGTTGGTTTTCCATATGAACAGTTTAAATATATTTTGCATTGTTCCATTTGTCACCTATGGTCATGCATGCCAAATGCAAAAAAATGTCCCGCTACAGCTACCTTGATAATTTCATATGTAACTCATCTTACATATGTGTTTCCTCCTCATCACTAACTTGGATGTGCCTTTTTATTTCCTAGACTATGAACATCTCAACTTAGTTCAATTCCCATCATATAAAAAATGCAAAGTGTATAGCAGCTAACCATATTCATGCAACATACATGCCTCATTTTAGAATGTTGATGACATTTGTGTTGCAAACGTGGCCCCCATTAATGCACTATACAAAGTTTTTTATGCATTGTAGACCAATGAATTAACATGCATAGACACTTTAAATGGTTTTCATTTGAAATGAACCACATGTAAACAAAGCTATCTAATTTAGTACCAATTATTTTTTAGTTATCAGAATATAATGATACAAAAAATTAGAGCTTTCATTGAGTTGTAATTATGATAGTTTTTTTAACAATTTGGGTTGATTTAGAAGTCAAAAAACACTTAGAAGTATTGTTCCACCATAAATGGGCCTTAAATCATGGTAAAATATACTCATCTAAAATATATGTTGAATTCTTACTAGAATTGTGATTCCCATAAAATATATTTCCTACAAGACTAACTTACTCCAATGCAAACTGATAAAGTTTTGACATCTATAAACATAAAAATTTAACATACCTTAACAAAACCATGCAATAAATTTTTTCGATGCTCATTTCACTTATTAAGTTTTTTAACCACATCACATAATTAGAAAACAAAGAACCAGATAACAACTAGTCCTTGCATTTTCTTTAAGCTAAGTAGTTTATTGTTGATTAAGTTGTCATTGATGCCAACAACGCATGGTCATTGATTCCAATTGCTGAGTCCTTTGTGCCCCTTGTGGAGCCCTAAGGGTTAGTTTTTAGTTTATGGTTGTCTGTGCCAAAAAAGCCCTTTTGACCTTGTCCAATCCCAAGCTTGAATCTCTTAGAGGAATTGGAACAATGACAAAATCCTCGGTTACCCATTGACTTGGTAAAGTGCCCCTAAGTTGTATCATGGTCCCATTTGAGTCCATTGTTGAGTTCCTTGGTCCTGGTTGATCTTTGGTTATTGTTCTTTGTGTTGCTTGTTATGCTTGTACTTGTTTTGGTCTCTTTATTGGTTGTTGGATGGATGATGTGGCTCATTTGTGTAAGTCCCTTAATGTGTTGATGTTGGAGCCCATTGCTTGCATTGGATGGCATTGAGTTTTTTGAGTTCTTGTGGGGTCCTTGAGTTGAAAATCTTAGATCTTGATCCTATTGCATGTGGATACTTGGGTCTTGAAACCCACACTATTGGTGGTATGTTGGAACCCATTCTTATGGGGTCATTGGTGTCCTTGGAATTTTGGGTCTTGAACCCACACATATGGTGGTTTGATTGCCCTTGGACGCTATATGGTCATTGGAATGTTATAGCCTTGTGATCATGCATAAGAAGCATATATAGTGGAACCATTGGATATGCTTTTAATAATATGGATATTTTGAATATGATGATGACATTCTTGAAAAGTCTTTGTCCCCACTTGATTGGTGGTGTTGGGGTCCTTGATACCCTTGATATGATGAGTATATGTTGGAGACTTCCTCCTTGTCGATGTTAAGTATGTGTATGTGAATACCATTGAATCCCTCATGCATTTGATGATTTCCATTGAATCCTTTGACCTTAAAACTTATGAATAAGGTAACATGGTCTTTGGCACCTTTATACATGGAATTTTTTAAGTCCTGAACAAATTGAATAATTTAAGGGTATTAGACCAATAATTTGCAAAGAAACCCATAATAGGGAGATATTCCTCATTAAGCCATTTTAGTTGATATGTAGAGCATCTTCTAAATCCTTACAGTTGAAGAAATATGAATTTTTTAAGTTGGTGTACCCCACTTTTTTGGGTCAATCGGCCAAACAAAAGGGAATTTAATTATTTGTAATTTTGAATTGAATGTCGGCCCAATTTGAGGTACAAACTTTCCTCGACCTATATAAATAGAATATCAAACATTTCATGTGTTCATCAATCAAGTCTCTCTTTGGTAATTCACAACTCTTGGAAAAAAGTGTGAAACTTTGTGCATGAGAAATTTTTGGGCATCTTCACTAAAATTGGCATAACTTTCTCATACGGAATTGGAATTACAAAATTCTTGGATCTTGGAAAGCTTGTTACGAGGGATATGTGATGACATGATCTAGAGTTTATTTTGTTTTGTCTATTATTTCTTCATCTTTTGATCTTCAAAAAGGTATGGTTCATGCTTTTGGGTTTCTCTTGTGATGGCAGATGTCTCTCATGGATATAGTTCATCTTTGATCTTAGTATGTGAGCCTATATATTGGTATATATCTTTGAATTCATTGAATATATTATCGAGGCTATGGTGATGGTTATCTTGGAATATATCTTGATCTTATCTTGATATAGATATTGATGATTATCTTGGATATTGTTGGCATAGATTTTGGTGTTTATCTTGACTGTTGTATAGTGTAGTATTGAATGAGAAGTTGACATGTAAGTAATATATCTTTTGAGTGATTTATTTGATAAACCTAAGTTTTTTCTTTGAAAACTAGTTTGACAAGTGATTGTGTCTTTGACCTAAGTGTAGTTGGATTGTTATTGATTGTTAATGACAAACTTTGACATTATTGTAAGTGACTATTTTCTTGATATTTGCTTGATTTGTTGACTTGATTTGAGTGGAGTGAAAAATTATTTTGTGTCTAAGAGTTTATGTGACTGGTTGAGTTTGACATAGTTGGTTAAGTCTTAGCTTCTTATTTGATGTTAGGTAGTTGAGGTTTATCATGTTTAACTTTCAAGTCTTCCTTGACTATGATTGAGGTTGGTTGTGGTGTCATTGACTTGTGTGTGATTGAACAAAGTTTGGTTGACCATATGTGAATTCTCGTAGTTGCTCAAATATGTCTCTTACTTGATCAACTAGGCCAAGTAAGAAGGGGTAGTTGATTTTCAGAGCACTTGATTATATTAAGACAAGTATATGATTAATTTGGCATAGGTACATAAGAATCTTGGTATAGGTTGGTTAAGTTGAGAAATATTGGAACACGTTGCCTTATGTGCAGTTGGTTTGGCTCAGATTGGCTGAGTTGTATGAGCAGTTGGTTTGAATCAAGTGGACTGATTTTGGTGTGCAAACTTAGATTAACTGAGTCGGATGATTGATTGGTACAACATGATTGGACAGGTTATTGGTTCAGGTGTGTTGCAGTGATCAGTTCATGAGTAGTTATCTGATGATCAGCAGTGTGATACAACAGACAGTGATCAGTTGACAAGTAGGAATTAGATGATGAGCAATGGTTAGTAGTGGCAATGGTTGTGCAGTGTAGTACAAGTATTCATTATCAGGTCCTTGGGATCAATGCAGATGTGTTTCAGTAATTCAGTGTCTATCTTCTTATTTGGGTGGTAGGACGGGGCAAGGAAAGGGGGTTGTAGCCTCCTTCCGGTTATAGTTGGAGAACTAGGGAGTTGGAGATTCCTTTAGGTTGTAGCATGTAAATCAGGGGGTTGTAGCCTCCTTCCAGTTGTAGCTATATAATTTATGCCATTTTAATAAGAAGTAGTTGCTTCCTTGCAATTGTTATTGGATAATTATTATTATAAATGCTTATGTAGTTTTTCCCCCAAGATTGGGTTTCCACGTAAAATATGGTGTTTTGTGTTTCATGCTATGCTTCTGTCATGTCCCAAATTTTGCATTGGGTCACAATGGCCTAATCACATTTTCCATATTCATGATAGTTTTTCAAATTGATGCTAAGGGTCAAATAATTGCCAAGGAGGAAAATTACAAGTTTCCTAGGTTGGGGGTGGAAGCTTTGGGATTTGGAATAAGGGGGACAATAAATGATGTTTGAACATTAGAATGGCATAAATATTTAATAAATGAGATAAATAAATAAATACATGGGAGAATCAAAGTGGCAATTGATCATGAAGACACATGGAGAATGTGGGACCCACACAAGCTAGATTTTCTATGCCACATGGCATCCTCCTCTTGTCATTTCGAATCTATTTATCTTGCACATTGATCTAGGGACTAAACATCAATCTCATCAAACATTAATCAACAAATAACTCATGAAATGGTGTAATCGGTCTACAGAATGAGTATTCGCTCTGTATATTCAATGAAGGATGAATAATTACAATACAATGTCATGCTACAAGCATGAATGAATGAGCAATTCGAATTCCTAAGGAGGTCATTCGAATTGAATGAGTGAGTCTAGCTTAACTGAATGTAAGCCATAGCCAACACTCCAGTTAACCACTGATCAAAACCTTAATTGACTCAACTGAGCCCTAACAGAAGTCAGAGTGCAATAAATGACTGAGTCTCAACTAAAAGAGATCAGACACATGTCATAGAAATCCAACCATCAAGTGCTAGTGCTTCAATGACTCCAATGAACCCCGATGAGGTTAACTAAAGTTGAACTGAACATCAAAAGTTGGTGGAGGTGCCCCTGTTGACTCCAGTTCTTTAATTAATCATTAAATAATCAATTAAATGAAAGGAGGTGCCTTCACTGCCATGTTTAAATGATTGTAACCATCAGTTAGTAATTAGGTGCATTAATATCACTCAGATCACCCCCGGAGTGCTCCAGTTAGCCTCCCCGAATGTAGGAGAAGGCTAAGTTAGCCTCCTTGACTGAAGGTAGGCGTGGGTGTGACTGAATAATGTCATTTAATGCTCCACTTATGTCAATTAATGTCAATAATACTTAGGATAGTGGTTTAACTAGGCCAATTGAGCAAAATGAGTGTGGATGGTGGTAAATGTCTCCAACACCCCCCCCCCTTAAGCTATACTCAGGAGGAGTTAGAAAACAAAATGCATAAAAATGCTAGGGCCCCGGCAACTAAGCCCATAGGTCACCCTGTACAATGTTGAAACTGAAACAATGCTTAAAACAAACTAAGTGAGGAAAAGAGGGAAAATTTAGTGGGAAAACCTCCCCCTCAAGTTGAACACGGAAAGTAGTCTAAATCACCCTGATGAACTCACCCCCAACAGTGAACGGAGGTAAGTGAACTTATTTTCTGAAAATATCTTGGTGAAGATGTCTGCAATCTACTCATCAGTCGGGCAGTATTGCAGAATGATGGTCCTGTCATGCACTAGCTCCCTGATGTAGTGCATGTGGATCTCTACATGTTTGGTCCTCTTCCTGGTAACTGGATCTGTGGATATCTTAATAGCACTTTGATTGTCACAAAAGATGACAGTGGACAAATTACTACCAAGATCAAACTCTAAAAGAATGCCTTGCAACCAAACTGCTTGGATGCAAGCATTCACCGCTCCTCGATACTTGGCCTCTGCTGAAGATAGTGCTATGGCAGCCTGCTTTTTTATTGACTAGCAAATGGGACCACCACCAAAAATGAATATATATATGGAAGTAGAATTCTAATCATTAGAATCACCTACCCAATTGGAATCTATGTATCCAATCAGCTCTAGCTCGGAGTCTACAGCATAGTGAATGTCGTAGGTCCTGGTTCCCTGAATATACTGGAGGATCCTCTTGGCTGCATTCCAATGAATATCATGAGGCTGATGCATATATATTGATACAAAATTCATGGAATTACAAATATCATGCCAATAATGTGTCAAGTACAACAATCTACCAATCAGTTGTCGATAGATAGTGCAGTCCATGGGAGGTGTGCTTTTTCCTTCTGCAAGACTGGTCCCTGAAAGGAAAGGGAATGGTGTAGGCCTACAATCAGCCATGTTAAACTTGATTAACAGGTCTTAAATGTATTTGGACTGAGTGACCATAATCCCATCAGAATTTTACTCAATTTCGAGCCCCAAAAATTGTTTTAGGAGCCCCAAATCACTCATTTCAAAGGCATTGTGGAGAGCAGTTTTGATGGCTGAAATGGAGGCAACTGTGCTACCTATGATCAGTAATTCATCAACATATAAAAAATTATAATTATATTACCATCAGACTACTGTAAATACACATTTGGATCTAATCTACACCTTTGAAAGTTTTGCAAGAGAAGGAAGGCATCCATCTTGGAATACCACTCTCTTGGGGCCTGTTTTAACCCGTATAGTGACTTCTTTAGCTTGCAAACCAAAGATGGATCAGTGATGTAGACCTTAGGATTCTTCATGTATATCTCCTCATGAAGATATCCATGTATAAATTTTGACTTAACATCCATGTGATGCACTTCACAGTGCTTGGATGTTGATATTTCCAAAACAAGGCGAATGGAGTCCATTTTTGCAACCGGTGCAAAGGTCTCATGATAGTCCACACCTTGGACCTGAGAGAAATATTTTGCCACTAGGATTGCCTTATATTTGTAGGTGCTTCCATCAACAGAAACCTTGGTCCAAAACACCCACTTGCATTGAACCAATTTCCTTCCTGGAGGAAGAGAAACTAGCTCCCAAGTAGTGTTTTTATGAAGAGAATTCATCTCTTCATCCATGGCAACTTGCCATCTCAGATCCTTCCGAGCATGATAGTAGGATTTTGGATCTGAACTAATCATCAAATATCAAGTTTCAAACATCAAATTATCAAGACAAGAGAGCGCAATACCTGCTCTTTGGAAATCAGACTAGGTTCTCCTTGGATCATCCGGATTTCCAATGTTGTCTCCTGCGGAGGAGAGTGTCTGTCGGGCCCATGTAGGAAGATGATTTTGCACTTCAGGTTCTGATTCAGCATATGATGATTGCTGCACATTGATATCAGAAATCATAGGATCCAAATCAAGGTCATCACCCCCAATTTCATCATCCAAGTATTCAGTAGAATAGGAAGGAAATTCAACAGTTTTCTCCTTCACTAGTTCCACCTCTTAAAGAGGCTCATCAAACTTGACACTTCTCTCAATGATGATCTATTTGGTATTGATATCCAATAGATTAAATCCTTTAGATCCATTAGGATACCTAATAAATATACATTCTATGTTTTGCAGTTGCAAAGCCCTTCTTTTATCAAGCGAAATCTGGGCCCATGCAATGGACCCAAACACCTATAGGTTCGACACATCCGGCTTGTGTCCGAAGTATGATTCTAAAGGGGTATTCCCTTTCATGGATGAGTGTGGCACCCTATTATGAATGTATGCTGCAGCATGCATGGCTTCAACCCACAAATTTGCAGCAATCTTCTTTGACTCCAACATACAGGCGGTCATCTCCTTGAGAGACCGATTCTTCCTTTCCGCTACTCTGTTCTGCTGGGGAGTGTAGGAAATTGAATGTTGGACCTGAATACCACTTCAGGAGCATATGTGCAGAAAATAATTACTGACATACTCCCCTCCATTATCAGATCTCAAGATCTTGATCTTAATCCCAGAGGCATTCTCGATCAAGGCCTTCAATTCAAAAAAATATTCACATACTTCTGACTTATTTTTTAGGAAGAAGACCCATGTATACCTTGAAAAATCATCAATAAAAGTAAGAAGATACCTTGATCCATTCATGGATGTGACAAGCATCGGACCGCTGATATCAGAATGTGTCAGCCCCAATATGCATGTTGCTTGGTTTGCCTTCCCCCGATCGAACTTGTGCTCATGGTGTTTTACAATCACACAGCCCTTGCAAATTCCTGTGGTTTCCTTGATGACCGAGAGGCCTTCAACCATGGAGTTTTTCTGTAATTGCTGAAAATATTTGAAATTAAGATGGCCAAACCTCTCATGCCACAGCCTACTAACCTCATTTCCATGAGTTAGCAAAGCAGTGGGCTTTGCATCCGCAACAAAGTGAGAGAACTCATAGGATTTTGCATGATGGTTTGCAAGGCCTTTAGCAATGAGTTTCCCGGATGCAATTTCTGTTATCTCTACATCATTTGTGCTGAAAGAGACTCTCTTAGGCACTCCTGTATGTGTCATCTGATAGACACTAAGGAGATTTGAAGCCAGAGATGGTACATACAAAACATTTGAAAAAAAACCATTTTCAAGATCAACAGTACCTTGTCCTTCTAAAATGATGGTGGATTCATCTCCCATGTGGATGGGAATGGATTTTTCTGGTCTCCAAGGATGAAAAGGAGTCTCTTTCATCCATCATGTGGTTCGAAGCTCCAGAATCAATCAAGAGTGCTTTGGACTTCGAAGTGCTTTCCATGAGGGCATGACCTTTTTCATGCTGTGGTTCTCGATCTTGCTGATCTCTCCTCTGAAAGATTGATGTGATTTCTCTCAAGGAGAGAGGTTGCTTCATCAAGATTCTTCTTCATGTAGGCATGTTCAGGGTGGAAGCCCTTCCCACAATAAGAACACTTGAATTTTTCCTTGCCATGGTGCCCTTTTCCTTTGTTCTTCCTTGAGCCAGAAGACTCATCATGCTATTGGTTTTCAACTATAGGCTTAGGAGCTTCCAATTTAGTTTTTGGATTCTTTTGTTGCTTTCCTTTACCCTTCATATCTTTGGGCCCTGAGACATGGAGGGCTTGATCATGGGAATATATGATGATCACCATCTAGACAAGCTTGTCATGTTCACTTGTTAGGGACTCAATGAAGGCATTGAGTGTAGACATCTTCCATCCAGGGGTTGTGAGCTTCCCCACATAGAATGTAGAAACAAAAACTGAATAATCAGCCCCAAGTTTGGAGAGTATGGTGAGGATGAGCTGATCATCCTCCTTCTCCACTTTTCATTGCTTCAAGAGTAAAACACTATGCTTGAACTTTGTGAAAAAGTCATTCAGAGTCTCAAAATTGGAGGGTTGGAGAGACATTAATTCATTTTCGAGTTGGTAAACTCTCAAGTCATCATGCTTCCCATATAGAGTTTCCAATTTTTCCCATACTTATTTTGGAGTCTTCAATCCCGCAAGATGAAAATAAGATCCCGGGAAATAGAGAGGCACAAGAAACCGAAGGCTTCATCCTTCTTGTTCAAGAATCTTGATTTTTCTATGGCAGAACCAGGCTCATCTTCAGTGTCCATGGTGCCTCTAAAAATTCCTCTAGAGCACAGTTGAATCTTCATATCACATTTCCATGAGTGGAAATTGTATGGAGTCAAAAGATCTACTAAGGAGGCCATCTGGATCTGCTAGAGTGAATGCTTCACCTATAGAAAACTTGAAAATCACAAAAGAAAGGGAAATGTAAGGTTAGACAGCCTGCACATTTTAGGCTTTCATCACACCCAACATAGTCAATCAAGCAAGATTGATCAACAAGTTCTTTACTTGGGGTATTAAGTGGTAAGCCTTGGCTTCTGGTGCAGTGCTAGATTTTTGAGCTATTGCTCAATTTTCATGCAGAAATATGTCAAAAAGCTTGTTTTTGAGAGATAGAGCTTCTTCCTGCCGTGAGCTCTGATACCATATTAATATTGCACATTGATCTAGGGACTAAACATCAGTCTCATCAAAGATTAAGCAACAAATAACTCATGAAATGGTGTAATCGGTCTACAGAATGAGTAGTCGCTCTGTATATTCAATGAAGGATGAATAATTACAATACAATGTCATGCTACAAGCATGAATGAATGAGCAATTCGAATTCCTAAGGAGGTCATTCGAATTGAATGAGTGAGTCTAGCTTAACTAAATGTAAGCCATAGTCAACACTCTATTTAACCACTGATCAAAACCCTAATTGACTCAACTGAGCCCTAACAGAAGTCGGAGTGCAATAAATGACTGAGTCTCAACTGAAAGAGATCAGACACGTGTCATAGCAAGCCAACCATCAAGTGCTAGCGCTTCAATGACTCCAATGAACACCGATGAGGTTAACTAAAGTTGAACTAAAAATCAGAAGTTGGTGGAGGCGCCTCTGTTGACTCTAGTTCATTAATTAATCATTAAATAATCAATTAAATGAAAGGAGGTGCCTTCACTACCCTGTTTAACTGATTGTAACCATCAGTTAGCAATTAGGTGCATTAATATCGCTCAAATCACCCCCGGAGTGCTCCAGTTAGCCTCCCCAAATGTAGGAGAAGGCTAATTTAGCCTCCTTTACTGAAGGTAGGCATGGGTGTGACTGAATGATGTCATTTAATACTCCACTGATGTCAATTAATGTCAATAATACTTAGGATAGTGGTTTAACTAGGCCAATTTGACCAAAATGAGTGTGGATGGTAGTAAATGTCTCCAACAGAATCCATAAGAAGCCCAAGGGTCTTGGGATGAATTGTAAGGTCAATATACTTGACATGAAGCAATTATGTTCGAATTGGAGTGGAAGAGTAACTCCCATGGAATAGGAAGAGGCATTTTGGAGATAGTGAGACACTTGGACTAGATTCCCTAGCTCTATGGCAACAATGATCAAGATTCTATGAAACCTATGACACAAATCATATCTAAGGGCTGAAATATGAAATAAATAACATGTCAGGTCGAAATAGAGCATCCAAGAGGGTGCTCATGTGAGTAGGAGAATCTCACTGGGTTCCTACTCAAATTGGGGGAAGATGGACGACTAGGAAAGGGAGGACACCTGGAAAATCTTGAGCACACACCCAAATTCGAATTGGCTTGATTTTTTGGATGGATTGGTAACCTTAGAAGGTTAAGTATGTTTATAAAATACAAGAATCAGCCAAGAGAAGGGATTTTTTTCATTTGAGAAATTGTCATTTGTGAATTGTGAGAGCTAGTGGATGACTAGTTTTCTTGCCTTAGCCAATTTCAAGGGTGAAAGATTCCTATCCAAGTTGGTGTTTGGAGAGTCCAATTATGTATTTAATGTATAGTTAATTGAGTTGTATTTTCATGTGTAAGATACAGGGTATCATGGTTCATTCTATTGCAGCACTTTCTCTCAACCATTTCTAGTTTTATGGTATATTCTTGCTCATGGAGGGATTGCGATTTGGGTGAGCTATTGATCTATTTGGGGAATATTATAATTCCATATTATTTTATGTTATGATTTAAATTATATGTATTTAAATTTCATAAGAATATCAGGTCAAAATACTGAAATATTTCATGTAAAAATGTTAATCAATGAAGAAATAGTGTCATTTCCCCACTAACTTGTTGTGAACCAATATAATGTTGATAGATTCGAATGGATAAGTAAAATAGTGATGGTTTATGGATGAATGGAATTTCATTTATTTATTTAACTTTCATAAGGTCTAAATACCCAAAATATTTCATGTATAAATGTTAAACAATGAAGAAACAGTGTCATTTCCCCACTACCTTGTTGTGAACCAATATCATGTTGATAGATTCGAATGGATAAGTGAACTACTGATGTTTTATGGATGAATGGACTGTTATTGATGGATTATATGATTTTAATTTTCAGTACATAATAATTTGAAGTTATTTTGTTGAGTTTCATAGCACTTCGAGAAGTTTTCCTATTGTTTCCCCCAAGGTTGAAAACAGTGTTTTTTGCATCTGATTTAAGGGAGTTATAGCAGACATTAAAAGTTGAATGGTGATGCATATGATTTCATATTGATTTAATTTACATGTACCCTGCTTCCATTCAGAAATTAGAGTTGTCTTGAGTCCATTTGGGAAGCCATTTTTAGTATTCATTGTGGGGGAATTAGAACCCCAAATTACTAGCCACAACTCCTACCTCGACCAGAATCTTAAACAAGTTTATAGAAGCCTTTAGAGAGTTATAACTATTCCTTGAAAATCATATTAAAACCTTAATATAATTCATATACCTTCTGTGAATATTTGGGAGCATTTTGACCAATTTGGAGACCTATACATCAAAACTAGTCAAAGGTCGAAATAGGGGAAAAATGTGAAAAAATTGGTCATTTAATAAACTTTTAAAAGGGGACATTATAGATTCTAGTGTGATGATGATATGATGGTGATAAAAAATTTTATTATGATATAATGATAATGTGATAATGCATATTATTGAATAAGTTTTTGATTGTTAAAAGTGGAAAAAGTAATCAAAGTTGTGTGCATTGATTCACCCCCCCTCTCAGTGTAACTAGTATGTACAACAATTGTAATAATATATGTTTAATGAGCCTTGATAGGTAACTAAGGTAAGTAGGGTTGGAGTATTTGCAACTGATATGAAATAGGATTATCAATCTATTAAGTTCATAAATAGATACCAAAGGTCAGTTTTTTGGATTCATTTCATATCATATCTCCCCATCAAGAGGATTTTAGTTTCCAAAAACTTTGGAGGAAACCAAGCTTTAGAAAAGTGTGCCTCATGTTTTCTTCTATTGAACATGGATATGAAGTGTGCCTCTAAGCTTTAGCTTTGACTCTATCTATGGATATAGCCTTGGTTATGCATATGACTCTGACTTTCGACTTCTATCTCTAGTATGGTATGGTTATGGCTATGGCTATGGATTGATTTATTAATTCACTCGTTCCATAGTGCAGAAATATGATCATTGAATCTCTACTATAAGAAATATTCAGATTTGAACTCTCTTCAATCGGAATAGATTCCCATCTTCAGCGTGCAAATATATTTCATTCTCAAACTTAGGGATGTTATGTATTGGAAACCAATGGAATACAAGTCATATTTTAGTCTTTTATGTTCATTGTTGAATGTATGCAACACTCATTCAATAGTGATATCCCATGAATCAATTACCATCACAAAATAAATCATCAAAAGGGAGCGACGCATGCCTTTTATATGTTAAGATCCAATGCTTCCAACATGAAACAACTCCCCAATGTTTGGGCATGTTGACACAAATTCTATCTCCATAGAAATGTCAATTGAATGGCATCCTTCATGTGCAATCATGTTTTTCTACCAAAAATATTTAATAAAGCGTGCACATGTATGGTTGTAAGTGACATCAATTCCTACAATCTTCAGAACAAGGGAAAGCCTCCAAGTTTTAGCATAACGAATGACTAATAGAAAACTTCAAGAAACTAATGCAACTTATGGTTTTCCCACTGCCACAATGTTGTAGATAAAAATAATGACCCACACTGATCACGGGAATACAAACAACAAATTCATTGAAGAAACCATGCACATGTAGTCGTTAATGCTTCGTCAATAATAAAGAAGTTTGAAGGAACCCCTAACGTCATTAACCATATAAACCAATATTTGGAACATATCTAAGGTAATTTCACACTACAATGGTGTATGCAACTATTGGATTGGAGCTACCTTTCATCAACTTGTTGTCCACTTTATTGATGGTGTTGACCTTCCATGCTACTATAACTCCCTAGACAATATCAGCTCCTTCAGTTGGAAATGAAGGGTGCTCATTTCACTTTCCACTCTTCTCTTGATTGTGTAGTTTCTAGGATGAAGCTTCAAATGAATCCTCCAACACTTGGCTTCCAAATGTCCTCTCAACTTACAATGTTGGAAAAAGTTCTTGATGTTTTTGGATGGATTGTTTCACACTCTGTTTATCTATATGACTCTGAGCTTGTTGTTCTTATGGAGATGTATTTTTTCCATTCTTCATGTTAATGCAATCTAACTTGTGGAATGTGTCTTGATTCTCCTAGCAAGATGCCTCAAGATGTCCTTTATTACTACAAAATGAACATATATTATAATACCAACAATTGATAGCTTTGCGGCCTTTCTTCTTGCAACAATGATATACAAAGATGTCTTGTCTAATGCGTACCTTTTTTTCTTTCTCTTTCTCATGTTCATTATCTTGATACTTCTTTTGCTTATCGGTGTAAGTTGAGTCTCAGAAAGTTCCTCATTGTTTCCCTTCTACAATATACTAAGAGAAGGATGGAGTGGTAGTGTGCTACCATATTCATTCATTTTTGCTATTTCTTCTTATGAGAAAGCCAAATATGTCACATATTTTTCCTTCTCAAAAGTGATCTTGGTAAGTATGTTATTTTTTAGTGTGTTACCAAAACCCAGGCCTTCATGCTTGACTCAGTTCAACTACAATGGGGATTTCCATTCCTACACTTCTCTTAACTATCCCTTTACCATTGTATCCCATCTACCTTAATATCTTAGAACCAATTCCTCTAGTAAGATAATACTATGATGCGTATCTCTATCATGATACTAGATTTTATAGTAGTAACACAACATTTCTTTACTTCCTAGGTCTCTTAGACAACTACATGTCATTTTTTCCAATGATGCCTCATTTTCTATCAACTCCCAATGCAACTGAGCCATCATCTAAGTGAACCTATCCTCCTACCAATTGTCCAAATGAATCACCTTCTCTCATAATTGCACAAGTTGATCTCTTCTCTTGTCCCAATATACCATGACAACAATGAGGGAGTCTTGATATTTAACAAAGCAATTCTTTAACAACAATAGTAGTTTTGAAAAGGTATCAACATATTTTTCAATTTGAGTTATCATTTAGTCAACCATCTGCATCTATTATAGTAAGTGTCAATTCTCACCTTGGCACATTACTCACCCTTAAGCATTCCAAAATTTCTCTCTTTGATGCTTTACATATGATGGGATTGCTTCTCTTCAAAGTATTGGTAGTTGAATCACGTCAAGTATTCCACTATTATGATACCATTATGATTGATAAATGTGGGGCATATTACCCACAAGTCCCATCATTACAAATCCTCTACAAAAAATAAAATTTCATAATTTTTTCTTGGAATTGTGTTGAGACCTTTGCCTTCATAATGAACTCCAAGACCCCTACTCTCTATGCAATTTTGAGTGCATATATTACATGGCATGTGCGAAACCTCTATTATGTTTTGGCTTCCAATGCTTGGCTTAGCTGTAGCAATGTAAATATGGATTCCCAACCTAATAATCATCGAGGCTTAAAAATTTATTGATTGGTATGACAAGGCAATGGATATGACACCATTCTCTACCTCTAAATTGTGTTTTACCAACTACCAATGATCCGGTGGATTATTCATCTTCAAAACTTAAACTGATCCAATATGGTACAATGGTTATTAATCTATGGTTCAAAGGACATAACATATGTTTTTAACTCATATGCTAAACATCACACAATTATAGCCGCGTAGTTATGGTCGTGCAGTTATAGCCACGCAGTTATGGCCACGCAGTTATAGCCGCGTCGTGCCGTGCAGTTATAGCATGAGTCGCGCAACTTGCGCACCGTCAAGTAGAACATCGCCTGGTTCATGAAAAGCCGCATGGTCACGTATGCTGCGACGATTGTGGATGCTGTGATGCTGCGACATTGGTCGTATGCTGCAATGCTGTGACGTTTGTAGATGCTGCGATGCTGCGACATTGGTTACATGCTGAGTTGCTGCGACATAGATATCACGTTTGTTGCGACCTGTGTATATCGGTTGCTGCGAAGTTGGTGGTGACATCAAATGGTTACGTTACATGTGGCATAGCCCGATTGCAGGTTATTGCGACGTGTTGTGAGTCAACACATGTGCATGGAGTTAGTTGCAACGTTTCAGGGATATGGAACGTTGTGGTAACATAACGCTTGTGCAGCGATTTGGCGGGATTGCATGGTTCAGTTTAGCATATGGTTGCAACGATAATAAAGAAGGTAACAGCTGTAATGAAAACTCGTTACTTATCCTCGCACTGAACGCTTTTATAAAGGTGATTCTGGCCAGTGGAGGAGGACACAAAGTGTTAAATCACAGAGATTCGTTTTTTTGTTATGACAAACTTGCGGAGTTGCTGTGAAGTGCACAGACTCTGTTCTTTTTGAAGTCAACATTCTCTAGTTGTAATTTCCAGAAGAGAGGTCTTAAAGACTTTGTACAGCATTATGTTTACAGTTGCTGAAGTTAATTCCAGAACCATTTTGTACCATCTTAAAGAGATTAATTGGATCGGTACCCATTGGAGAGGGACCTGGAGACGTAGCCCAGTGGAGGGGGTGAACTCCGTTATCAATTTCTGTGTTTGTGGCTCTCTATTTCAGTGTTTCTCATTTCTGTTTCTATTTTGATGTTTCATTTCCTATTCATTTTGTTGTTATATCAGATTTCAACATTTAATTAACTATTAAAGCTATTTGATGAATCCAGCAAACTGATTAATGCATTCTTTAAATAAACTTTTAATGCACTCAAGTTGAGGTCCGACGGATCATGTTATGGTATCAGAGCAGGCTAACTGCTAGTGCAAGTTTGTGAATGCTTACTAGGTCCAGGTTAAAGCGTGGTGAAAGAGAATTAATTGAAGGAGATCCTGAGATTGGCTCAAGGAGAACATTCTCAAGAACCATGTCTTCTCCACGAGGGGAAGAAGAAGGACATACAGAACAGGAAAAACTTGTTATTTCTGAAACTGATTTTTTGGAGGCTTTTATGAGCATGAAAGCCGTGATGGAAATTCTACTCGATGAGGGAGTAGAAAGGAAGAAGAAAGAAGAAGGATCTTCATCCAAAGATGCAGAAGTGAAGAAGGAAGAAAAGGGTAAAGGAGTAGGAGGTGATGGTGATCCTCCTGAAACTTATAAAGCTTTCTCTTCTTCCCATACTTCTCATTCAAATAATGCAAGTCCTAATATGCCTTATTTCAAATTGGATGTGAAATCTGAATTACCAATTTATAATGCAGATTTAGATGCTGAAAAGTTAGATAATTGGATCAAGCAGCTTGAAGTATATTGCAGGGTGTAGGGCATTAATGATGACCCTTCCAGGATTCAATTGGCCACTTTTAGGATTAGTGGCATGGCTCTTACTTGGTGGGAGAGCAAGATTCAGCAAGATCTTTGAAAGAATGGTAAAATTATTTCAGTTTGGAATGAATTCATCGAAGTATTAAGGAAGCAATTTTATCCTTTATGACATATTCAACAATTAAACATGAGTTGGAAAATGTTTAGACAAACTAAAGGACAAAATATTCAAGACTATATTCATGAATTCAGAAAAAGGTCTATTTCATTGAATGTTTCATTAGATACACAGGAAACTCTTCTTAAGTACATTGGTGGCATGCATTCTTATTTGAGACATACTTTGTTGATGTTTAACCCCAGTAATTTGGATGATGTATGTGTTCAAGCTACACATTTAGAAGCTAGGGGTAAGCATGCTAATGATAATTTTGTCTAGAAATCCTTTAAATATGATAGCAAATCGAAAGGTCAAGATAAGGAAAAAAAAATATGGCTACTGTTAAGAAAGAGGCTGAAAAGCCTACATGTTCGCATTGTCAGAAGGGACATGATGTCTCTAAGTGTTGGAAACTTCATCTGGATTTAAGGCCAAAGAAGTACGGGGGATACAAAGATAAAGGCAAAGCAAAAGCTACTGCAGCAGTTATTCAAGACTTGGGATCCGACTCAAGTGATGAGACAAAGGTTACAGTTGTCGGAATCCAGGGTAAGAATAAAAGTATCTCACTTCCCATTGATGCAAAATCAAATTCTAGTGCAAGTACAAATCTGCCATCTACTTCTAAACAAAATGATAAAAATAGAAGTGCACTGTTTCATGTTCGTGTCATTGCAAATCACACAAATATTGATACATTGTTTGATAGTGGTTCACAAGTAAATCTGATATCAAAAGAAGTGGTTAAGAAATTGCATTTAGTTACTATGCCTCATGAAAAACCCTATCCTCTTGGTTGGGTTACTAATGATACACAATTGCAAGTTACAAAGAAATGTGTATTAAAATTTGCAATCACTGAAAAGTTTATAGATGAGGTAGAATTGGATGTAGTACCACTTGACATTTGTGGAATTGTACTTGGGAGTCCATATTTGTATGACCGGAAAGCAGTCTTTTATAGAGAGCAGAATAAGTATCATCTTTTTAAAGATGGTGTGGAATATATTGTACGAGCACATAAGACAAAAACCAATCTAGCCATAGTATCTGTAGGACAAATGAAGAGGTTGGTAAATGCTAGTAAGAATTTTGTGTTAATGATGGTTAAGGTGAAAAATGATGAGATCTCTAAATATTTTGAAGGATGTGACCCTAAGCATAAATCTGAACTGATTGAAATCATTTCTGAGTATGATGATTTGTTTCAAGATCCGAAAGGGTTTGCCACCAAAGAGAGAGATTCAGCATGAGATACATTTGCAACAAGATGTGCCACTCTCGAACATAGCCATGTATCGGATGTCTGTATTGCAGAACGAGGAAATCAAGATGCAGGTTCAGGAGCTGATTGAGAAGGGGGTCATCCGGCCAAGCACTTCTCCTTGTGGCTCTCCTATAGTCTTGGTTCCGAAGAAGGATGGGTCTTGGAGGATGTGCATCGACTATAGGGCCCTTAACAAAATCACCATTAAAAATAGGTATCCTCTTCCTCGCATTGATGATTTGCTTGATCATTTGAAACATGCAACTTACTTTACAAAATTAGATCTGCGTAGTGGGTATCATCAAATCCGGGTTGCTGAAAATGATGCCTGGAAAACAACGTTTAAAACAAAACAGGGTTTGTATGAATGGCTTGTGATGCCTTTCGGGCTCTGTAACGCACCTGCTACTTTCATGCGGGTCATGAATGATGTCTTTCGTCCATTCATTGATGATTTTGTAATTGTATATATGGATGATATCCTAGTGTTTAGCAAAACCTGGGAAGAGCATATTGTACATGTGAAGGAAGTTTTAGATGTACTGAGGAAGGAGAAGCTTCATGTAAAAATGTCTAAATGTGAATTTGCTAAAACTTCTTTAGTATATCTGGGCCATATTATTAGTGGAGGCCACCTGCGAGTGGACCCATCCAAGGTTGATGTCATTGTAAACTGGTCACGGCCTAACACCGTTACTGAAATCAGAAGTTTTCTAGGTGCAGTTCAGTATTGGAGGAAATTCATTTCTGGGTTTTCTTCCATTGCTGCTCCATTACCTGCGTTGACAAGTGTTAAAGAAATTTTCCAGTGGGGAGGCAAGCATGAGAGAGCCTTCGACACTTAAAGGAAAGGATTAGCACAGCACCAGTTTTGACGTTGCCAGATTTGCAGCAGCCATTTGAGATCGAAACCAATGCCAGCGGGTTTTCCATGGGAGTCGTTTTGATGCAAGGGAGGAAGCCAGTCTGTTACCATTCAGAAACATTCTCTACTGCGGTAAGTAACTATCCGACCTATGACAAAGAATTGTATGCTTTAGTACAGAGTGTGAAGAAGTGGAAACATTATATAATGGGAAAAGAAATAGTCATACATACTGATCATCAGCCACTTCAATATTTACAATCTCAAACTAAAGTACAGCAAAGTAGGCATTTAAGATGGATGGGATTCTTACAACAATTTCATCTCGTAATTAAGTACAAAAAGGGAATTCATAATAAGGTAGTAGACATGTTATCAAGGCCTCCTACAAATGCTTCAATCATTCTTCAAAACAGTTCATTAACACATGAAATTTATATTGAACAGTATGCAGAAGATAAAGATTTTAAGAAAGTATATGCATCACTAATACATGGTAAACAGGAAGAGAACTATTATGTGCATAATCAACTCTTATATCATCTCGGTAAACTCTGTATTCCAGAGAGAGAGAGAGTGCATGTGATTCGAGAAGCACATAGTTCATTGATTGCAGGACATTTTGGTGTAAGTAAAACATTGTCTGTATTGCAGAATCATTGTTATTGGCCTCAGATGCAAGAAACTGTAGCTAAATATATACAAGGATGTGTTATGTGTGCGACAAGTAAGCCTAGCAATAGGAAATTAGGTTTGTACACACCTCTTCCAGTTTCTTCTCGTCCTTGGGAAAGCATTTCTATGGACTTTGTAGGAGGACTACCTATGTCTAGAAAAGGTCATGATTACCTATATGTTGTTGCAGACAGATTCAGCAAAATGTGTATCTTAATGCCATGTAACAAACAGATCACTGTTGAACAAACAGCTCATCTATTCTTTCATAATGTTTGGGTACATTTTGGGCTACCCATGTCTATTGTATCTGATCGGGATTCCTGGGTCTTGGGAGAATTCTGGTCAACTTTATGGGAGCTTATGGATACTAAACTTAAGAAAAGTACATCTTTTCATCCGCGGACCGATGGGCAAACAGAGATAGTGAATAGGACAGTGGTTCAGCTGCTCAGAGGATATTGTAGTAAACATCCTAAACTTTGGGATGAGCAGTTGCAGTATATACATCATGCTTACAATCATGCAGTTCATTCTTCCACGAAAATATCTCCTTTTGAAACTTGTTTTGGTTATCTGCCAAAAACACCGATGGACTTCTCTTTTGGCAAAGATGCAGTGGATGGACATCATGATGCAGATAAAGCTCTAAGATTCATTCAGAGAATCCAAGCGGTGCAGCAGGCAGTTCAAGAATAGTTGGAGAAGAGCCAGGCAAAGTACAAAGCCAGGCATAACAAGCATCGAGTTGATCATCAATTTCAGGTTGGTGACAGAGTTTGGTTACATATCACCAAAGAAAGAATGAAAGGTGAAGGTAAAAAGCTTAAGCCTATCCGGTGTGGTCCTTTTGAGATCTTGGAAAAGATCGGTACTAATGCTTTTCACTTGAATTTACCTCCATACATGCAAATTTATTCAGTTGTCAATGTTGAGAATCTCAAATTGTATGAGCCTCCTATGATCATGGATGAGGAAACTAACGTACAGATTCCTTCAGTTGATGATATGGCACCTAAATACATGAAAGAGTTGCAGGATGATGCTATTCTTGACAGAAATGTAAGGACTTCACAAAGGGGGAATGCTGAGTACCTTCGCGTGGGGCTTAAAGTCATGCATCCTAGCAAAGCAAGATGGATGGAGATTAGAAGAGTGAGGGAGCTATACCCTCACTTACTTGCAGAGTGATTCAGGATTTTGGTGGTCCAAAAGCTCTCCAATGGGGAGGAATGATCCGGTGGATTATTCATCTTCAAAACTTAAACTGATCCAATATGGTACAATGGTTATTAATCTATGGTTCAAAGGACATAACATATGTTTTTAACTCATATGCTAAACATCGCACAGTTATAGCCGCACAGTTATGGTCGCACAGTTATAGCCGCGCAGTTATGGCCGTGCAGTTATAGCCGCGCCGCACCGCGCAATTATAGCATGAGTCGCGCAGCTTGCACACCGTCAAGTCGAACATCGCCTGGTTCGTGAAAAGCCGCACGGTCACGTATGCTGCGACGGTTGTGGATGCTGCGATGCTGCGACAATGGTCATATGCTGCGATGCTACGACGTTTGTAGATGCTGGGATGCTGTGACATTGGTTACATGCTGAGTTGCTGTGACATAGATATCACGTTTGCTGCAACCTGTGTATATCGGTTGCTGCAAAGTTGGTGGTGACATCAAACGGTTACGTTACATGTGGCATAGCCCGGTTGCAGGTTATTGTGACGTGTTGTGAGTCAACACATGTGCGTGGAGTTAGTTGCAATGTTTCGGGGATATGGAATGTCGTGGTAACATAACGCTTGTGCAGTGATTTGGCAGGATTGCATGGTTCAGTTTAGCATATGGTTGTAATGATAATAAAGAAGGTAACAACTGTAATGAAAACCCCTTACTTATCCTCGCACTGAACGCTTTTATAAAGGCGATTCTGGCCAGTGGAGGAGGACACAGAGTGTTAAATCACAGAGCTTCATTTTTCTGTTATGAGAAACTTGGGGAGTTGCTGTGAAGTGCACAGACGTTGTTCTTTTTGAAGTCGACATTCTCTGTTGTAATTTAGCTTTCTTTGCCTTTCGAAAGCTAGTTGTAATTTTCAGAAGAGAGGTCTTAAAGACTTTGTACAGCATTATGTTTACAGTTGCTGAAGTTGATTCCAGAACCATTTTGTACCATCTTAAAGAGATTAATTGGATCAGTACCCATTGGAGAGGGACCCATAGACGTAGCCCAATGGAGGGGGTGAACTCTGTTATCAATTTCTGTGTTTGTGGCTCTCTGTTTTAGTGTTTCTCATTTCTGTTTTTGTTTTGCTGTTTCATTTCCTGTTCAGTTTGTTGTTATATCAGATTTTAGCATTTAATTAAATATTAAAGCTATTTGATGAATCCAGCAAACTGATTAATGCATTATTTAAATAAACTTTTAATGCACTCAAGTTGAGGTCCGACGGATCAACCAACAAAGACTCGTGCATAAAATTTACCCTAACAAAAAAGGGAATATACATTTCTCTTCCATTTTACAATGGGAAGTGTTACCCCTCAAATTGTATGAGGTCTCATACTCATGGTTTTCATTATGAAAAATTGTGACTTTATTCATATCTCAATTGTACTTATGGTTTTCAACGCACATGTAAAAAGGCCTACATGATGATATTGATGGATCATTTGATGGAAACAAGGGCATTGTGGTTGGTGCACACATTTTCCTTGACACTTCCTTTGTGACATTTTCGACCATCCTTGTGGTGGGAGCTAAGATGTCTGGAGAAGAGTTTTTCTTTTGCGCATGTACTTGTTGATTGTTGTTGTCCACTAGGTGATCTATAAATAAGGGACTTATATCCCACTCACTTCAACAACATGAATCCTCTGTGGAATTTAACTTTTGGTCTCTATCCTCAATGTTATATAGAGAGCTCTATTATTCGAAATGGATTCAAGACATGTCCTTAAGTGTAGCCTACATAAGAGACAACCATCTACAATGTCAATAATAACCTATGTTCTAAGTTGGTTTTTCCATTGTATCACCAAGAAGGCACCCAATGACTAGATATACTTCTCTTGAACAAATATTGAGTTCCTAGTGTTAGCAATGCTTTGTTCTTAATGCAATTTGAAATGATTTCAAGACCTTCTCTGCTATTTATCAACAAACAATGAATGGATATGTTTGTGTGATGGGTACTCTTGTTGGTTACTTGTTTATGGCAGAAAAAAATTCTATCCTATATTATTTATATATTTCAAAATTCATGGTCTCTAACTCTTGGAATATGTAATTATATGTTGAGCACTTGAACTCCCTGATTGTGCTAGTTCACCTAACCAACAAGAACAATGAAGTATTTTGTCATTTGTTTAAACAATAGATCCAAATGCATTGTGTTTCATGGTTATGTGCTTAATTGAATTAGTTCAGGATGATATTTCCATGACAACTATAACAACAAATGATATAGTGCTTCAGTAATTAACACAAAATTAGAGAATCTTCCCATACGCTCTTATACAATAATTAACACATGATTTAACATCAATTCCATATGGATTTAATCACCATAATCCATTGAATGCAACTATAAATGAAAATGTAACACACAACCATAAAATCACACACATAATTAATAGAAACATTTTACTGTAGAAACCCAATTAGGAAAACCAACCTTCGAATAGTTGCTCAATCTATTACGACAACAATTGGTTAAAAAAAATTTGATGGTTCTTTGACATCTTCTCTCTATAGCACAAAAAATACCTTTTGAGAACAAAAAATACAATGAGACGTAAGAGAGTTGGGGTGTGATGGTGAGGCCAAGGGATTGATATTTCGATTCCCATTCCCCCTAGTTTTACTCTCCTATTGTTTTTTTCTATTTTAGTTAATTCATTATTTTCTTCTCCTTTGTCTTCCACTTTATATAGAATTATGTTTTATGTATTGTCTAACCTTGGTAAATTGTTGAATTACACTACATGTATCGAGTCTTACAACCTTTAATTAGTTCATAACCATTTTTAAATCATTATAGAACATCAAAAGAAAATTGTTTTGATGTTTGTTATTGATATAGTTTGGCTTGGTTATTGAGCGCCTTAGATCACACGGTCCTTTGGAGCATTATGGTGTTATTCTTGACATATTTACTCATCATCTTGATGGAGTGCTCCACCTTCACACATGTTTCTATGTCTATCTACCCCTTACAGTGGATTGACATTGGTGACATAAGATGAAACTTGGTTCTTGATATGGAGAAACCTATCTCTTATGGAGTTGTTTTTCATTGCTATAGAAACATGGAAATGTTGTTATGTGATCCTTAGAGACCTCTATTCTTGTACACTCATTTCTAGGTGATTTTAGACCTCTCAATGAATATATTTTTCATGGCTCATCTAGATTGGAGTGAATATATATATATATATATATATATATATGATCACCAACATGGATATTATTATTTTATGTTGAGCAGTTTTTGAGCTTGAACAGTAAAAGAGAAGCTCAGCACCCCCCCCTATCTTTTGCAATAGTTGTTGAAAGTGTAGTAAAATTTGAGACCTTATATTTGAATATCTATTGAAGTCTATTGGAAAGTTTAAGGATTCATTCTTGTTGATATGAAGCATATCTTTGGAACCATCTCATGCTTGAATATTGATGTGGAAAAATACTTGCAAAGTATATTGTTTCGTGGGCTACTTGTGAAGGGCTACTCTACTCCAATAGAAGGAAATAGGTGTGGTATTTTACTCTCTAATAGATCTCATGTTTATGAATGAATGTAATATTGTCACACCTATCATCTTCTATATTTATTTCTAATCCATACTTCATAGTAAAACACACCCTAAGAAACTTGTCTAAAGGTGCATCTCCTATAGAGCTCTTTTATGGAAAAATATGCACTAATTAATATAAATATTATATTGGTTGTAACATGCATTTTGAATCTATGTTTTCCCTAATAACTTACTAACAAAAACCCTCTAAGTTTGCCCACTTGAGACCATATTCTAATTTGGAATTAGGCACTTGTATTTCCTTTCAAACACCTGAAAAAATACAAAATTCATCATTTATTTTACATAAAATAGATTTTCTCAAAGTCTCATAACTATTCCCCAAGTCATATTATCCATTAAAATTAGTTTCCTTAAGGTTTCCCCCTTATTCCCGAGGAAATCCTGCCTAAAGAGAATGAAAGGGCTATCAAGATGACAATGGGCAGTCTTTCTCTCATTACCTCTAAGGTTTCACTTGTGGCTTAGGATTTGCCACCCAAGGTGATGGTTTGGGAGGTAATAAGAAGAATGTTTATCTAATACCATTAGTATAACACTTTATTTCCATTATTTTCAAACCAACATTCAATTCAAAATTGAACACAAAACAACCAACAATATGTGCATGAATGGCTATAAAAAACCTCTATGTAGTGGTGTCTCCACTCTGAATTCCAATACTAGGATGGAAATTGCCTTGTTACAGAACTGAAAAGAAGAACACCATTACCTTGTCTTGTTGATCCAACAATCCCAATGCAACAACACTATTCAAAACATCAATGGCAAATTATACCATGCAATATCGAAATGAAAATGCACCTAGTGTATGCAACAAGAGTTGTACAACACTCCAACAATATGTGTGTGTGTGTGTGTGTGTGTGTGTGTAGAGAGAGAGAGAGAGAGAGATGATGTCCTCCATGTCATTTCTAATCCCCAATGCTTCAAGCAATTATAATTTTCTCATACACAACATACCCAAGGAAAACATGACACTAATGCATGTGACCTTCTTTATCATAAAACGCACATGACAAGTAGAAGAAACACACATATATACCAAAATCCAAAGGGATGTGTGATATTATTAACAAAATACCAACAATGTCTTCAAATGTATTGCTACAACATAATAAAGACAAGAAATGATTCCCTTTAATGTGTTGTTACCTATAAAAGTATAAATACATGATCCATAACCTTATTAATCAGTACTCATGAGCAATGGTTGTGGTTACATTGGTTATAGGTTCAAATGTTACCCGTGATTTTTTGGAGAATCCTAAAGCACATATATCACTTGCTACACTCCATTCCAAAAGAAACCGATATCCAATATTGGAAAAATGACATACTGGAGGGTACATTTGTATGCTACAAGGAATGAGGGTTACGAGGAAGTAGGAACATTGTTTCCATTATTTAACTATCCTAAGTGCAGCTAATATGAATTGTTTAAACAAGAGGAAATATCAATGGTTAATTCGTATGGCATAAATGCCTCTACTCTATCTCCCTCATTATTTTGTCTACCTTGTTGGCCATGTTTTCCATTTTCTTATACAACAAATTCATTTGCTTCATGTAGCTTCTTTTGTCATTTTACAACTTCCTTTTGTTGGAACATTGTTTGAACATACATTGTGAAAGAAAAATACATGCAAAATAAGATAAGCATGAGATGTCTTCAACTAAATGGGTGATTTCAAATGACCACCAACCGACTGAAGCTGCAAAGATGTGGTTTAAGGATTACCATAAACCTTGGAACTTGTTACTCACTCTTGTATTGGTTCAGTGGTTCCCTTTAGAACTTGGATCTAACTTAGGTTCTGGCTCAGTAGTTCCCTATGAAAATTGTGGCTTAAGGACCACCACAAACTGGTGTCTAACAAGCGTAGATGTCTTCTACTAAATGGGTAGTTTTAGGATGGCCACAAACCAAATCATGCTCAAATGGAACATCTCTCTAACTTTATATCTGGATGCTGCTTTGACTCTATCTAGGTGGCTTTAGCTCAAAGCCTTGGAAACTATCACCAAGCTTTGGTTATGGCCTTAGCTCTGATTCATGCTCGCTTGTTTATGCTCCCTTGTTCTTGCTCACTTGTTTCTGACTATGAATTAATCCCCTTTTGTTAGGAACAAGTGTGAGGAGTCAAGAATATCTCAACTGCAATATATGTCATTACTCGAGAATGAAGTCTTTGGTATGGGATATATATCCTCTTGGTTGTTGATGACTATTTCCAAGAATCATTCCACCCATAGTGAATATTCTCTATTGTGGGTTTGTTCAGTATGAAGCATATGTCTAAATAATGAGTATGTTTTCCATAATACTTACAAGGATGAAGATCAAAACATCGATCTTTCATGTGACAAAGTTTGATGCAAATATGAAGCAAGTGAAGATTAACTTTCTTAAAGTAATCCATAATTCCAAAACTAGTTAGGTTTGGAATAATTAGGAATGTGAAAGTTCACTTCCTTGTTGTATCCAAGACCAGTTGTATGCTTGTTGTGGATCATTTCTTCCAAAGGTCTAATTATGCGCTTGAAAAGTGCAGGAGGAACTTGTGTATGCCAAACTTAATCTTCATTTTCTTTTGAGGTTGCATCACTTATTTGAATATGTAATTTTGAATGTGCAGGATGTTGATTGTTTTAAGCAAAAAACAAGTTCAGAATGTTGATTTTTTTGTTGCATCTCCTCATGTTGGTGTTGTTATTCAAGCTGAAGAAATCCAATTATGTCATGTGAATCTTGTAAGTAAGTTTGAATAGATTGGAGAGTTTCCCAGATGAATGAGATTGTGTCATTAATAGGGATGAGTATTAGAGTGTTAATAACTAATAATATTTTAATATGATCCATTTAAGGACTGGAAAAAGACACAAAGGGTTTCTTTCAACTCCACCCTTTTACAAAAATACTCATTAACTAAAACTCCAACTCAGAAAATGAGTGTTAGATTCTACCGAAAGTGCACCCGATTACAATGCAACCCAAATCAACAGCTTAATTCTCAAAAACAACTATTATAAGTACCAAAAGACAACAAAACTTACAAAAACTGATTTTTTGCAAGTTGCAATGTGGAATCTAAAACTGAATTGATCCTCAAAAAAGAATGCTTTACCTACGCATAAATTTAAGTCTTTGCAATCACAAATAGGATGAGATCATGCCTCTTCAATTGTTATGTGGACTTGAATGCTCTAATGTGGTGTGAAGGCTACTAAAACATGCAATCCCATATACACAAATAAAAAATCAATATATTTCTGCTACCAACTGCTCCTCGCAATGCAACTTCTTTTCTCGAAATCTATGCAATATCAATTGAATATATCATAGCGGATGACAACTCTTCAAGGGTGTGATCTCCATATGGTTTACTTGGTCACTTCTCAAGTGGGATATTTAAATTCAATTAGATTTCTCCTATGGTAAAAACGAGTCACTGCTTATATAATACGACTGGTCTTTTCCACATGATGCAAATGATTTTTATTCAAATGGAAAAACAATTATATGAAAACACATGCTCGATTACTGTATATAGTAATTCATGGGAATGAATGCCGAGAGAAAATCGTCAAGATATATATCCATTTGGTTACGATGCCATATATTATTATGAATCTTGGTCGATATTAACCATCATATCCTATCCGTATTATTGGCCCTTATATCACTCATCTCCTTCTCATTGAATTTGTGTTGTGATCTAGGTTTACATCTATCGCTTGGTTACAATATATTACTTTACCCTAAAATTTAAAAGCCCAAAATAGGCCGAATAAAATTCATATCTCCTAGTGGGCACTGGAGGAGTAGAGAACTTCTACAACACATTTGAATTTGAGTTGTCATATGTCATTCCTATTGTAAATACACTTATAGTAGGAACTAGGATCATTGGGCAGCTTTGTGCTTGGAATAAGAATGGTCTTTTTCTTCCAAACTACAACACTTGAGGAATAGTTTTCCAAATGCAGTTTTGGTGTAACAAGTTGAAGAACGACTATCTACACTTGGTAATTATGTTGTTTGCAATGATCATGTTGACCTGATTCATACCGAACTTGTTAGGGAAGCATAAGAATTTATAGGAAATGTGTTGGGAGTTAAAGTTTTCAGGCAAATTATTACAAGAAATATTATTACGTTGGAATAATGACATTTAGCTCTGTCGATAGATAAAATTCTTGAAATGTTGACGGTCAATGCATTGAAGGCTAGGAAATCCTCATCCTTGAAGCGCACATGGAACAAGTAATACATGATATACTAACTATCTACTTTATCTCAAAGCAAACAAATAATATAAAATAGAGACTATTTACAAAATTGCACAAAAAGGAAACTCATCGGATACCTCCCTCATACCAATGCATCATTGAATAACCTCAAAGTGAATTGTGTTCATTATAAGTGCAAACAAGAGTGATAAATCCAATTGTTCCTTGGTTTTGGCAAAGTTGAGCAAGTAGATGTCCAAGCAGGATTCTTCATGTTTACAACGCCCTCTTTGTCACTAGCCAAGGTTTTGAATGGAAAGGAAACTTAGGTCATTGATTAAATCTAGAAACCATAGTTGATAGACCATGTAGAGGAAATATCATAACCCATGGAGATAAAGAGAATATGCAGAGGGGACACAATATGAGGAGATGTCATGAGATGTAGAGAATCAATACATAGTACTATGTTCTTGCGTAGAGAATAAATGAAGAGGGGACGTAAGGAAATGGTTGTGCATTGTAGAAGGTATCATAATGTAAAGAGGAAATGCAAAGATAATACCATGAAACATGGTTTTACTCAAAATATAGTACTAGAATCAAGATAGTGCCAGGTCACAAGAGGTAAAGCGTGGAGAAAAACAACAAAATATTCAGATATTTTGGATAAGGCCTCTAATATGCAAGTCATGGGTGATCAAGTTTACTATTGAAGGAAGGTGTCACTTATATGGGAAAATGTTCTCACCCAACGAACAAAATGCAAATTTTAGTGTTCCAGGTTGCACCCAACCTGGAGGAGGATAGAGACCAGACTGAGGATAGATTGTAGGACAGATTGCAGGTATGGCAAGGAATATGGAAAAGTGTCAGGAAAGGACTGAGGAGAGCTCATCTATGATACCATTATTAGAACGGTGTTTGAACAGAGTCTGTGAAATACAAATACACACAAAATAGGATAACCGTGAGATGTATTTTATGAAGGATATTTACATATAAATAGATTCACAATGACCATTGGTTTCATATTCCAAGGCATCTCTTGGACTTCTAATGACTCTTCATATTCACTTATGAGAACTAAGGTGAATAGTAAATACAAAATACAATAATAACTAACCATAATAGTTTAATGTTTCCAACAACTTTGTTTTCATGGGTTGTCGTCAAATATTCCCATTTGATTATGACAACAATCCTTGCTTTTATTTTGAGTTTCCTTTGCATTTTGTTGTATGAATTGTTGCTCCATTTTACTTTTCAACCAAGCTCAACCCAACCCTTCCTCATTTTCAAACCATAGTACTATTACAAGCTTCATTAATTGCTTATTTCCTTGGCCAATTTTGATATAAAATTAGCTTTATTTACCAAAAAACTTAGCACCATAATGTTGCAATTTACGGCATTCTAGCTTCATATGGATACCTTTAAATCTGATTATGTCTTATAACAAAAGTCCAATCTTAAATAACAAAAGTCCAATCTTAAATAAACTTTTTGCTTCATATTCCTTCTTAATACTTCTCATCTAGATGTAGTTGCAATCCTTATATTTTGCTTTGATTTGCTACACATTTGTATGTTTATAATGTAATCAACATTCTCCATATTCATCTCCTTCCAACAATTATCACTTACCACTATAATCATTTCATTAATGATAAAATACCTTCCAATAACTTAGGAATCCATCTTGTGTCATCTCATTCCATTATTTCTTGTTATCTTTAAGCTTTATCCAATTCTAGAATTAACTTTTCATTTCCATAGAGAATTATCAACCAATTTCATTTGCACACAATCCAATGTGCTTCATTCCATTATTAACATATCCCAATTAAATTTAAGCTCGTTATTTTCTTCACCTCCTTTACACATAAATTGTTGGTTTATAGCCTACTACTCTTCCAAGCATACATTTAATTTGCCCACAAGATGGTTCACATGTCACATTGCATGCTCTCTTTCTCTTGGTATATTTCCTCTACCATACCAAGCTTCCATAACTTCCTCCTTTGCAATCATCCTCTACAACCTCTATGAATTATTTGCATTTCCCTATCTCTAAAGGTTAAGGATTCACATCTTCATTTTATGCATAATTTTGTTTTTTCTATATGTTAGTATATTCTAGGCTTCCTATATCTATCATTGATACTTTGTTGTATATAATGATCATGAACCCCACATCTCTTATTTGCAATCCAAATCACATATGTTGATCATAATCAATCCCTTCCTTACATTTTAGCGAAAGCAACATCAACCTTTATTGGTCCCTTCAATCATTATGATTGATGATAAAATTAAATCTACAAGAAACCTTGATATTTTCTTCATTCAAGGCATTCAACCATCTTGTTAACAACATTTATATAATATTATCAACTTGAATATCCCTTCTCATTATGAGTACTCCTATATATTTAAACAATCATTTTCCATCCTTGGTCCAACATTCACCCACTAGTTAACAAGCAACTTTATCATGATTTGTTCATAAAGTTGTGTCATTACACTATGAAAGCATCACCATGGAGCGTATGCAATCACCCTGAATTATTTAGACATCTAGTATGCTCTTGTATCACCTTTAACAAAAATCCCCAACTTGATACTTCGTGGGTCATCCACATTGATAGTTTCCTTGTTCAATAAAATCCAAAGGTTTTGTTTTGCTATTTTTTTAAAGCAATTAAGGATGCATTTCAAATAGTTATCAACTAGAACTATTCTCCTATGAAATACCTTTTCAACAAATGTACCCATGCTAAATCATAAGTTTGGAGCAAAAATTTATAGGTCCTAAAAGTTACAATCAATATTGAAAACCAAGTTCTTCCCTTTTGTTCAAGAAAAATCCAATGAGAACCCAAAAAAAAAATTTATATCGGGCACTTAGAGTTACTATGATTGGAAACACTCAACAACCTTCAACATAATTATTTGATGCTCCAAACATTTTATGCATAAATTTGGAATTAAATTTTCACCCTTTGCACTTTTTCCAAACTGACAAACTTTTATATTTCAAATGGTGAAAAAACTTATAGATTATTGAATTATCAAATGCCAGCTAGGATAGAATTTCAAAATTTACTATGGCAAAGTCACTTTTCCCCCATTTACGATTTCAAATACTACCAAAAAGTCTCCTATATACTATATTTTTCCATATTTTCCCATTTATGTGTTAAACCCCTTGTAATACAACTAAACACTCCACTACTCATGCATGCCCTTATTCCTCACTATCTAAATTTTAAAAGCAACTAAGCTTTCAACATTAAGTACAATCTTGTCCTCTTAAAACTACTATCTTTTTTCAAGATTCCAAGGCCAAATCTAAAATTTAAAGATCAATGGATTTTTTATAGTCCTTGACACTATGAACTTTAATCTAAACTTTCATGTACAACTAAGTTCATATGCTCCATTTATGGCCAAAATATGAAATTGTTTCTGAACTCGTTTCTAATAAAATATTTTGCTAATGTGGCATGACACATGTCATTTTCTTATGTGGCAGGGGATATGGAATATATCTAGAGTCTTTGTGTCCTTATGAGCACCTTCCATGTCATCCTCCAACATGTTCGTGTGTTTTAGCTACATAGGGATTGACACAATCATGAATTGTTGATCGTAGATTGTGGAGATATCAACCATTCACAACTAGGTCATCTCTCTCATCAAATCCATTTTACAAGATGTCACGGGAGCTTGGTAATAGTCAATATAAACCACCCACAATATCCTGATTATTCATGACAAATATCTCTCTCCTAAAATATTTTCCCCCGACTACAAAAGTGGATTGAAAATGATCAATCTCATTCACCTATGAGACGCTAACCGTTCATAACAATTATTTCTCAAAACTGAAACCTTTTTCCCAACTATTGTTATGTATTGTCAATGATCAAACTCATTCACCAATGAGATCCTAATCTATCCAGGAAACTACTTATCTCTCCTCGAACCTTTTTCCCCAACTATCATGATGGATTATCATTATGATCAATCTCAATCATCAATAAGATTCGGGTCATTCATTACAAATGATTTTCTTCTTTCCATCAACAACCTCCAAATTCCACAAGAAGATACCCACTATATATCTCATTTCATTAACTTATATTGGGGCATTCATGACAACTTATCATTTTAAGCTCTCTCTCCTAGATTTCCCCACAAGAACTTGTGGACCATCAATCTTGGTCAGGAAATTGAACCTTGTTCATTTGTAATTCTTCCAAAAATTTGCACCCTCTCCAAACTCGAATCCTCTAAGAATAATTTGAACCATCTATCAATATAGTTGATCGAAGTCTTTGGGAAGTCTAAAGGACCTATTAGAAGATGAATTCCAAAGGTAACTTCTCAGTTGTATAAATAGTGGTTATGCTCAATAAAATTCATTCTTGGGATTTGCTTTTATCATGTGGTACTAAAGCCTAGGTTCTTCATAACTCCTTTTGTTATAGCTCAAAATGGCACTTCTTCGTTTGTGATGACACTTACATGTTTGGTCGCATGGCGACAATTCCATGACGACACTTCATGATGGCTATTGTTAGTCACCCAAAGGACACTCGTGGATGGAAGGGCCATATTGGGACTTCTATAGAACTGTTTTACCTCTTTTTTGGTCCATTGGATACATAGGAGGTTGAGGAACAAGTTTCTAGACCAAACCAACTCCTAAAAACCCTTGGAAAACCCTAAAAATGCATTTTTTCAAAAAAACACAGGTTGTCAGTGTTTTTCCTGTGTTTTTCACTTTGCATATGCGAGTTGTTATTGTTGCACCTACGTGTACCTTAAAAAAGATTTAAAAAAAAAGAAGAAGCAAATTTTAGGTCTTTTGGGTGGTTTTGGAACTGTCTCCTCGGTTGTAACTGCCTTATCCTCGACCCTAACTCTTTATTTTGATATATAAGAGAGGTAGAGGGGACCATGAAAGGGACTTAGCCTTTGGTATTGTTATACTGGGAATTTTGGACCTCATCCCCCTCACCTATGCCCTAGTTTCCATCCACCCTTGCTCTAGATCTTGGAGGAGAGAAGCAAGAGATCCAGATCGAAGGTTTCATGAGGTGCCTTCAATGAGAAGGTATATCTTGTACTTATTCCATTAATTAATAAATATTTGATGTTATTCCCTTTCCAAATCACTATAGATGTCTCAGTTCTTGATCATATGTTGATGTTTATGAGATTAGGGTTTCATGTTATCTTGATTATCATTATCTTCTATGTGGTCAAACTGGTTTGAGGAAGGTTTGAAGTTTTTTTGCAGGTTCCTTGATTAGAGATCAAGTGGAGGGATAAATAGAAAGTTTGGATCAACCTTCAATTTATAAAGTATGAACCCTCCAAACCCTTGAACTCTTTTTTAAATTTGTACTTACAGAACTTTGTATGTCAGTCTATAAACCCCTAGTAAGTTGGTGGCCTCAACCCTAACCATAGGATAAATTCCCTAACAACACCTTTGTCTCCCTACCATCCTCAAACCACCCTCAAACCTAGAAACCGGTATACCTATAACGTTTTTTATGGCGCTTGTCACTTATATATCTTTTGAAAATATAGGTGATTATCCCTCTCATTTCGTGACATAAGTCATTATTGTAATCCTCTAAGCTTCTCTATAAAGGAATTTTTGGATTCCCTATCACTACATGTTGGCGGTGTCATTCTCTATGTATATTCTTTGTGTGGGTGAGCTTCCTGCCTACCTCTTACGCATGGATAAACCTAATTGATGTAACTTCACATTATTTATGTGTGTTTGTACCTAATCAAAGATTTGTCTCTAATCCACTCTCTTCTTCACACACATCCTATAATCCATTCACGTAGCTACACCATAGCTAGCTCTCAAGCAATGCTCAATAATTCTATGAATTTGAATGTTGTTTCTTTGTGGCCAACTTTGAAGTGGTTTTGTTTTCATCGTTTATGCATCATTTTCTCTTTTATTTTCTGCCCTAGATTATAAATATGGATTGTAGGAATCCCGCTAATACACCTACATGTTTGCATCAAGAATGTTGACTACGACTTGGTGACATTGTGGAGACTTAGAGACACCATGGAGACCTGCGTGATTCCCTTCCATATGAGAATTGGATACGTTGTGTCATCATTGCGAAGACTTGTGACTTGGAGACATAATGGAGACCAACATGGGTCCCTTCCATCTACGATTTGGAGAAATCGTAGAGACCGAATCTTGGATATCATGGTTTGGACCTGTGTATACACCTATGACTTGGTGACCTATCGACCACAGTGACACAAGGTGAGGCAAGCTCTATCATTCCTAATAAATGAATTTGCTAGTAAGAACACATGCATCCCATTGAATTTCAATGATGACCTCTCTCTACACTAGCTAGTGTATTGGAGTTGTGTATTGCAAGTTCGGACCTAAGTTGTTATCTCCATTTGATGATTGGCTTATTTGTTTTCACAATGTATTATCATAGAGATTATATTATTGAAATTGTAAGTAGAGACTATAGAAGTGCATCTAACATTACTTAATGACATAGATTGTATAATCTCTATATTGCAGATTGCATGTATTACAGAGATTGTGGTATTGTTTATATTATAGATGTTGATGTCTAATAATTTTTGCAAACATTTACACAGATTGTTAAAGGTGGCAGAGACTCAACCCTACACCTATTATTATTTGCAGTACTTATTTTCATTGCAGAGTGTTTTGTCAAAATGCATTATTTGGCCTCCATTGTCAAAGCAGTGCTCACCAGCAAAGACAATTACATCGAATGGTTGAGGAATATCACAGGAATGCACTCATCTTCAATTATATGTGGGAAGGCATATATGAAGAGGAAACCATTGAAATAGAGGATGGTTTGATTCTAATTACAACAAATCCATCTACAACAAACAAAGAGCTCGCAATATGGAAGAATAAAGACAAGAAGGCATATGCATTGATCGTTACTACTATAAGTGAATAGGTGAGTCATCATATTTCCTATTAAAACTTCTTATGCTGCATTGAAGAAATTAAAGTATTTATATAACTCACACTCATAATTGGAACTTGTGCAATTACTAGTGAAGCTCTTCAACCTTGAGTTGAAGGACAATGATCCCATGGATTTAGTGTCTGAAATCAAAGTTATTTTGAATGACATTGATGCAACCAAAGTAAATATATGTGTTTTTATCATAGCCTTTATCAAGGGCCTCTACTATTCATATTCACACTACCTTGAGTCCATGCAAGCTAGTGGTTAATGAAGTCCCTTGTTTTTGACATGGTGGAAAATATTGCAGAACATGAGAAATCATTCATAAAGAATAAGACTCAAACTATTGGAGAGACTGTATGTCTTGGTCAAAAAGAGAAGAAACAATCCAATGATTTATCTAGAGGGGAAGGTAGTAAAAGAGGACATGGACGAAATAATTTTAGAGGCAAAGGGGGTAGATGTAACTGTTAGGATTAATTAATCCTCCTTTATCCAACATGGTCTATTTGGTCATTTTTCCTAAATGGGAGGTTATGATCATTGTACTAGAGTATGGGGGACACTTCCAAGCTTGATTCAAGCTCCATGAGGATCCTTTCTAGAATAGTTATGTTGAGTGCACAACTGACTGTAACTTTAAACATAGGTTCTAGGGGACTCTTAGAATTAGATTTTCCTTACTCCATCTGACATCCATGCCCATAGGCTCCTTAAGGAAATAATCATTACATTTAAAACAAGGTCCAACAGTCATTTTGATTTTCAATCATTGCACATCTGCTTTTATTTGACCTTTAATTCCAATGATCTTTCAATATTTTCATAAGACTTCTTGGCTTGCATTTGTTTGTATATAGAAAATTATTATTATGTATGTAATGATGATGGTACAACTTGATTTGAGTATAGATGATACCACTTGAGGAACTAGACAGCCTTATCTCATGTCAGAACACCAACGAGTACTCTTGGATTAGAAGTGAAGCATGGGGTTATCTAGCAGGAATAATCTGCAATCAGGACCAAAAATCGAGGGAAACCGACCAAAAAGGTCAATCCTTTAGAAACCCAACTCACCTAGGCTCAAGACCAAACACTGATGGGTTCCTTCATCCTAGAAGGGTCAAGTCTTTCGATAAGTTATGTCACACAACTCAAATCCAAGAAACAAGATAAAATGGATGCTATCTAATACAGAGGTCAAAGTGGGAGAATCTCCTCAATCACACAAGTTCAATTCATAAGTCAAGGATAAAATCAAATGGGTGGGAGCAAATGAAAAAATATTAGCATTCAAGACCATAGATCCACTCATAGTAGCAATTCAATAACAACTAGAAAACAACATCACCATTGTACATCATCATTTCAAGTTAAAGTTATTAAGGTGAGAAAGAGAGACAAACAATAACACCTAAATGCAACAAATATACTTGCTCATCCATATTCCTGTCTCTGGTAATAAATCTAAAGAATAACACTAATTGCATGGGGGAAAAGGAGATATACCATTTTCCTACTTTGCTAAGTGAACCATGGATAAAACAAAATAATCTCAACGAGATCCTGCTAGGCTAATTCATGATAAGGGGCTCTGCAATGCTGCTCGGTAGGCTCTGGATAACTCAAGAGAATACTCTGCTACTAATGATCATGGATAAATTGCTCATCAATGCAAAGGAATAGAACTAAACTAGGACAAAATATGGTCAATTGCAATCATGGTAGCTCCACCTACTAAATGTGTGATAACATAACCAAACCATTGGTTGCAAGTGGGTCCACAAGAACAAGTACAGAGCAGATGGCTCACTTGAAAAGCACAAGCTGGGGCTTGGGGTATTGTGGTGAAAGGTTTTTCACATAAAGGAATCCATTGGCTATAAGGAGACTTTGTCCCCCATAGAAAAATGGGATACCATCTGCACTTTGTTGTATTTAGCTACACAAAATGCATGGAAAGTTCATCACATAGATGTAAATACCACTTTCTTGAATGGAGACTTGAAAGAGAATGTATTCATGCCTCAGTTGGAATCCTTTGTTGTGCAGGGGTAAGAACAAAGGGTATGCAAACTCATGAATTCATTGTATGGCCTGAAACAAGCACCCTATGCACGGTACGAAAAGTTAATTGAGCATATTTTGAAGTTAAATTTCAAACATTTTAATCTTGATGATGCAACATTTTTGTAAAGAAAATTGGAATATTTGTTTTATATCTTGTGGTGTATGTAGATGATGTTTTGATCACAGGAAACAATGAAAGCTATATTGAATCCATAAAGAAATAATTGAAGAATGGATTTGAGATGACATATTTCAAACAAATTCACTACTACTTGGGAATTGAAGTGACTCGAAATCCCAAGTACATATTCATCTCCCACAAGAAGTTTGTTGGAGAGATGTTGAACAGATATGGCATGACAGAGTGCAACCCTCTCTCTACTCTAATGGAATGGAATTTGAAGCTTACATACAACTTGTGAGGAGTCTTATTTACCTTATCGCCACTAGACCATATATTTCATTCATTATTGGGATCCTTTCTAGGTTCATGCAAAAGCCTTATGAAGAATATTGATCTACTACCAAAAGAATTATAAATTACTTGAAGAGGACTCAAGATTTTGGACTCAATATTATAAGCTAGATGACTTCAACCTAATTGGATATTCTGATTCAAAATTTTATGGTGAAAAAGAGACTATAATGTCTATTTTAGGCCACCTCATGAGCCTTGGATCAACTTCTATCTCCTGGAGATCACACAAATAGTCAATTCCCATAGATTCCACAACAACGACAAAATATGTAGTTATGACAAAAGCAACAAAGGATATTATGTAGCTCAAGAAAATACTTGAATATTTGTGGGAGGAATAAGTGAATTCCACTCCTCTGTTGGTTGACAACATTTCTACAATCAAGTTGTCCAAGAATCCCAACTTCTATGATCGAACCAAGAACATCAACACAAAGTACCATGTGATTTGATATCATGTAGATGCCAAGGAAATCCACTTGAGCCATTATTCCACCAATGAGAAAATTGCAGACATCTTCACCAAAGCATTTGGAATACAAAATCTTGAAAAGTTTAAAAAGATGCTTGGATTCATGAACACCCCTTCAAATTAAGGGGGGGGGGGGGGGGTTGGGAACTTCATCCATAAGGATCAATCCCATGTAAATAATTAGTTTTAATTATTAAAAGAGGAAACGAAGAGTCTTTGATAAGTCTAAAGGACATATTGGAAGATGAATTCCAAGGCTCACTTATCAATTGTATAAATAAAGTGGTTATGATCAATCAAATCCATTCTTGGGAATTATTCCTATCGGTGACACTTTCTCTCTATTATTAAGGTTTTCCATGAGTTATGGCTATGAATTCATAAGGAGGAATTCCTACCAATTATCTCTAATTCCTCACACTCGACCCAATTCACATAATTCTCAAGAGAATTTCTCTCTATAGTAATCACAATCAACCAAATCTCTTCACCCTCAACCTGCACAACACCAATAATGGGATCTTCTACTCCGATAAACAACCCCCCGAGATATCACCCTCTAGCACTCTAGTTCATGCTAGCTAGAAAATATCTAATGTTTGGAACTAGGGAATTTCAACTAGTTAATTTAATGGTTGTAAAACTATGTTAGTGTAAGCACAAACAAAAAAAGTCAAATAATAATGATTTGGAATGAACATCCATGCCTAAAATCATAAATTATATTTACGTGGTAATAAGAGACTGTGTCCCTTCAAAGAGAACCACATGTATCTCCCTTTAAAGAAATTGCTCTCAAGGTTGGTGAATGATTAAATAATCATAAAGCAAAGGTTAGAAGACTTAGGAAAAAAATGGAAACAATAAAATAATAGCATTTTTTCTTATCCCCCTAATCCCCCTTTCCTCCCCTCTTGTGGAATCATAACCCCCTTTCATTTCCTTATTTGTTTGTATCCATTAGTCCATTTATATTATATTTCAATGTACATATTTATAAACTCAATGATCACAATTTGCTTGAACCATATATGTCTAGGCATATAGCCATTTCATCATTAGATATAAATTCATAATCAAAAAATCTAAACCAAGGTATTACACATACCATCCTTCCATCAACATATCAATCTTATATTATAATTTATTTTTACTTATACATATTTATTCAATATCCAATGTACTCTTTCTAATGTAAAAATCATTTAATGAATCAATTTGGTTCATTACATCACACAAGTTGAATGTCCTAAAATCATCATGCAACCATTGTATCATCAATAAATAAGTCCAATATAAGGGTTGATGCGTTGACATACTTAATGTAAACATTTTAATTGCCATTTCCATTGAAATATATTTCTATCTATAGTGCATGAGTTTTATGTCCTATAAAATTACATTAAATTTTTACAATGTCTTTTGCAACCTACATTCCAAGTGATCATTTCCATTCTATACATAACAATGATATTGATCTATGTAAATATCTTCTAACAAACCATTTAAGAATATATTCTTCACATCTAGTTGATGCACATGAATATCTAAAGGTTTTGCAATCTGTCAAAATACTCTAATTGAGATCATTTTGACAATTGGTGATTATGTGTCATCATAATATACAACCAAACTATTGTGCACTCTTCCCACCAACCAAGGTTTCCATCAATCCTCCGATCCATATTGTCCATCATTTTCCTTAAACACCCACTTAGATCCAACAACTTTTTTTCTAGGTGGAAGATAAGAGTGTCATAGTCTAATTTCTCGTTAGTGATTCATATTTAGCATGCATTCCATGCCTCTAAACCAATGTTATCATCTTATTCCCAACTACCACTCTATTGTGATTTAGAATCTTCTATCTAAAATGCATATGAATCAAATGTCTTATGTGAGGGATTTCAAATCCTTGTTGATCTCCTAAGTGATCTCCAAGCTTGTACATTAGCTTCTTTACAAGATTCTTCTGAAGGTTGGTGACTTTCTCCACTAGGTTCACTCCCTCTTAATGGTTATGATTTAGAATCTCCTTCTTGCATATGATTCAAAAGCCTTATGTGTAGGATTTCAATTATGTGTTGATCTCCTAAGTGATGCCCATGCTTGCACATTAGCTTCGTCAAAAGGTTGGTAACTTTCTCCACTAGGTTCACCTTCTTTCAATAGTTATTGCAAGGCCACTCCTTGAATTCCTATGGTTATTGTAAAGCTACTTTTCATGCAATGCTTGTTGTGTTGTTTAAAATGTGTTCTTCATTTGTAACCTCTTTTGGTCTGAAGTTATACATAGTTGGTTTCCATGCTTTTAACTACATTAACTAGATGATTTCATCAAAGATGACAGATTGACTTATTCTGAACTCATGCTTTATGAGATCATAAATCCTTTCTAATTCATCACCATGCACAGTGTACTCTTTATTCGATATCTCATATTTCTCATTTGGGACATCTATATTTTGAACAATTGAAATCCTCAAATGCTCAACATTTGGCTTACTCCAATGCCATCTTTCACAAGTTGTATTCGTATGCTTTGCATTGGTGGGTAAGTAATGGTATTATCGTAATACTTTCACATTCACAAAAATTCTTAGAAGACTTTGGATGTACATTTACCCCTATTATTGCATCTTAGTATCTTGAAAGGCTCTATGTGTTGCTTTTTAATATAAGATTTGAACATTTTAGATATTTCCATATCTTATTTATTCTTAAGAAGGTAAACATATATAAAGTAGTAAAATACCTTGCCCTACCATGTGACAAAGTTTGCATTGGAGTTTAAATACCTTAGTGTATCAAATATGTTTGTGTGGGACATGTGTGTATTCTTTATATGTTCTCAAAGCAATGGGTTCCTTATGGAGGAATGTAAATCAGTAAAGGTCCATATTCTTGCAGGTTCAAATTTATATTAGATCAATGTCCAAAAACTCGAGAAAAGGTAAAATATGGGTCATGTGTTCCATATGCTAGTGTTGTTGGAATTCCAATGTTAAATATGGTATGTACTAGACCAAACATTTCCCAGGAATTAGGATTTTTGATCACGTATATGTCAACCAAGGAACAATGGACAACAGTAATGAGGGTTTTCAAATATTTATGGTGTACTTCAAATTATGGAATTTGCTATTAAGGGAGAGTTGACATCAAAGGGAGATAAATATATACTAGGTTTTGTTGATGAAAACTAGGTTTTAAAAGAGGTAAGGTATGTCATGTGTTCCCTATGTCAGTCAATTGTTGGAAGTATGATGTACACTCCAGTAATTGCTAGACCAAAAATTTCCCATGTAATGGGAGTTTTGAGCACGTATATGCCATCCAAGGAACATTTGACAACAATAATGAAAGCCTTGAAATAATTATGTGGCACTTCAATGTATGTAATATGCCTCCAACGGAGACCTAGACCTCATAGGATGATAGATATACAAGGCTTTGTTGATGCATACTAGGATGGATGTATCGACCACAAAAAGTATACAAGTGGTTTTGTTTATATTTTTTTTGGTGAAACAATCAATTGGATGAGTAAGAGTAGAGCGTAGCTACAACATCAACTACATAAGTTTAATACAGGACAACAAATCATGGAAGTAAGGAATCCATATCGTTGCAAAGACTATGTTAAGGAATTAGTTCATAAAGTAGTGAAAATAGGTTGTGGCAACTCAAGTGCAATTTTTCTGGCAAAGAACCCTACTTAACATTCTAAGACAAAGCATATTGGTGCAGAGTACCATTTTGTTAGAAACATGGATGACTAAAACATAATATTTTTGGAGAAGGTTGATACCTTTAAGAATGTTGTGTATTCATTAACAAAGTTTATTGTACTAAAAATTTATATTGCTATAGAGAATCAATAGACATTGTTGACCCTAGCAGTTGATGACATGAATGTTTTTACTTTGCCCCTTTTGTTTCAGATTAGAGGAAATTTGGGGTCTAAAATGGGCCTCCTAAGGAAAATAATAAAATAATATTTATTAATTTTGGAGGAAGAAAGAAAAAAAACTACTTTTTTGTTTGTATTTTCAACATATATCCTTATGTTTTTACTCAAATTTTGAGCAGGAGCACTCGTTGGATGCATAACTTTATTTCTACATCCAATGAGTATTGCTGCTCAAAATTTGAGTAAAAAAACAAGGAAATATGTTGAAAATACTAACAAAAAATATTTTTTTAATGACAAATACATCAAGTCAACCATTATGGTTGACTCATTTTATTGAAATTCTATCGGTTCTTGAATTCCAACTCATCAGTAAATTATAGCTGCCTCGTTTTCCTATATGATGGATCATTTTCTTATAAGTCCAATTTTAGACCCAAAATTTCCTCTAATGAATAACAAAAGTGGGAAAATGTTGGACATGTGGTGTGATATTTGTAAGTTCTAGAGCAAAGGGAAAGCATTTTGGGTCCATTTTTTTTGGTCTATTTTGTGTTTTTTAGCCCATTGTAAACTAATTCCAATCAAGGAATTATGATTGTAATGTATTCCAAGTTAATAGATCAAGGTTTTGGATGTTGTAATATTGTATTGTAAACATAAAATATATTACAATGAGATACAAATTAGAATAACTCTTAAGTATATTGGTTTTCCCGATTTTGGATTTATAGGGTAATTATGTATGTATTGTGTGATCCATAGTTAATTGTTGTGTTTTATATTATGTTTGGTGTTGATTTTCTTACATAACTTTATTAAATTGTTCAGTTTGCTAAATTTCTCTTGTTGCTCCCTTCCTTGAGAAAAGGAAGTTCAGGTTGATCTCCCCATAAACACCCTTCACGAATTCCCAACTTGACAGACATTCAAGCTCAAGCCTTCTTACATGTTGATCCTTTCTCTATATCTAGGGCCTATTCACTCACATTCCAATACAAATTTAATGATAGGTGGCTCATAATGTTGCTTCCAACACCTCTACATAAAACTTATATAACTTCCTTTATTCATTTCTTCATTTATACTTTGTGAATAATCTCGAGTTTGTGAAAAATATTAGGTTTGTAAATAATCTCACCTCCGTTATTCTTCAAAGTACAATCATGGGTAGAATAATTGTAATAACAATCCAACATCATTTTGCTTATTTCCAATAGGTTCTTTTCCAAGTTGGGTACATGTAATACACTATAACATGTTTATATGCACCATTAAGGGTTTCACACAATACCTATTCCACTATTGCATGAACATTGACATCACCAGGGATAATGTGTACATTTGTAAATTACGTTTTTTTTACGATGTGGATCCATATAGATTCTAACTTTATATGCGTCCACAAGAGATGCTCAAATACTCTAATATTTTTTATTGTATTGTTCTAGGTATGATGGTAAATGTTAGTAAATATATTTTTACTTTCAAGGGTATTTTTGAAGAAGACAGAGGACATTAGATATAGTTGTTTCCATTCAATCAAATCGATTTGGAGGTTGGATTGAAGTATTTAATTTTTGTCACCAAACCAAATCACTATCTGAGAAAGGATTGGAATTAAATAGTAGCAAATGTTGAAAAAATGATATATGTTTGGTGTCACCATTAGTTAGATAAAGGAGGTAAATGGAAATGTATTGGATGATTCTCGTGTACTAGATGTCTTTGTATTGGATTCTGAAAGGAGTTCTTGATAGCTTCAAGTTTTTATGGTCGGGTGACATAAAGAAGAGAGGAATCCCCTTGGTAAAATGCAATGGGTTGAAGTGCCTAAAGACATGGGAGGTGGGATTTGAAAAAAAAACATTTAAAAAGAGTGGAGTTTGCAAAAAGGTTGTGTAGGTTTATTCAAGGTAAGTGATTATGGTGCAAAGTTGTAGTCCAAAAGTATAATAATTCAAATTCAATGGACGGATGGATTAGAAGACCTATAAAGGTGATCCATTATGTCTCAATCATGTGGAACACAATCATCTTGGAATTCCTAGTGATTAGAAATTCGCTTGTTTTGAAGGTAAGGAAAGGAAACAAGGTTAGAAACTCACTTGTTTAGAAGGTGGGGAAAGGAAACAAGGTTAGGGTGGGGGAGGATCCATGGATTGGATATTTTGTGCAATATAGGTGTAAAATTATCAATTCCACAAGATCTTTAGGCTGAATTGAACCTTACTGTGAAAGAAGTATGAAGGAGATTAATTTGTAGTGAAAATTGCTAAAAATCACTAGGAAATTGAACATGAAAGAAAAACTCATACGCAACAATAAACTAGTGTCATATTACATTAAGTTGTGTAAACACATAATATGATGGAAAATATTAAATTCGAATTACCCAGTAGGAATTCGAATCCAATACTGTAGACATGACTAGAAGAGGACAAGACACCACTGCAGAAAAACTAGTGAAACTCTGGACACCTAACTCAATCAATCATCAGTTAGCTGACATTGGGAGGATTGCATGGGCTCCATTATCCACAAAACATGCAAATAATTTGAATGGGCTAACTAAAGGTGAACCGAGGGTGGACATCAGAGGTTGACTCCAATCCGGTGAGAGCTAATTGAAGGTAGGACTCCAATAACTTAGTGTGGACTCCTAAAATATAGGGATTTGTCTATGGAGCTCCTAAGTTGATGCATGAGGGTGCATAAAGTGAATAAGGAGACCAAATAGCATATCCAAGGAACTAATTAAGTGATAACATTATCCTAAGTTGGTAAACTTCTAAAATAAACCAAGATGGAAAAGGAGGATTATTAACTAAACCTAACACCCCCCTTAATCCAAACTTAGACAATCGTCCCTGGTAACTGAGACCAAAGGTCACCCATACAAAAATAATGAAAAATAACTGCTCATGAAACTAAGGAAACGGGAAAACCACATGGGACAAAACCCCCTCATAATTGAGCAGGTGGGAACTGAAACTGAATCATCCTTTCATACCAAGAAGAGACCTTAGATAAACAAATATCTTCTAAGTAAACAAAAATAGTAAATATGTCTGCATCCTACTCCTCTATAAGGAATTAATGCATAATGATGGTCCTATTGTGCACTAGTTCCTGGATATAATGCATATGGACTTCTATGTGTTTGGTATGCTGCTCATGTATTGGATCACTGGAGATCTTAATTGCACTTTGATTATTACAGAAAAATCTCTACTGAAGGAGAAGTGTGAATTCCAAACTTTTTCAGAATCCCATGTAATCGAACTTCTTGAATGGAAGCATTTACAGCCCCCCAATACTCTACCTCAGCTGAAGACAGTGCAAGAGTTGCTTGATTCTTGCTTGACCAAGAGATTGGTCCAGAACCCAACATGGACACAAACTTCAATGTATATTTTTTTTCAGTATTGTTTCTTTCCCAATCTGAGTTAGTAAAACCAACCAAATCCAACTAAGTTGTAGAAGAATAGTGAATGCAAAACTCTCTAGTACCTTTCCCATAGTGCAAGATGTGCTTTGCTATCTTCCAATGCAACTCATGTGGCTTTTGCATGTTCCTTGCAACAACACTTACAACATAAGAAAGGTCTAGTCTCAAATGAGTGAGGTACAGTAAGCTACCAATCAGCTATCTGTAGAGTGTCTTTTCAACCTAGGGGGTATAGCCACCTTCTTCTGATATAATTCCAGAAGGGAAAATGTTTCTTTGCAATCAATCATGTGGAATCTTTTGAGAAAATCACCTACATATATGGACTGTGAAATCATGATTCCTTAATCATTTTAACTGTCCTCAAGGTGAATGAACTACCTTGGTAGGCCAAGATCTGTCATGGAGAAATATTTGCTCAAGGCTAACTTGATATCCCTCAATCCAGCAGGTGAACCATCGGTGATAAGAAATTCATCCACATAAAATATAATCAACAACAAACAATCTCCCTTTTTCTGCATGTAGACATTGCATTCTGACTTGTAACTTTCAAACTTATGTGAAAATAAGAAGGCATCCATTTTAAAATACCATGCCTGTGAGGTTTGCTTCATCCCATGGAATGATTCCCTTATGTTGCATACCAAGGAAGGGTCTTCAATGTACTCCGCAGGCTATTTCATGTAGATTTCTTCTTCCAAGTCACCATGCAAGAAGGTATTCTTCATATCCATGTGGTGTACCTTCCACTTTTTCAAAGTTGCAATGGCCAAAACTAGCCTTATGGAATCCATTCTTGCAATAGGGGTGAATGTTTCATTGTAGTCCAACCCATGAACTTGTGAATACCCCTTTTCTACTAATCGAGCCTTGTACTTTGGTAGGAGATCCATCAGCTACTAGTTTTTTTTTGTAGATCCATTTGCACTAGACAATATTTCTCTCTGGAGGAGGTGGGACAAGATCCCATGTCTTGTTGTTATGTATTGATTCATATTCCTCATCCATAGTTTCCTTCCACCTTGGATCATGGAAGGTCTCCTTGAAGGACTGTGGATCAAACCCCAACATCATGTAGTACCTGTCTGGGATAAGTGGACTTGTATGACAAAATGCAAGGTTCTCATCATGAAATTGAGATATGGTTCTCCTTTTGTGCGTTGGATCCCAAACATTATTCCCAATAGCTTCAATAATTTTTTGAGCCCATTTAGGCATTGGATTAGGAATAGGAGTTGGATCTAGATATGGATCAGTTGGATCTTCATTCTCAACATCATAGTCTAGTTCCACTTGGTCCTCATATTCAAACTCTAAATCTGAATCATCAGAAGCAACATCAGAATGTGCAAATGGTTTAGGTTGAGCATTTTTACCTTCTTCCTCAACTAGTTGCATATCTTGCAATGGATCTTCATTGAACTTGACACTTCTCTCGATCAAGCATCTCCTTGTTACGATCTCCATCAACTTGTAGGATTTATCATCATCTGCATATCCCAATATAATTCATTCACTGCTTTGGGGTTGAAAGGATTTCCTCTTGTCATATGGGATCCTAGCCCATGCCTTGGAGCCAAAAACCCTCAAATGTGAGACATATGGCTTATGTCCCATGAGTGATTTGAATGGAGTGACTCCAACAACTAACTTATGAGGTACCCTATTTTTTATTTATGAAGCACATTTCACTACTTCAACCCACAAATATGGTGGAAGACCCCTTGTTTCAAGCATGCAAGTTGCAATTTCTTTAAAATTCTGTTTCTTCCTCTCAACTACACCATTTTTTTGTGGTGTGTATGGGACTAATGTTTCATTTGAATTCCTTCTAAAGCATAGAGCTTCTAAAACTCCCCTTTGATGTAATCCCCTCCATTTTTCGATATGAGTGCTTTCATCTTCTTTCCATGAGTGTTCTCAACTAAGGACTTGAAAACTTTGAAATCCTCAAACACCTTATACTTCTGCTTAAGAAAGTAAATCAAACAATACCTAGTTTAGTAATCTATGAAGGTTAAAAAAATACTTGGATCCATTCATAGATGTTGTAGGCATTGGTCCTAAGACATCACTATGTATCAAATCAAGTGTGTAGGTTGTTGTTCTTGCCTTCCCAACCTCATACATTCGTCTTGGGTGCTTCCCTATCACACAAAATTCACAAACACCTTGAATGGACTTGATGAGAGGCAATCCTTCAACCATATCTTCATTTTGCAACTGCTGGAGGTACTTAAAGTTCAAATGGTCGAATCTCTCAGGCTAGAGTCTGCTTGTTTCATTGGCATGGGTCTATAAAGCACATTGTTGAGAGTATGGAAAAAAGTGTGAGAATTCACATGGCGCTGGAGGCATGGTTTGCAACACCTTTAGCTATCAACTTCCCTGTAGGGATATCTAAGATATCAACTGTGTCAAGTTAAAAAACAACTCTCTTGGGTGAACCAGTGTGGGTCATCTGATAAACAAACAACAAGTTTGCTTCCAAAGAAGGTACATATAGGACATTCTTGAACACTCCATGCTCAAATTGAATTGAACCCTTGCCAACAACTTGAATTTGAGTATCATCTCCCATATGCATGCTATGACCATCAGTGATATTCAAAGAAAAGAAAATATTTAGAGGCAATCATGTATTTGGAGGCTCTAGAATCGATGAAGAAAGCTTGAGATTTTTAAAATCCATATTTTTGTACATGGCATCTCTCACGATCATTTGAATTGATTCCAGTATTGAATTTTTCCTTACACCTTCAGGGATGGAAATGTCATTATTCTTAATAATTTTGGTCATTTTATCTATAGTTTCCTTCATACAGCTACTATTTGTATGGAATCCTTTCTTGCAATAGGTACACTTGCTCTTTTCACCCTTCTCCTTCTTATCTTTCTTGGAACTGGAGGATCCTTCTGATGGATTTGGTTTCTCCTTTGGATTGGATTCAGTATTCTTCTTGTCCTTTCCCTTCTTCCTCCCTTTAGCATTCGAATTCTTTGAATCCCTAGCCAAAAGAGCTTGATTCTTTGGGGATTTCAGGGCTCCCATTTGGAATAGTTTGTCTTGTTTTTAGATCAGGGATTTAGTTAATGCATCAATTGTAGGGATTCACCAGTTTGGATTTGTCAATATTTTAGAGTGGAAAGTGGACATAAAAACTGAAAAATGCAGGGCCAAGTTTACTAAAACTGGAGAGCACCAGCGGCTCATCCTTATTGTCAATTCCACATTGTTTTCACTGCATTACCAAAGACTTGAATTTAGTGAAAAATTGTTGAATGGTTTCGAAATTGTTGGGTTGAAGAGCAATCATTTCATTCTCCAAATTTTGTCCTCTCAACTCATATTGATTTCTAAACCTCCCTTGGTGTCTTCAAGCTATCAAGATGGAAGAGAAATTCCCTAGATATGTGAATGCACATGAAACCAAAAGCTTCATCTAACTTGTTCAAGTACTTTGAATTTTCAATAACTATTAAGGGTTTGACCTCCTTTCCCATTGTGACCTTGTATAGACTCTTGTTGTGCAAAGCAATTTTCATATCTACCCTCCAAGCCATGTAGTTGAAAGGTGTGAATTCTTGGTGTAAAAGGATTTGAATTATCCATCTTGTAGTTGTAGCAGCAACAAAATTATTCACAAAACCTACATAAAACTCTCAATTCGAAGGTCAACCAACTCTGTAGAGCTTTGATTCCATGTGAAATTATCAATTCCATAATATCTTCAAGCTAAATTGAACCTTACTGTGAAATAAGCATGAAGGAGATTAATTTGTAGTGAAAATTGCTAAAAATCACTGGGAAATTGAACATGAAAGAAAAACTCATATGCAACAATAAACTAGTGTCATATTATATTAATCTGTGTAAACACATAATATGATACAAAATATGAAAGTGGATTTACGTGGGAAGAATTTGAATCTAATATTGTAGACATGGCTAGAAGAGGACAAGACACCACTACAGACAAACTAGTGCAACTCCAAACACCTAACTCGATCAATAATCAGTTAATAGACATAGGGAGGAGTGCATGGGTGCCATTATCCACAAAACATGCAAAGGAGGTGCATGGGTTAACTAAAGGTGAAATAAGGGTGGTAATTGGAGGTTGACTCCACTTTGGTGATAGCTAACAAAATATAGGATTCCCATAACTCAGTGTGGACTCCTAAAATCTAGGGATTTGTCTCTGGAGCTCCTAAATTGGTGCATGAGGGAAAATCAAGTGGATAAGGAATCCAAATAACATATCCAAATCACTAATTAAGTGATAATATTATCCTAATCTAGTCAACTACTAAAATAAACCAAGGTGGACAAGGAGGATTATTAACCAATCCTAACAATAGGTCGCATGCTCATATGATTCATCACTTGAAAGATAAGAGAAAATTTTATCTAAATCGATGGGTTGATTAAAATAATTCGTTGATATTGAGTCGGGAGTGGAATACAAGCGATATGTGGGCAGCTTCTATTGCTAAAACTTGAATCCAACCTTATATATTCAAAGAATCCTACATGAGATTACACTCTAAAAGAAGGGTACAAATTTATTAGCTTTGGGGAGGTAATGGAACAATATTGTGTGGAAGTTTTGGAAGTTTAATTCCCCTCAAAATATCATATCTTTATGTGGTTATTAATCAACAACAAAGCACTTACCAAGGATATTCTTCAGAAAAGGAATAAGAAAGGGGCATGGAATGGAGATCTCCCCTATGGAAAGAAAACAAAGAAACAAATAATCACCTCATTATGTCATGTGTTTATTCAAAGCAGGTATGACAAGAAGTCGATTGGATTGAGAAATGTTTGGAAAGGCGATATTACTGTAGAAGGCCTCAATAATTGTTGTGAAAATAAGATTGTGAATAATTACAAATCCTTGCCACTGATCTTAACATGGGGTACCTGACTAGCAAGAAATGTTAATCTCCTTTATGATAAGTCAAACCCCCCTCTTCGATGTGCATCGCAAGGGATTAGTATCCTAAATAGTTAGCCTCAAGTGTGGTGGAATAAACCTGCTAGATCCGTTGTCATTGAAAATATTGACACATGCATTGAGTATCATATTTTGATGGGGCCTCTCAAGTAAACCTACAATTACATTACGTCAAGTTGTGGGTATACTCTACCTAAAGGACATTCGCCATATAAAATTCAAACCAATATAAGAACAAGGCTAAAATAGACACATCCATTGAGTAGCATATTTGGGGCCTCTCAAGTAAACCCACAATTAGGTTTCGTCAAGTTGTGGGTATACTCTACCTAAAGGATATCCACCATATAAAATTCAAAGCATGATAAGAACAAGGATAAAATAATTATGTTAGATCGTTAGCTTTAAAGTTACTCCTTATTCTAGTCACTTAAAGGGGTATTACAAACCTTCAAATTTTCAAGGACTCTTTGCTTGTAATAAAGTGGATCAAGCGGAAGTTTTTTTTTAATGAATTTCATTCTTTAGCTTACATTTAATGAAATCAAGGGCATAATTTCCATCCTTAATAACATTTCATTTCAACATGTATTCATCGAAAGGAATACAATTGATGATAATTTATCCAAGGAGGGTCTACTGTTAGATTACAATGGATCATTCAAGAAGATGATATGGATAATCATCGGACATCGTCCATCCTCCTTTCTTGTAATATTGTCTCTATATGGTTATCGTGGTTCTAGTTCTAATTTTCAAGTTATTTTTCTATTTATTAATCCACGGATCTTAACAGAATATTATTAGGGGACACTTATGTTTTAATTTGGTCTGATAGTGACAAAATGTAATAGAACAAATTATGTTGTTAGTTGGGGATCCTCGATTGAGGAGGATATATATTATCTGTTTTTTGGGAGTGGGGGAGATGATAGCATTGTAGAACTGAACGCATATAAGAATATTATTTAGCATCTGCAATATGTAATTTTGTCTATGAATAAAATTACAATATATTTTCTGCACGAATATAAAACCTTTCATCTTCAATAATTAGAGCAATATTTATTGTAATGGCCTTTCCACACACTGAAAACATACATCCTTCTTCCTTTTCGGAGGAATTGTTTTTTGAGTTGATGACAAGGATCACCCTTAACCTCATTGAAAAATATCTATGTCTTCAATCTTGTATTTTTCCTCCTCATTTCTTCTTGGATTAATATTGGAATTACCTTCTATAAAGTTAAAACAAGATCCTAGCACTACAATTCATCAATCATAAAAAATTGTGTAAGGTCGCAAGGATTTACACCAAAACACCCTCATCTAAAACATATAATTTGCATGTTGTCATTGCTCCCTCTCAAGCTTTCCGTTTGATCCTATCTTGGTATTAGGTCAACTTCTTCATCTTCCTTCACACAATCCCAAGAAACTTTTTGTCCAAAAACATTTTCATTCTAAGTTTCCAAAGGTGAAACCCACTACCATCAAATCATTCACAAATCTCTCAGATTCTGCTACAACAAACATCGCCATGTCGTTGCATTTCAATCTCTTAGAAGAATGTTTGTTGTGATTCTTTTAGTTACTTTACTAAACAAAACTTTAGCTCTGATGAACATATTCAATTTACTTTACTTTACTTTACTGTGTTTTAGAAAAAAAACATATTCAATTTATCAACCAACAATATGCATCTCTGAAAATATATCTGAGTAAAAAACATGGAAAAATAGAAAACAATGTACATCAGTGTTAAAATGAGATGAATAATTTCATTTTCATTTTTCTATAATTTACCAAAAAAATTACATCTAAGAAATCATGACATTTGATTTTACATGTCATTTTATTTTCGAGGTGTATTCAACCAATTAATTAGCCTATTCATGCTCCTATCTAGGTCACATTCCTATGTAAGTAATTTGGCTTCATGTTCCTCATATATCCTAAATGTAACTGGGATTTTTTGTCTTGTACTCCTTTTGTTGGCCTTACATATCAATTATCATGCTGCCATCATGAAATATTATATTCTTGGTGGACCTTACATCTTAGAAAATGCTTTCAATTTGACGAAATCAAAATACATTACAATTATGGACTTAACTGTTCTAGAATCCTTACTAAAATGTCAATCCACTATTACAATTGAATCCACTCCATATGGTGCTTTTTATTCATATGAGGTTATTACTCACCTGTTCTAGAATCCTTACTAAAATGTCAACCCACTATTACAATTGAATCCACTCCATATGGTGCTTTTTATTCATATGAGTCTATCACTCACTATCATAGTCAGATGATAGACTGTAAGGAGAAGATATGCAACATCTTTTAAAGTACGCTTGAAAAAAAATCACTCTTAACCATTTTCAACATGAATGAGATACAAGGACGAGTACCACTCAAATACCAACATATTTGATGAGCTTCCCCATAAACATTGTCTTAATAACCATGAGATCATGTTATTTGTCATAGCAAGGTAAGTTTAAACTACCATGGTTGTATTTGCATCTTTGATTCTGATGTGCAAGATTCAAATTTCAGCCTTACCATCTGGATTAACTAAAAGTTATTCTAGGATAGTAGAAATCAACTTTGTTTCCCTTTTTCAATTCTTATGCGTACTTTGCAAATGGTCAAAATATTGCTTAAACAGTTTGGGATTTTGAACTATTGGACATGTCAATGAAGCACTATTTCAAAATCCTGCTAGTCGATAGCAATCCAACCTTCTAGATTTCAACATATGGTTCGGTTAATTTTACTGGTTTATGGTTGAAAAACTTTGATTACATGCTATATGCACTTCCAATTCCATACTTAGCCCTACTATTAGTCTGCTTCTGTATGTCAAATCTTGTTCTCCATAGCCAAATTCATTGCTAGTATAATATAGAAAGGCTACAAATCCCCATATCATGCATTGAAGGACACTGAGAAGTACTCATGGCCCTATTGGCCTACCAAAGGTGGTGATCAATGACATAGGTTCATTTTATAGATATGCTAATATGCATGTCCTCCATGCAATTTTTTGTTCTAATCAATGGTTTTCCCTCGAGTTTTTTCAATTCATCTAGAGGTAGTAGATAAGGATGACCTTTATCTCATCTCCTATTTCTTTTGGTAGCAGAAGATCTAAGCAGATTGATCAAGCACGTGAAAAAGATAAAGGTCAGAGGAATAAGTGCAACAGGTACTATCAAATTATCCACTTGCTATTCGTGGATGACATCTTTCTCTTTGGAAAAGGATCTTTAAGGAAATTGAATCATTACAAAAATATTTTGGATACTTATTGTCAAGTTACTGGCACCAAAGTGAATAGAAATAAGTCTTGCATGTGCTTCAATGGGCTTGATTTAGACTTGTAAAGACATATGGCATTTTATATGCCCATAATGTCTCTACTAGACCAAGAGTAAAGTACGTAAGTTTCAATCTAAAACGGAACAACTACATATTTGCAGACTAGCTATGGCTATAAAAGAAAATAGAAGCTAAGGTTTTGTGTTGGTGCTTTTGTTGGTTAAAACAGTAGTAGAAGGTATCCTTGTATACTGGTTTTTTATTGTTCATATCCCTAAAGCTAAGTTTCCAAGAAACTTGGGTATGGGGATGGAGATAGGGACAGGGGCCACTTTTGGAAAAGGGGTACTTGGGTACGTCGAGGGTACTGTAAATACATACATATATATATGTGTGTGTGTGTGTGTGTGTGTGTGTGTGTGTGTGTGTGTACACATATACATATACATATATATACATATACATATATATACATAT